>OY804261.1:36706873-37029942 GCA_963680825.1 Meiosimyza decipiens
CGCATTTGGAGTGAAGAGAATCCACATGAGACCCTTGAGACGCCATTACATCCACAAAAACTGACTGTTTGGTGTGCTCTATGGGCTGGTGGAGTCATTGGGCCATACTTCTTCCGAAATAATGCTGGAGAGTCAGTTACCGTTAATGGAGACCGGTATAGAGCCATGATAACCGACTATTTTGTTCCCGAATTGGATGGCATGAATGTGGATGAATTGTGGTTCCAACAAGACGGCGCTACATGCCACACAGCGCACGTCACAATCGATTTATTGAAGGAAACATTCGATGAGCGCATAATTTCGCGGAATGGACCTGTCAATTGGCCACCAAGATCGTGTGATTTGACACCATTGGATTATTTTCTTTGGGGATATGTGAAGTCGCTCGTCTATGCCAACAAACCAGAAACGTTAGGGGACTTGGAAGCCAACATTCGTGGCGTTATTGCCGACATACGGCCCCATATGCTCGAAAAAGTGGTTCAAAATTGGACCTGTAGAATTGGCTTTATTCGAGCCAGCCGCGGTGGCCACATGCCCGAAATCATATTTAAACATTAATGGCATAAAATTATCCTTCCAATAAAGCCAAATTGATGGACATTAAAACGATTTTCTTGTGTTTTATTTCAATTCGAAGCTCTATACCTCTAAAAAAACACCCTTTAGTTCTTGCGCTTTGGCTAGCGCGGATGGCAGGTCCTGACAACCTGACGAAAAAAGTATGTTACATAAAGGCCTATTAAGACCCGATACAAAAACTCTGAGTGCGTCAGCTCTATACTTTGTTGCTAACGATATGATTAATTCGTTATTACCCGAATAATCCATACTAATTTTACTAATTAGTAATGTGAGATTTTTTTCGATCTCGTCGTAAAACTCTGTGATTGACATCTTCCCTTGGCATAATATGCTCATTTTATTTCTAGAATGTGGAGTACCGTATTTAAAGGAAGACTGAATTAAATCTGCAGCGCCTGTAATCTTGTTTTGTATGATTGCCACTGCTTGATAAAGTTTTTCCGTACCAGGGTTCGGATTAAAAAGGTGCATAAGCAAAGCATTTTTGGAAGGCAATTTCAAGAAAAAAATTTTTTTTTTGAAAAACAGAGGTCGCGCATTTAAATTTTTCATCATACCTTCGGTATTTAAAGTCCGGTATAAAAGTATGATATATCATGGTTTTGTCTTGAGTAGACCAATGTTTTGCTATAATTGTTATTGACTTCAAGTACCTCGTTTTGAGGTATGACGATATGACGAAAAATATAGACCCTAAATAAATGTAGCCTAAGCTATGCTTATTAATGTGAAAGCTACGTGGTGTGAATTCGGTTTGAATCGATTGAATCGGCGTCAAGCGGCACACACCGCGATGCACCTTTTTAATCCGAACCCTGGTACGGAAAAACTTTATCAAGCAGTGGCAATCATACAAAACAAGATTACAGGCGCTGCAGATTTAATTCAGTCTTCCTTTAATACGGTACTCAATTTTGATGCCATTATGGCACGCCTTGATCATAAGTATTCTGATAAAAGACCACTCCACATTCTAGAAAATAAAATGAGCATATTATGCCAAGGGAAGATGTCAATCACAGAGTTTTACGACGAGATCGAAAAAAATCTCACATTACTAATTAGTAAAATTAGTATGGATTATTTGGGTAATAACGAATTAATCATATCGTTAGCAACAAAGTATAGAGCTGACGCACTCAGAGTTTTTGTATCGGGTCTTAATAGGCCTTTATGTAACATACTTTTTTCGTCAGGTTGTCAGGACCTGCCATCCGCGATAGCCAAAGCGCAAGAACTACAAGCAAATCAGCAACGTTACACATTTGCTAGAGCATTCGAAGACCAAGAGTATTGGCCAAATTCACATTCAGCTCATAATACGCCTCACTATAGAAGGGTCACAAATGAAAACTCTAAGCGAAATACACTTCAGAATCAAGTAGACAATACTCCAATGGAAATCGATCCCTCATCGTCTAGATATCGCTATAACTTGAGACCACAGGCAGAAAAACTTAGTGCAAAATTTAATCAAGGGTATGCTTAGCAAAGCAATAACTCTATTCGACCCCCAAAACGTCCTTCAGGCTCAGATAGAGCCTCTCCACCGAAAAATCAACGTGTTAACACCACAGAAATTCAGGCAGATATTGAACCAAACAATAACATTGAACAGAAGAACGAACCTATTTACGAAAGACAAGACGAAACTGGATTCGACTCAGACTCTAACGACGAAATTAATTTTTTAGAGTAAAGTCAGCTCTACCATTTGTGAATAAGAAACTGAATAACAAAACGGAATAACAAAACTGAATTAAAAATTCTTATTGACACTGGTACAGCTAAAAACTATATAAAAAATCTTGAATTTATAAAAAATATTTCAAAGATCGATAAACCATTTACAGTTAAATCTATTAATGGGGAAACGAAAATAACGCACAAGTGTAGGATAAACCTCTGAGGTCCAGTAACGGATTTTTTTTATTCTAAATGAACTCTCAACATTTGACTCCATATTAGGGTGACTTTCTTCGCCAAAGCAAGGCAAAAATTGACGTCCGATCCGTGCTCATTTACGAAACCGGAGAAGAACCTATCCAATTTTACAAATGTAAGCAAGTTAATAATATAATTCATGAAATCGATTGCCAGGCAATTGCGGATAGTGCTCGTGAACAAGTGAAAAGTATAATCACCAAATATAAAAGTGTTCGCTCAACCAGATGAACGCTTACATTTCAATACCTCAGTGAGAGCAACAATTAGAACAAAGAACTCCGACCCAATCTACTCTAAGCCAAGGCCATACAACATGGCAGCGGTAGATTTCGTGAATAAGGAAATACAACAATTGCTTGCTAACGGAATCATTCGTCCATCACGATCTCCATATAACACTCCTGTAGTAGTAGTTGGCAAGAAAGGCAAAAATGAGGACGGTACCTCGAAGTCAAGATTAGTATTTGACAGGGGGAAGAAATTTCAGATAAGCTTAGCGCAAAACAAAAACGAGATTTAGCTTTTCACAATAAAGCTACGAAATATTTAAAATTTGATAGAGGTGATAAAATCCTTGTCAAAATTAATAAAATAATAGATAATAAGCAGGTCCATAAAAATAATTTAATGATTTCCTCTTAGATCTCATAGGTCTATCGACTTCTTAGGATCGGCAATTAAGTTTGTTGCCGGAACCCCAGATCACCAGGACATGGAAATATTACAGATTAAAACAGACGAATTGACCCGATCGCAAAACAGACAAATCGACATAAATACTGACATCGAATGGAAATTAAATGAAAGTACGGACCGGATCAATATCTTTATGTCTGCTAATGAAAACAAAATTCATGACGAAAAAATACCAACTTCGAACTTGTAAAATTATATTATCAGGATAACTTTTGAAATAATTCCAATTGTTAAGAATGATAAAATCATAGATTTAAGAAATAATGTCATAAATATTAAAGAATTTATTTCAGGATCTATATTAGGTTCTGACAGCAGAGCATTAGAGAAAGGTCCTAAAGGACTACTATTAAGAAGAAATGCATTTAGTTTTTCAGGCTCAAGATTGCATGCAGTTCCGTTTTTCGTAAAAATGTTGTATTTTTTGATATTTTCCCATAGTTTTTAGAAGATAGCCTTATATTTAGTTTAGAATTTTAGAAACTGATTTTCTCCTGCCTAATTAACCGCGTGACTATATTTCGAGCCTTCCTGAATTGTTCCCAGTTTACTGAAGTTCGATTTTTCTTCCATTTAGAAAGAAATCTATCCCTTTTCTTTAAGGCATGTAAAACTCGATTAGTAAACCATGGGCAGCTAGAATTTGGGGCTTGTGCCGTTCGTAAAGAAACATGACGATCAAGCAAAGAACCAATTTTATTCATAAAAAATTGCAGTTTCAAATCAACTGAATCCTGATACCAACAATCATCCCAGCAAACATCAAGAAGTTCAGCATTCA
The DNA here is from genome assembly GCA_963680825.1 of Meiosimyza decipiens. NCBI lineage: Eukaryota > Metazoa > Arthropoda > Insecta > Diptera > Lauxaniidae > Meiosimyza > Meiosimyza decipiens. Next base: position 36,710,886 of record OY804261.1, read on the forward strand.
AGGCATTCATGTCAATGGTTTTATAATCTCGATACGTAAAACTAACAGGAGACATTACACAACCAAGTTTAGTATTCAAACAACAGAAAATTAAATCATGATCAGACAGAAAAGACAGCTGATCAAATTTTATCACAGGGGCTGAATCAGAAATAAGAAAAACATCTAGTAGACTTGGCTAACATTTACAAGTTCGAAGTTGGTATTTTTTGAACAGCCATTCAACCAAAAATGAGCCTCATCACTGAACAAAATTTTGCGATGAAAATCAGCATCGAGATCAATCTCATTTTCGGCCCATACACCAAAATCACGACGCATTGCATGGTCTCGCGGCATTAATTCTTGCACAAGCTGGATCTTGTAAGGTCCAATTGCTGTGCACGGTGGCGAATCGATTCATTCGGGTCCTCTTCAACATTTTGCTCTACAGCGGCAATTGTTTCTTCGGTGCGCACTGTTCGACGTCTCTGCGGATGCGTATTATCACATAGAGTAAACGTAGTGCGAAAACGATCCATGGTTAACCGAATTAATTGCTCTGATGGACGATTATGTCGACCATAAAATGGACGGAGCTTGCGGTAAACTTCGCGAACTGAACCATTATTTTCGAAATAAATTTGCACGATTTGCAAGCGTTGTTCTTTTGTCAACCTGTTCATGATGAAATGGCAAACCAAACTGAACATAAATGACATTAGAGTTGCCAGATTTGAACATAAAATGCCAGTTTTATCTCTATTCGAAAAACAAACCTCTAAAAAAAACACCCTTTACAAGCAAATCAGCAACGTTACACATTTGCTAGAGCATTCGAAGACCAAGAGTATTGGCCAAATTCACATTCAGCTCATAATACGCCTCACTATAGAAGGGTCACAAATGAAAACTCTAAGCGAAATACACTTCAGAATCAAGTAGACAATACTCCAATGGAAATCGATCCCTCATCGTCTAGATATCGCTATAACTTGAGACCACAGGCAGAAAAACTTAGTGCAAAATTTAATCAAGGGTATGCTTAGCAAAGCAATAACTCTATTCGACCCCCAAAACGTCCTTCAGGCTCAGATAGAGCCTCTCCACCGAAAAATCAACGTGTTAACACCACAGAAATTCAGGCAGATATTGAACCAAACAATAACATTGAACAGAAGAACGAACCTATTTACGAAAGACAAGACGAAACTGGATTCGACTCAGACTCTAACGACGAAATTAATTTTTTAGAGTAAAGTCAGCTCTACCATTTGTGAATAAGAAACTGAATAACAAAACTGAATAACAAAAATGAATTAAAAATTCTTATTGACACTGGTACAGCTAAAAACTATATAAAAAATCTTGAATTTATAAAAAATATTTCAAAGATCGATAAACCATTTACAGTTAAATCTATTAATGGGGAAACGAAAATAACGCACAAGTGTAGGATAAACCTCTGAGGTCCAGTAACGGATTTTTTTTATTCTAAATGAACTCTCAACATTTGACTCCATATTAGGGTGACTTTCTTCGCCAAAGCAAGGCAAAAATTGACGTCCGATCCGTGCTCATTTACGAAACCGGCGAAGAACCTATCCAATTTTACAAATGTAAGCAAGTTAATAATATAATTCATGAAATCGATTGCCAGGCAATTCCGGATAGTGCTCGTGAACAAGTGAAAAGTATAATCACCAAATATAAAAGTGTTCGCTCAACCAGATGAACGCTTACATTTCAATACCTCAGTGAGAGCAACAATTAGAACAAAGGACTCCGACCCAATCTACTCTAAGCCAAGGCCATACAACATGGCAGCGGTAGATTTCGTGAATAAGGAAATACAACAATTGCTTGCTAACGGAATCATTCGTCCATCACGATCTCCATATAACACTCCTGTAGTAGTAGTTGGCAAGAAAGGCAAAAATGAGGACGGTACCTCGAAGTCAAGATTAGTATTTGACAGGGGAAGAAATTTCAGATAAGCTTAGCGCAAAACAAAAACGAGATTTAGCTTTTCACAATAAAGCTACGAAATATTTAAAATTTGATAGAGGTGATAAAATCCTTGTCAAAATTAATAAAATAATAGATAATAAGCAGGTCCATAAAAATAATTTAATGATTTCCTCTTAGATCTCATAGGTCTATCGACTTCTTAGGATCGGCAATTAAGTTTGTTGCCGGAACCCCAGATCACCAGGACATGGAAATATTACAGATTAAAACAGACGAATTGACCCGATCGCAAAACAGACAAATCGACATAAATACTGACATCGAATGGAAATTAAATGAAAGTACGGACCGGATCAATATCTTTATGTCTGCTAATGAAAACAAAATTCATGACGAAAAAATACCAACTTCGAACTTGTAAAATTATATTATCAGGATAACTTTTGAAATAATTCCAATTGTTAAGAATGATAAAATCATAGATTTAAGAAATAATGTCATAAATATTAAAGAATTTATTTCAGGATCAATTAGGTTCTGACAGCAGAGCATTAGAGAAAGGTCCTAAAGGACTACTATTAAGAAGAAATGCATTTAGTTTTTCAGGCTCAAGATTGCATACAGTTCCGTTTTTCGTAAAAATGTTGTATTTTTTGATATTTTCCCATAGTTTTTAGAAGATAGCCTTATATTTAGTTTAGAATTTTAGAAACTGATTTTCTCCTGCCTAATTAACCGCGTGACTATATTTCGAGCCTTCCTGAATTGTTCCCAGTTTACTGAAGTTCGATTTTTCTTCCATTTAGAAAGAAATCTATCCCTTTTCTTTAAGGCATGTAAAACTCGATTAGTAAACCATGGGCAGCTAGAATTTGGGGCTTGTGCCGTTCGTAAAGAAACATGACGATCAAACAAAGAACCAATTTTATTCATAAAAAATTGCAGTTTCAAATCAACTGAATCCTGATACCAACAATCATCCCAGCAAACATCAAGAAGTTCAGCATTCAAGGCATTCATGTCAATGGTTTTATAATCTCGATACGTAAAACTAACAGGAGACATTACACAACCAAGTTTAGTATTCAAACAACAGAAAATTAAATCATGATCAGACAGAAAAGACAGCTGATCAAATTTTATCACAGGGGCTGAATCAGAAATAAGAAAAACATCTAGTAGACTTGGCTAACAATTCCCAGAAAAACGAGTAGGCATACATGAATTAACAAGTTTCAATCCACATAATGTAAAATTATTACAAAAGTTCTCAGCTACAATATCATCAAGGAGCAAATTCACATTAAAATCCCCAGTAGCAATTACAAAATCAAACTCAGTTAGCCTAGTGCTCAGGTCAGAGAAAAAGCAGTCAAGACTATTATTTCTATGAGGGTTATAGACACACAACAAAATTTTTCACAAACATCATTACAACTATTCACTAAATCTACATTAAGACTTGATCTACAATAAACCGCCACCCCACCTCCTCTTCTATTACATCTATCACTTCTAAACAATTTAAATCCAATCATATCATAACACGAATCAGGAACACCATAATTGAACCATGTTTCAGTCACGCACACCACATCAACACCAGAATTTTCAAAAATGTATTTAACACAATCCAATTTCATGCCATTTATACTTCTCGCATTAAATTGAATTACTTTCAAACCTTCATATAGCCTACATAGTATATTTTTATGCAGGGGCCACCCTATATATGCACCTTAAATAAAATTTTTATAGCTTTTGTTACTTTCGGGGCGAAAATAAATAGAGATCAATGAAATCGGTCCAGCCGTTCTTAAGTTACGAAGCGGATAACTAAGCCGACTTTGTTTTATTGTATATAGATGACCTTCATGACCTTTAGGAGTGCCCAAACTAAAGTAATTGGACGGCAACACAATATTTATATATTACAAAATAAACTAAGAATGGTAATCAAGGTCGGAAAAACTTGCAGTGAACGTGAGTTAAAGGGCTAAAATCATAAAAAGCTGAAAAAAAATGTAAAATCGGTTTTCTCCAAAAGAGGCAGGTCTCCGATTTTAATGTTTACGGAAAATATTTCCTTATGCACTGTAGAATAAGTTCCAATTAAAAAATTTGTGATTCGATAATAACGTATTTCAAGCTCACCGTGAGTACATTTACCAAGCTTTTGTAATTATCACCAGCATCACTTAAAATATTAGCCAAACTCAACTAAAAAAAGTTACTACTAGCAGCTCCAGACATGCAATAATTAAAAATGGTAAACATGAGTAAAAATAAGAAAAACCAAAAAAAAAAAAAAAAAATAATAAAATAAATAAGAAAAACCAAAAAAAAAAAAGAATAGATAATAAAATAAATAAGAAAAACCAAAAAAAAAAAAAAGAATAGATAATAAAATAAATAAGAAAAACTAAAAGCTAAACAAAATATAAAAATAATATTAAAATATCTTTTTAGAGTCACCCTACGTTACAGTTCCAGCGACGCAATCCACATTATCTCTTGAGGAAACACACACCGCATCGCTCTCACGACTCTTTCTAATAAATACTTTCCCACGTAAAGAAAACATAGCAGCTAGCTGATTCTCTCGTTTCTTCATGCCTGCATACTGCATTATTGAACGGTTAGCCTTAGTTAAGTTCTCATACAAGTAAAATTTCTACTCACTACCATAGTCAATGTCATTGAGCGTGCCTCTTTTTATTTTTGCAAAAAGTAGCAGCGGCCTTTAACAAATTGTTACGCTCAAGTGATGAAAATAGTTTGATTATTAATTATAGCAGCATTTTTGTTCTTGCTATCTGTGATTCTAAAAATATTTTTTGTTGTACGAATATCGCTCCCAATAACAAAAGAAATTTTAGAGAAAGGTTAGGAAGGTTCTCATTTTACACAAAGGGGATTCCGTGTAGAATGACGTCAGAGGCAACAGCATCATTCTCAAACTTCTCAACTTGCTTTTAAAGCTCACAAATTTCCTCATTGACAGCTGAAGGAACTACATCATGTTTGCGATCTTCCAATTGTTGTTTGAGAACAATTATGTCGCTCTTTATTGTGCTGATTTCGGCACACGCAGCTTCAACAGCAGACACTCTCCGCATTACATCTTTCACTACATTTTTAAAATTAGCAAACTCAGCAGTCACTTCTCCCAGCCTCTCCAACACACGATATTCAATTAACTTCATTACACCGTTCAACTACTCCACGATGCTCTCTTTCAATTAAGAAAATTTGGTGCTAAGAGTAGCATCAGAGTACAAGGGCATTGCAGCAGGTGATGACTCATCAATGCGAAAATTGCATACAGCAGGAGAAGAAGTTGTTGGTTGTTGTTTGTGTGAGTTGACAGTGGTTCGAGCACCTATAGGTTGCAGCTGCGACATGGCTTGTGCAACAATATTAGAAAAATCAACAAAAATAAAATCACCGAACTGCTTATCATTTACTACATTCTCCGATAAATTGATGGTAGTTTACTATGATCGTGTTGAGGAATATAACCCTACAACGAACAAGTGGGAGGTAAATGCTTCTCTGAAAGGACTAAATGATTTTCGCCATATATTCACGTATTCAGGCGAACTTTTAGTGTCAAATTACGTCGAATACTTATTCATTATATTGCCATAATTTTATACTTGAAAGGAAATTTTTTGTTTTGTTTAGTCTCTAATTTTACTTTAACAAAATCAAATATTCCAGATGTGTTTGGGCTCTTAAGAAAGACTCAGTGTTCGATTTTTGACTTGGAATTTTTTTATAATTTTTGATTAACTCAGTTGAAGTAATAAAACCCAACGTAAACTTTACTTCTCATATCTTTTGTTTCGCTCTTTGATTCAAATACCAACCCGTACTATATTAAGCAGAATTATAAGAGAGGAACATAGTGGTAACGTTCTGCCCTACGTACAAAAAAACTATATTCGCTTTGTTGTGGTTTTGAATCGCGATTGCTATCCGAACCCGTATCAAATGTGGTGTTCGTTTTTGTCATTAGATTCGTATGAAGGAAATAAAATTGATTTTAAGATTTATCTTAAATTAAAACAATAGATACCAGAAACTTTCACGTAAAATGGTTTAGGTATCGATGAAAGCCAAGAAATATGAGTACCAAAATACTCATTGTCTTACAGAAAAGTACCAGGAGGTCGACTATAGTTTGTTTTTCGTTTTGAGGTTCAAAAAATATGCAAAATGTCAAAAAATAAGACAAGTAATTAAAGAGGCAATAAAGAAAAGTGTGCGAAAAATTAAAGAAAATGAAAATAGTGATTTGGTGAAACGTCGAGGTTTAAAAAAAGTCAAAAATGTATGGAAGAAGTGTTGATAAAGCCGAAAAATGTGGGAAAAACAATAAAACATGGAAAAGGTTCAAAGAATATTGAAAAAATTTTAAAGCTGGTGAAAAAGTCTAAAAGATTCAAAAAACATGAAAAATGTTGAAAAAAGTTGGAAAATGTTATGACAGTTGAAAGAGGTTGAACAGTTCGAAATTAGTTGAATGAGATTGAAAGTCAAAATAAATGGAAAGAGGTTGAAAAAACCCCAAACATATGGAAATTGTTGGTAAATTGATAGAGATTGAAGCAGTTAAAAAATGTTGATGAAGTCTATAATACATGAAAAGGGTTGAAAAAGTTGGAAGAGATTGCAAAACTTTAAAAAAGTTGAAAATAACAAAAAAGTTTGAATGGTTGAAAGAGTCGAAAGAGATTAAAAAAAATATGGAACATGTTGAAAAACGTTGAATAAGTCGAAAAACTAAGAAAAAAATAGAAGGATTGAAGAATTTCAGGTTGTGCTTGGATTTGTCAGAAAACAACATAGTCTTTCATTGGGACTTCAAAATCAGCTGTCAGTATATTCACCACATAAATAAAATTTTCACTTTCGCACGGTTGCAAAAATCAGTAAATTTGACAAATCCAAATGGGACCATCTTTTGCATAACCTTACATTTCTATGGGACCAGGTTTTTTCCAACCTCACAATTTCATTAATTTTTTTTAGTACTCTTCTTCTTTTTCTAAATTTTTTATGAAGAAAACGGAATGAAAAGAACTTTATTATGCACATCCAAAAAATCATAATAAGTTTTAAGAATCAAAAAATGTTATATCTTGTTTGGCAAGTTTAAAAATGCATTGGAATTGTATTGTAAAATTTTCATGTTTCGGCAAATATTTCAGAAATTTTTTTTTCACCACGATGTTATGATGTTGCCCCTACGGACAATAACTTAAAAAATATGCCGGAAATTGTTGAAATCGGCAAGTTTCCCAAAGAGCAAGTTATTATGACGGGTTTCAACAAGTTAATTTAATTTTGCGTATACAAATCAGATATGACATTTTCGGTACATTTGCATCCTGAAAAATCGTCGTAAGTACTTTCAGCAAGTTAACAGTATATTCAGAACATTTGCCATATTTTTAGTACATTTGGCCAATTATTAAAGATTCTTTCTAGCTTCAATACTTTTAAAATTCCAAGCATAATGGCATTTTTTCATATATATAAAGTTAAGTTTCATGATTAAATTATGAACATAAATATGTTCCTGAGATACTTTTTTTTAGTAAAAACTTGTTATAGCTGAAAATTGTTGTTAGTTCGACGGAGAAAAATGTTCTTTTTCGTAGCGTTTTGTCCTCACAAAATCGTTTTAAAATGAAACACAAAAGATAAAATGTTTTGTGTTCGTTAGATTTTATTCTCAAATTTTAGATCTAAGTTATTTTAAAATTAAGCTTCTGTAATTTTTGTATTTTAATGTGGATTAAAAACAAAACTCATTTTGAATCTAAAAATTTTTTATTAATGGTTATAATTCTTTAACAATACTATAGACAAAGCTACTTTATATGCAGAAAATAATCAACGTCCCTCTTCTTACGTTAGGCACTGTAGTTAATACTTGAATAGCTCCTTACCAAGTTGGACTGTTTCTCATTAGTGCGGTTCAAATTTGTTTTCTCTTGTGCACTCTGTTCATTTTGACGGTTGTTAGCTTATACGTCTCCATGCCTAAATGTGGAGATAATATAATTTTTTGCAAGTTTTCCTTCTCACTTCTGTAACATGTATTCATCACATTTACAGAAAAACCGACAAAAATTAATAAAAACTAAGTAATTGTAACACTTTTCGAGTTATGATAATGTTCAAACGTTATGAAACGTCTCAATTATTTAACAGCATTACATACCACAAAATGCCAACGTTAGGAGCGATTGAATGAGTAAATCTAATGCCACATTTTTTCACAATTTAGGATTCTTAAGAGACATATCTTCGTTTTTATGGAGCTGAAAACAATTGTTTTTTTATTTTTACAGGAAGCAGCACCTCCGCAAAATAAAAAGCAAAGAAGAAAAGTGAGTAATGCGAGAGATGTGTACGCCTCAAAATTGTTCTGCAAATGATGTTTGACAGCATGCTGTATGATTTACAGTTATTCGGGTTTGTCAAGCATGATGGACAGCATGAAGGATGATGTGTACGGCCCTTATGGTGTAAAAATTTCATAAATATAATTATTTATATTTGTCCCATAGAGGTTCAACACAACCCATTATATTCAACAAACGCGGATTATCAATATTTATAGAATCAGATGCTTTTTAGCATTCGTAGCAGATTTAAAACTCGTTCATATATTTTTGTTTGTACCGACGACTAAAACAAGTTTACTCGCACGCACTTACACATTTCGTGAAACAAAAATCAATGTCAAGATTTTGTCAATAAAAAAAAAGAATTAAATTACTTAAATTGATTGATTTAAATTGTGATAGCTTACCTTGCTTCTCGTGAAAAATTTTACAATACTCTTTTTCAGAAAAACCCCGTGCCACCAAACGTGAGATGTCGACGTAGTTTTGTTTTCACAAAATTCTTTGATTTTTTCTTCCTTTCATAAGCTTTTTATGGAAAACTCTGATTTATATGAAGAATCTTATATACACCCAAACAATATTTAAGTTTCCTTTAAAAAACTTCATATTTTCCAACAGTTTTTTGTTTGTCGAATACATTTCTTCTATGCCGTAAAATGTGTGAATTCTCTTTGAAATAAAAGTAATATAAAATTAATAAAATTTCAATAAGGACCAAGTAAATTGAAATGCTTTTGCAATGTTTCATATGGACGGTGCGGAGCTAGCAGCATTGCTTATCTTTTTAAAAATTGACGAGACCAAAATAATCGTTTTCGGTTATAGAGTAAGCAATGCTACTGGCACCGCCAGTCACTAAGTGAAAGAACCAATGAAGCATGGAGAAAGTTGATGGTGTGGGGGTGCTTGACATGGTAGAATGTCAGGCCGGTTGTCAAAAACTATTAGCATTATAAAAGAAGAATATTATTTTCGTATTTTGGATCTGAACTTACTTACTTTTAAGTTCAGTGAATTTATTGCACTAATAAATTAATTAGCTGCTTAACTCTTTTATATCCGCTAATATATGACGATCTAAATACTGTTTAATACATAAAAAAAATTTTGTTGAAAAACACCAAGTTTATTTTCGAAAGAGGACTGTTTAATGAAATAATTTCATAATCTTGAAAATTAAATAATTATGTTGAAGTTTTGTAAGCATCCAATGAACAAAAACATCTACAGCTTCAATTTTGTGCGTCTCCAGTGACGCCTTTTAGCGTTATACCTGAAAGAAAAGAAATTGTACAATTAACTTTATAATTTACCATATCACCGGCCATGCCGATGAATGAAATTCTAAGGTGATAATTTATATAACAATTTCAGTCACCGTAATAATAATTATTGACAATGCAAAGCCATTGCAATGTCTGCGTCTTCAGAACCCTCGAGTGCCAATGACTGACTGGTCAATCATAAAGACGAAAGCACCGCAGGGTAACAGTACTTCTGCATTGATACTAATTAACGACGAGGGTCTAATGAACTCACATAACCACCATGATTTGCTCTAATACCTTCTTTTAAATTCAACAATAAGGGGACCACCAATTTCCACTAAATTCAAATTAACTTATCCCATATTCCTCACAATAAAATAAAACCACTCAAATTTAAATTTAATTATTGATTTACGGAAATCAAAAATAAACACATTCAAATGACACTTTTCGGTCAAGATATAAAAAGTAAAATTTACGACACATTCATCTAGTGTTTCGTCGAAATAGTCCAGTGGTTAAGCCATGAAAAGGCAACAAACATACGCACTTTCGCGTTTGTAATGTTAGCAATTCGAATTATGGTACAACCGGAAGATATGATACCTCAATCTCCGAGACCCGATCCTACCGTCATTTTTAACTACCGTTTCGGGTAAAATGATAAAAAGATTTCGCACAATCCATCAACTAGATTTGGCTTAATCTTATTTGCTTTGTAATTTTAGGAATAAGCCTGTTATTAAAAGTGTTGGTTAGATCTGGTTCCAATAGCAATAAAGGTTTTGTGAAGATCCTAAAATGTGAAAGGCTTTGTGTAAGTGGTTCTTAAAGCAAAGGAAACAACACACACTTGCCTATATTTATCGATATTATCAAAGCAAAAACGATCCTGTTACTTGATATAATCGAGGACGAACATGGTGATTTCAATGCGACCAACGGCTGTTTTTCAAATTTTTAAAAACGTCATGGCATGCTAAAAATGTAGCGAGAAACTTTCGAATAAACCAAGACTTGACGCGCCATTTTTGAGGAATTTCCAAGGTAAAGTCAATGAACTTGATTTAATTCCAGATAAGATCTACAACGCTGATGATATGAGTCCACCTTATTTTATAAAACGATGCCGAATAACACTTGTGGGCCTTAATGAAATACGCTTTCAACGTATCGATCATACAAAAAGTTTATATGGCAGTTTCTCTCGAATTGGTCGCAGAGCGGTGCAAAAAGCTGTAATAGCATATAAAGGTTGAATGATATTAACAATTTTTCTAATCGTTAGATCGCGTTCATAAGTGCTGAATTATTTTCGTTTTAAAATATATTTCTATTGATGATATTGGATTTTCTTTTTATGAAGTATTTGTTGTGTAAATAAGTCTTATAAGGTAAGTGTACGATATTTCGGCCTAGTACAATATTACGGTCTATTAGCTATTAAATAAGAAAAGTATTGAATATTCTGCGAAACAAAATAGCAAGACATCATCTGTGATATTCTGGAAATTAGAAATCTTACTTTACTGAATGTTATTTATAGTTTGTAAACAATAAATTTCATTTTGAATGATCCGTCGACACCAACTTGACTTGTGAGAGAGTTGCGCTTGGTTGTAACAGTCTTTATAAGGTTACAAGAAGTGACAAAAAAGTATATTCTTATAGTGTTCTGGTTTTTTACATTAATTAGGATTATATTTATCTTTAAAAAAAAACGTTCTTTTGACGTACGGAATTACGTTCATGATTTTATGAGGCTTGCACATTATTCCGTTCTTGGAACGGAATTAGGATATAGTATCGAATATTCATTTTATGTTTAAAATAAATTCTCACAAATTAATTAAAGGAATTATTGTTTACAAACAAAGCGCATTATTAAAATACGTATGAGATAATTGTATATTTTTTTAATCAAATTATTATAATTTGTTTTAAACAGTCAATATTTCTGTGATTATAAGAGAATCTGTTCTCTGCCAGATTTTTTAAAATTCATAATTATTTATATGTAATTGAAGAATTTCATATCTTACTATTATTACATTGAAAGTTATCATTTTTACAAATCATTTCTATTTTAAGTACTTGAAATATATTTTGCATTATATATTATTCGAATCTTTAACATTAGTTACATATACTTAATTGTGTCTTCATATATCGCAAAACTATAATTTTTATAAATAGACCGGATTAAGGACTCATTAGTACGGAATTAATCGCAGCGTCGAATTCTGAAGGACGGAATTAGAGACAATAAAAGGGTCTATACATTTTTTAATAACAAATATAAACTGTGATTTAATATACATGAAATGCATAAAATTCAAAACACAACAGCTATATATTTATAATCAGATATTTGCTACATGATTATTGTTTATTCTAATAATTACAAAATAAATTTAAGAGTGTAAAAAGCTAGCCGGAATATGGTACATTTACCTTAAGCAAAAAATAAAGTTTTTAATCTCGTTTATTTAAAGAATCAGAAATAGGAATAAGCCTTGAATGTATTTTATTAGTCAGCCAAAACTGTCTTTACAAACCCACTCAAAATAATACTTGCACCTTTGAGTTTCTAGTTTGAATTCTATTACAAAACAATTTTGGCGACTTAGCGTAAAAGTCCTAGTCGTAACGTGAACTACACAATCTGGAAGCATGATCTCTAGGAAAAATATCATACGATTCCTAAATTTTGTGCTTACTGTGCATAGTTTGAAAATTTACCTGCTCAAAATAATAGTTACACCAGCAAATCAATTCAAATTTTCGTTTGATAGAATTGTTGTTTTCTAAATATTTTTGGAGCTTTTCTTAGGAGAATAGTGAATTGACATCAAAAAATTTAGTTGAGGTGGGTCGTAAAGCCAGAGTAGCTTTAAACTTGTAAAAACAAGCGAAATTTCGTCGATGCGTTAGCAGATTGCTAAAAAATCAAATAATTTCGTGAGAAATGTATTAAAAAATGAACCACAAAAATAAACTCGTGGTAGACTACCAAAAACTGATACAACAGATGATCGTCAAACTATAAATATTGCAGAGTAGGATCCATTTAGGTTTTCAAGGACGATTTCAACAGAAATCGGGAACGTGGTTAGCGCTCAAACAATTCGTCGACTTTAATTAAGACTAACCTACCAAAGCAGATCTAACTAAGTTTTCATAAAAAAAATTTTTCCACATAATTTAACAACTATAATTTCATAATTTCGATCTATATTGAATCTATTAGGGCTATTAGACTTATTTTTTTCACAAGAGAAGATATTTATTATTGCGATTTAAGAACGCAAAAGTACGTTTCTAAAGCGGTATACGAAGTACAATACATAAAATAAATAATTATACATTTATTTTAATAATACTTTAAAAATGTGTGTGTTGAATGGTCGTCCAAAAGTAGCAGGACTTTTCTGTTTTCCAAACTCCTGAAAACTGGATGAAATGACGGAAGCAAGTGATGAACAATACCGCTTTGCCCCATGACCTATGTTAACATACAGACGAGTGAAACTTAAAAAAAACTTATCAACATAAATGAATGTCAGTAATTTATACTACGACGTGATACTTTGCCTTTTTTATATGATTCGTATGAAATGGATTTTTTTAAGTCGAAAAATCTCGAAATTTACATCGACTGCACTCGTTTTGATGAACCTCGTATTTCCCGACAACATAAGGTCGAAATGTCACTATAACCTGGCAGTTACATGAGCACTACTCGAACACAAATTCCTTATAATTACATTAGATGGCGTTGTAATGCAAGGATAAATATACTCTTTTTACTGCTTTGTCCTCGCCTTCGCTTACTCGTATCAAATTTAATTTAGATTTTGGAAGCCTATTTACGAGTACTTGCGGTCAGTTTTTATCTTTCATACCATCTTCAATTATTTTATTTTTAACACTTAATGTAAGGCGCCTGCGTTGAAGCGGAATGATTGGAACACAGCTATCAATTTTGTAATACTGAGCAAGTAAATAAAAAAAAAAAAGAGCCGAAGAACTGACGTTGAAAAACAGTTCTTCCAAGGAAAAAAGAAAACAGTAACACTTGTTGAAATATACAGCGTTCGATATTTAGAATTGTGAAAAATTTTAGCATTTGTAATTCATAAATGGAAAAAAAGTGCAGATTAGAAAATCTGTTCATTGAAATTCGGTATAATTATTATTATAAATTTATTTAGTTATAAATTAATTATAAAAAAATAATCAAATGCGCAGCACTGGCTACAGAGGCATTTGGCTGTCCTGTACATAACTTGTTTAATTATGATTTGTAGTTTTACAGAAACTGATAATAGAAATTTATATAAGATGAATAGTTTTAGAATCTTTTAGAAACTGATACACAGCGAAAATATTTTGTGTTGAAATGTTGTGCAGGAGGTTTAACGAATCTAAGTTTTTGAATGTTGACCTTTTTAGACCTTCTACGAGTGGGCATCTTTGAAGAATGTGATCTATTGATACTGCATTGTCGCAGAGAGGGCAGTTGCTCTATGTTTTTCCCTGAAAGAGATGCGCGTGTGTTAGCATAGTGTGACCGAGGCGAAAACGGATGTACGGCTTTAGCAAACATTTTTACATTCCCGCTGGGTAAATCGCTTTGGTGCAATCTGAATAGATATTCAGATGGTGAACATAAGATGACCAATTTCTTTTATTACACGTCTGCCTCTGTCTGCGAATCAGACTATAGATGTCATGTTTGGAGATTGGATATGATGAGATAATCAGAGCTTTATGGACTGCTTTGGCGAACATATCAGGTAGTTCGTTGCCCTTGATGCCAGCATGTTTCGGAGGTGTTAGAGCCATCAGTAAATAGTAGTGTCCACCCTTCAGAAGAGTTGTTTCCCTTTAAGTGAAGTGTGCTCTGTAAACTAAATCAGACGTATCTTGCTTTGGGAGGCTTTGAAGCTGTCTAATGAACGATTTCTTAGAGATGAGCCAGGGTGGATGCAGTTCCTTATATGGTTTAGTTGGTTTCAATCGTATATCATGATTCCTGCCAAAAGAAATGCATTTGGAAATCGTTAAAGATATTCTAGGTTTACGTTTTCTTGAGACGCGAGTTTTGAAAACTTTTACGAAGCACTGCATTCGATGAGTGGAGTAGTTTTGGCAACAGTCTATTTGTGAGATCAGAGACTATGTCTGATATGCTGAGGACGCATTGACGAGAGTGGAAGGATGAACGTGCATGCAGTGAGCTTTGAAATTGTACTTAGAACCAATTACTACGCCAAGAATTTTAATTTCACTCTTATTTTCAATTCTAGTGTAATTTAACCCATCTTTGCCCGCACCAAGAAATCGTGAACGGATTCTGATGAAACTTCATACCATATCTTTAATTGGTCCAATTAAGATAAATTTTAAGTTTTGTCAAAATGATTCGGTTTTCGAGTTATGAGATGGTAATTTCAGTTACCAGTAGGCTGATATGAATACACCTAAGTCTGTTTTTACACGGTAGATTGGTTCCAGAAGAAGCCGTGTAAAAAAAAACCGTGTAAAAAAAGACATTGATCGTATACAAAAATGGGTGATTTGTTCCTAATCTCTAAAACCTATTAAAATTAGTGAAAAACAAGAATTCATGTTTATTTTATTAAATCAAATATATAATGCTTATTTCTCTAATCTAAAATTTCAATCTTGGTTTCCAAAGAAATTGCCTTTCGTTTTAGTTTTATATCTGACATTTCCTTTTAGGGATACATAAAATATTTAACAAAATTAAAAAACATAAATAACTGAATAAATACAAAATATTTGTATGGAAAATCAAATTTGCCTGCAAAAAATTTCTTTACCAAACACGTCTTATTGCATTGACAGTTCACAAAATATTAACACGTTTCAATTGCTCTGACCAGTAAATTTTATTGTATGCACATAAAGGGAATTCCCCTAAATTAGTGCTATTCACATTTGCTTTGACCAGTAAAAATTGCTTGTACGCGCTAAAAGGGAATTCACTTAAATCTTTAAGCTAGTGTTCGCAAACTATCGATAGCACTATCGATGGTTTCAGACTTTTTTCTTTCATAAATACTTTTTTGTGATATGAACATACTTCGCAAAAATTAAATTTGACAAAAAAAATTTAAGTACATAAAATTTCAAATCGTGCTAAATGGAATAAAATCGTGTAAAAAAATTAAAAATATTCAATTTTCAAACCGTGTTATATCAAAACCGTGTAAAAAAAGACCGTGTAAAAACAGACTTAGGTATAGATTTTCATTTGATATTAAATATATTTAATTAATTATAAACATATTCTTACAGACTAGAATAACAAAACAAAAAAAAAGAAGTTACATCAATGCAAAAAAGAATTATTTAAAATATGCTTAACTACAGCTTTAGTAGCCGAGATATCTATATTATTCGTAGCACTAACTTCGTTAAACAATTTCATAGCTCTAAAAACAGGCGCATTATCAGCATAATTAGAGCTCTTGCTGCAACATTAAAATGAAGTAAATCAGGGCAATCAATTGTATTAGACACAATATCATGTAAGAATAGTGAAGACAAAATATTTCTTCTACTTTCTAAGGTTTTTAAACTTTTTTTAAAATTTTTGTACTTTTTTAATTCTAAAATTATGTATTTCATAAAAAGGAAACCATACAATTGAAGCATATTCTAATCTTGATCTAACAAGGCTAGTAAACAAAACTTTAAGAGTGTATGGATCACTGAACGAGGCACTATTACGCCTAATAAAAGCTAGCATAGCATATGCTTTTGGAATAACAAGTCCAAATGGGATCGAAAAGAAAAATTTGCATCAAATACCTCTCCAAGGTCCTTAAATTCAAGGACAGACAAAAGTGGAAAGGCACAATCTGATACGAGGTTAAAAGAAAGATATTAAACATGTCAGCACATTTGATATTATGACATGTAAACACATTTGTTTAAATTAAGAGGAAGTAAATTATTAATAGACCAAAGATGAAGTTTTCAAATCACACTGTAGAAGTGCAGAATCAGTAGGAAGAGCTTCAGGTCACCAGCGTACACAAGATATTTACAATTCACAAATAGAGACGCAATACCATTAAAGAAAATGATGAATAACAATGGCCCAAAAATGATCCCTTGAGGAACTCCAGAAACTGCAAAATAAACATTAGACTTAGTGTTATCAAAAACTATAACGCATGGACGATTCTGTAAATAAGACTTTAGCCATTTCAAGAAACAGGAATGAAAACCCAAAGCTTCAAATTTTTTAATTAAAAGAGCATGTGATATCTTTTTAAAATGCCTTAGAGAAGTCAGTATATATCACATCCATCCTTGCAAAAACGCCGCTATACAGTATTCACTAAATAAAACTAAGTTAGAGATAGTTGAGCGGCCACGCACAAGACCCTCTTAATAACTAGCAACTATACTTTAACAGTAAAGAATAGTTTTTCCTTTACGATAGATTCAAAAAGTTTAGAAAGTACAGAGAGCTTGGATATAGGTCTGTAATTAGCAATGTTATTTTTACAACCAGAATTATGCGTAGGTGTAATCAGGAAATGAAAAAGAACCGCCCCTTATGGTAACGTTTAAATCGCAAAACGTAAACTTTACTTCTCACATTCTTTGTTTAGCTCTTTGATTCAAACACCAACCCGTACTAAAGAAGCAGATATAACAGAGAAGAACAGAATGGCAACGTTCTGCTCTACGTACAAAAAACTTTATTCGCTTTGTTGTGGTTTTGAATCGCGATTGCTATCCGAACCCGTATCAAATGTGGTGTTCGTTTTTGTCATTAGATTCGTGCTAGTGATGCCATGTTTTGGAAGTCAAAAACGGGTAACATGGTAAGGGGACCCATTTTTGGGTCAAAAAAGGTTCTTTCCAGGGTCCCGAACATCCCTTAGTGATGTTCAAAACTATTTTTCGAGTTATCTGTTGTTTGAAAAAACAAAATTTTTACACGAAAATGGGTTAAAAACGAGTACCATAGTCCGGGGACCCATTTTCGGGTCAAAACCGGTTCTTTTCAGGGTCCTGAGCCTCTCTTAGTGCGGTTCAGAAATTTGTTTGAGCTACCTTTATTTTGAAAAAAAAATTTTTTCTTCATACGAATCCAATGACAAAAACGGTCACCACATTTGGTACGAGTTCGGATAGCAATCGCGAGTCAAAACCACAACAAATTGAATTAAGTTTTGTGTACGAAGAGCAGAACGTTACCATTATGTTGCGCTCTTTCTTGTCGCTTGGTATTGTTTGTGTTAGTGTTTCAATCAATGAGTGAAGTACGGAATGCAGAGGGAAAAAGTTAACTCATAGAACAGAACGAAATCGAACCATACGATAGTTTTTTTTTCATTCTCTGGGTGTAATATACGCTACTTTCCAACAATTCAGAAACACACCAGACGACAACGATTTATTAAAAATTACCAGTAAAGGGTGAAGTAAATTTAATGCACAATTTTTGAAGAAAAAACCACAAAAACCATCAGCATCTGTACGTATAGATGGCATAAGATGATGAACCAAAATCTATCACAGGTTGCACATTATCAGAAACACTAGGGATAGGGTTGCTAGGTGGTTCAAAGTTAGACTTAAAAAAATCAACAAATAAATTACCAATATATTGCTTGTATAAGTATTTATATATATAATGCTTATATTTTAAAAAGTAACAACTTTGATTGGTTTTCATAAACTTTTTAAAGAACTCAGAACGAAGATTTTTTTAATTTCTTCAACCCTCGTGTGTGCCAAGGACATTTATAAAAATATATTTTAGCTTTCGGAACGTAATTAATAAACTCGTTATGAATTAAGGTCATAAAAATGTTATAGCAAGGCTCAGTTACTAAAAAGTAAAATCCTTTTTTCCAATCAATTTGGTTAAGAGGACTAATAAACAAATGAAAATTGCATTATTTAAGTTAAAGTTGGGATACATTAATATTAGATTTAAAAGTAGTAAACTTATAAAATGATTTTATGCATAACGGAAATTTAAAACCTTAAGTGTTTTTATTCAAACAATGGACTTTTAATACGAATTACTTTGCATT
This sequence comes from Meiosimyza decipiens, assembly GCA_963680825.1. Lineage (NCBI taxonomy): Eukaryota > Metazoa > Arthropoda > Insecta > Diptera > Lauxaniidae > Meiosimyza > Meiosimyza decipiens. The sequence goes on from OY804261.1 coordinate 36,729,621, forward strand.
CTTTGTATAAAAACGCAATGGATAATATTACTGATGCTTTTTATATAATGGGCGTGGCACTTTTATATAACAATAAAACTTAAAACGCTATATTAGCATCTATCGCAGCTAAAGTTCTAAAACTAGATACGTAAATGTAAAGTGTTTGTGCCAAGCATCAATTATCAATTATCAGTAGTAGATATTGAGTTTCCAATATTCATCGGCACGCATATAGACGGCAAATCATTCCAATTTTCTTACAGTAAAAAAACTGTGACACGAAAAAAGCAAATCAGAATAGAACTAGCGAAAGGAACAGCGACGTCAGCTCACAACGAGTGTTAGTCGATGACTGTGAAATTCGTTATATCAATATACATATGTTACATTGGATTACTACTGTATATAGATTTTTAGGGAAAAAATATACGCATCGATGGCTATATCTATCTGAAACCAGATCCGAAAGACACTTTCGATTAAATATTTATTCTTAGAAACAAAGAGTATTTTAGGAGTTTTTAGTTTTATAATCACATTCGATTTTGAGCTACAACAGTACATTTAATATCAATTTTTTTGAAAAAAATATCTATAATACGACACCCATATTTTGCATATTAATCCATGGGAATAAAATTGTATCCATTCTTATAGAAGCCGTATACGGAACATTCATGGCTATATCTCAAAAACTAGATCCGACATTTTTTCTGGTTTGAAGGCAATGGGGACTTAGCCTGTACTCGTACCTTAGATTAACGAACTATATACATACATATGTATGTAGCTTATATTAATTTGCAAATCAAAGAAATCAGTTAATAGCAACTTCTTCGAAACGAAATCGCAGTACAGGATTACTTTAGGGACAACTCTCCGATTCTTTTTTTGAGTAAGCAGCACTTAGGAATAAATAATTAAACTGCAAAAAAATAGCTATCGGAGGTTGCGGTATAACTTTTATAAAAAATAGTATGTTAGGAAACTCTAGACAGATTTCTAAAATATGGGTATCATATGAAAGGTAATTTGATAAGATACAAAATCGTTCCATAAATATTTGATATTTGTTGTATGACGGTTTTTGTAAAAAGTTGTGCATTTTTTTTTATAAAACCGTTATTTTCCCAGAAAATTTTTAGGATCATGTAAACACATTTTTTCCATAACGACTTAAACAACTACTACAACAACAATAACACACATCGTATATGGATGCGCTTAGATCTCCTTCAGCCAATGTATGTCCAATTCGCTACTTCGCTAGCCACAGTAATTCTACAAAAAGTAAATGAAGTAATATAATTTTTCGATCTAGATTCAATTATATTTTATGACAAATAGCGCCGCAGTGATAGCGCTACAGATACTTTGTTGTTTTTGTTGCTGTAGTAGTTGTTGTATAAAAAAAATTCATTGTAGTGAGAATTAAGCTTTTTTGTGATCATAAAAAGATCCGAGAGACTATTTTTGATTAAATATTGTTTTCTAGAATCAAAAATTACGTTAGAAAAAGAAAAACGGAGAATTGTCCCATAAGTACACTTAAGCTATCGATTAAATTTGTTAATCATTTATTTTTTTAGAATGGCAAGCTTGATTTTTTTGCTTTAACATTATGTGCCATGTTATAAATTTTCCACGTACAAAATATCTGCTTCCCAATAGTAAAACTTGCCTTATTTTAGCACTCATAGTGTTTAGTCTACCACTTCTTAAACACGAATAAAACTAAGCACCAATCAATCGGCTTGCGATTGACAAAAACGCCGTGTCGCGCTATACGAATTCGTTTAGCTATACACTCACGTCGTTTGTTTTCGATGGTAGCGCGTAGACAAGACAAGAAATGCCTGGGTTTTAACTAGAGGTCTGCACGAATGCATTCCCTTCTTCAATTTCAATTCAAATCAATTTATTCAGTATGAAATATTACAGATAAGAAGGTAAGTTAGAGTTCTTAACACTAAATAAGAAAATAAAACTTAACATTAAATATATTAAAAACTGTACTTAATAGTGAACGGCTTCCCGACAAAAGATAAATAAATATAAGAAAAGACATGACGAGCGATAAATGCAACCATTCTGATTAAAATCGAAGTCAAACTTCATTACTTTGGATATATTGAATGATTTTAGTAACGAAAATGAGCGCAGACCAATTGGGAGTTTGTTCCAACATCGAGCTGATTGTATGCGAAACGACCGTCTTGGTATAATAATTTGTGTATTTCTCGTCGAGAGCGAGATAGAAATATTTTGTAGCAAGTATCTGAGAATATTGGTTTTAATAAATTTATAGAAGTAACGAACATTGTAAGAATTTTAAAACGTACGAGTCATGTACGCGCCAAAGAATACCAAATACAAAGCGAACAATTTTGTTAAAACTGAATTCAACTTTTTTAACATTGCAGCCCACAGTACAGGAATAAACTTCGATACAATAAGACGGACCATACATTAAAATAGAATGGGCAATTGTGTATTTAACATGCAAAGGTAAGTACAAAATCATGCTATATAGTCTCCTTAATGTCTCCAATGTGATGTAACGTTATCGATGACCTCAATTGGATCACTTTGAATATAAATCCTCATAGGCGAAGGGAGGGTTAAATTTTATAGCCTTAGTTTTCGCAGAATTTAAAAAGAAGTGATTGACAAATTATTGAGATTAAAATTAATTACAGACTCAAGCACGTCACAAAACTGGCATTCTTCAGAAAACAATATTTGGATATCATCCGCAAAAATAAACATTTTATAAAAATGTAAGGCAATGGCGGTCACTACATCATTTAAGCATATCATTAATAGAATAGGACCAATTAAAGATCCTTGAGGGACACCAGATAAACAACGGAGTAAGCTCGATACACTACCACCATTTGAAACAAATTGAAAACGTTCACCTAAATAAGATAACATCATATTAGAAGTAGAGTTTGAAGTTATGTTTTAATTTTTGAATGAGCACAGTGTGATTTATGGTATCGAACGCATTCGTTATGTCCAATGACACAAGTTTATTAGAGTTTGCATTTTTTCCGATTGAATCGGTAAGACCAAAAAGAAGGGAAATGGTGCTGTATCCATCTCTAAACCCAGATTGTGAATCATCAATAAGAGAGTATCGAATTGTGTACTGTAGTAATTGTTTTTCAATATGTTTTCAACTACTTTAGAATGCGCTGGTAAAATACTAATTGGTCTCAAGATATCAATAGAGTTCACAGAACTGTTTTTGGTTAAGGTACAACTCGTGCTACCTTCCAAGCAAAGGGAAATTTCGAAGTTGTGAGAATGCTATTAATAAAGTACAGACGATGATTTTGAAAAAATGGCACCATAATTTATATATATTTTGGAATATTATCGTATCCAATTGCAACAGATTTGACATAATGAATAGCATCTTCTTTGTCTTCGAACTTAATATTTCCAAAAATGGTGAGCGCCAAAGTTAAAAGGGACGAAGTCATTATAATTATTAAATCATTTATTTAGTTATAGTAACACAATTGTGTTAATCAAACTTATGCTTTTTGTATGATGTAACCTTTAACTTAAATCTATTTAAATTATTTTCATTCGTAATATTATATAGCATTTCATTAAATAATTTTAAACCCTTGTACATTAACATCTTTTTTGTATTTTCATTTCTAAAAAAGTTTAATCTTAAAACATTTTCCAGGTTATGATTGTATATGTCACATACGTGTACTAATCTTTCACAAAAATATTTTGCTACTAAATTATGTTTCGTTTTGAAAACTGAAATTAAAACATTTACAAGTATCCTCTGGTTTACACTAAGTATCTATTTACTTTTTTTGTAATCTATCTTTCATCTCAATTTTAGCTGTAAAGAGTACAGTCGATCAATATTCAAAATGTGGATTTATTATAATATATTATAGATTCTTATTGCACTGTTAAAATGCAGAGTGACACAGAAAATTGTGCTCATATTTATAGATATTCAGTTGACAATTAGTTAGTTTAGTTTTAGTCTTTCTATTATTGTAACGTAAGTTTTGCTTGTTAATTTATTCAATTGTGTATTGTGCTAATTTATTTATTTTTTAATTGTTATTTATTAGTCACCCCTGAAGATGAGGAAGGATTTTCATCGAAATATTGGGATTATGTTTTAAATAAATATTGACCTATAGCCAAAAAAAAGTGTTTTAATATTGTAATAAAAAGGTCAAACGAAATTCTTAAAATGTATGAAATTACGAATGGCACGCCAAGAAGTCAACGAACAACAGGACTATACTCGAGACTAAAAGAAAAGTATAATTATAAAATAAATGGTGCAATAAAATCAGTTGAAAACAAACAAGACCAGAGCTAACGCAGCATCAACAATAACCTTTTTAATAAAATGTAGAATGGGAGGAATAACTCCTGATTTCTTATGCAACAAAACAAAAAATATAATTCAAATATTTGAAACAAACAAAGTAATTGCGCCAAAATATAACCAGCGCCTTCAGAAACACATCCAACACTTCAATAACAAAATTCTCAATCTCTTGATCGAACATGCAACAAATTAAATAAAGTCATAACAACACTAAAAGAAAACTTAGACACAGCTGATTATGAAGAGGTAATGGAGAGCGAAAAACACTTACATGAATCTCAACTTACCAATACAAAAAGAACACATGCAAGTAAATTCCAAAAATTACAACAACAACATATGCAGAGATTTAACATCAAATTTAACGAAGAGTGGATCATGAATAACACAGCTGTGATAATACCAACTAATATACAGTGGCTTTTATCTCTCGGAGAAAAATATGCACTACCCACAACGAAACAACAATTTCCTTTATACAAGTGTATAGCTGACGGTGAGAGCTGCATTAAAACGATAAAAGAAAAAGAAGAACAAGAAACGGCTAGAATTAAGCTTATGATGCTCATATATGAACATAAACAAAAACATAGGTTAGACGCAAGAGATAGGTTTATAGTCAATACAGTAGAACAAACAAAACGATTTCTTAAGAAAAATAAAGACTTACTAATATTAAAATCGGACAAAGGAAATGTTACAGTAATTATGTACAAAAAAGAGTATGAAGACAAGATGAACATAATTTTCGGAGACTGGACTACATATAGAAGACTAAAGAAAGACATTACAACAACATTACAAGAGAAAAACAATGTTTTCGCCCAAAAACTTTTTGATAGAAAATGCATTACAATTAAAGAAAAACTTACTATTAAGACAAATACTGCCATTCCTCCACGAATTTATGGACTACCTAAGATTCATAAAAAATAAATGCCACTGAGACCCATTTGCTCCTCATTAAACTCACCGTCATATGAATTATGCAAATTCATGTCCAAAATACTGTGCAATTTGACTAAAGACTCAATTTATAACGTTAAAGACTCAACAGAATTCAAAAACAAATTAAATGACTTTTATATATATGATGACGAAACAATGATATCAATTGATGTAATTTCCCTATTTCCCAGTGTACCAGTTGACTTAGCTTTGACGATTATTAAAAAAAAAGTGGGACAACATTGAAACATACACAACAGCAACAAAAGGACTTTTTATGGAAATTATAAAGTTTTGTGTGAAGGAAAACAATTATTTTAACTTTAATGGAAAAACGTATAAGCAATTAAAAGGAATGCCAATGGGATCACCAGTCTCACCCATAATAGCGGATTTAGTGATGGAAGAATTACTTGACGACTTTATGACGAAAATAGACACAAAACCGCGATTACTGACTGTAGTGTCCGATAAATAAAACGCGTGCTTTTTGGGTGTACAGCAGATAGAGAAGAACCTTTATTGATATTGTTTTCAAACACAGTGATGCTATATTTTGTATATTACACTATGAGCGAATACTCTAGTGTATGTTACACTATGAGCGAATACACTACAATACCCCCTTTTTAATACGAATAAATCCATTTTTTGTAACTTTTAGTAATACAATGCTTATAATATACTTCAAGTCTTAGTTTTTTTCTTTCCTTGCTCTTAGATTATAGCGATTAATATTTACATATGTTCATTTGAACTTTCATTTAACATTTCATTAATATTAGCTTCCTTATCTATAATTTCATCTCTTAATTCTACAAAATTTTCATTGTTTATTTCTTCGCTTCTATTTCCCCCAGAAAAAATTTCTGAGTGGCGATTTGGAATCTCATCTTTAAATATATTCTTAAAAACAAGATCTTTTGTTGGTTTTTTACAAAATATAACTTGATTTGCATGTCTTTTCCATATTCTACTGTCGGCCATTTTGACCAAGTACGTCTGTTTGCCAATCTTTTTATATATTTCGCCTTTTGTCCAAGAAATTTTTCCTGGTATAGAATAATCTTTTACCAAAACTTTATTATTACTATGAAATATAGTATTTTTAGAACCTTTATTGTTACGTTTTTGTTTTTCTTGTTTTTGTTTAGTATTTAATTTAATTTTTTTAATATTTAACATTTTAATTTTTCTTTTTGGATTTAATAAATCCAATCTAGTTTTTAATTTCCTTTTACTAAACATCATATATGCTAGTGACACCCCTGTTGTTGAATGTTCTGTATTGCGATAGTCTAATAAAAATCGACATAAAACGTTGCTGAATTCAGACAATGGTGCGTTATACAAATTTCGCTTTAACGAATTTTTCAGGGTTTTTACCATATTTTCAGCTTGCCCATTCGTTGCAGGATGCCCAACCGGTGTTGTGATATGTCTTATACCATTGGTAGTCAAGAAACTTTTAAACTCTTTTGAACAAAAAGAAGTGCCATTATCCGAAACTAATTCGTTTGGCAGCCCAAAACGTGCAAAAATTTCTTTGTTAAAAGGTGTTAACCGCAATTGTAGCTCCACTAGTAGTGTTCTTACCCATGTCGATGCATTCCACCCATTTACTAGTACTATCTACCAGTACCAAACACCACCGATTCATAAACGGTCCAAAAAAATCTATGTGTAGCCCTGACCACATTTCCTCCGTTCTGGGCCACGGTATCAATTCCTATTTAGCGGGTGTTTGACGTGATACTAAACATGGCTGGCATTCTTTTACTACCATCTCCAAATCCTTTCTTTGGCTTGGCCACCAACAAGATTCGCGTGCCATGGACTTCATCTTTATAATTCCCATGTGCGATGCGTGTAAAAGTGCAACTACCCCCGACTGTAGCGATTTTGGTATAACTAGCCTATAGCCCCAAAATACACAACCAGATTCTTCTGACAGTTCAAATTTTCTGTTAAAATAAGGAATTAAGTCGCTATCCGAGCATTTTTCTGGCCAATCTGACTTCAACATACCAATTACTTTTTGTAATTCTATATCATTTTTTGTTTCTGTACACACTTTTTCCAGTTTTGGAAATTCCGTTTCGCTACTAACTCTTGTGAAATAATTCACATAAACATTATCTGGTAAATCATTATTCATTTGCGGTGCCTCTTGCGGGTATCGCGAAAAATAATCAGCTACGTTTGCACTAGACTTTACATATGCAATATCAAATTGATAGCCTGTCAAAACTAAAGCAATGAGTTGTAACCGACTTGAAGCCATTATTGGAATTCCTTTTTTCGGGTTGAAAATGTGTTGCAACGGTTTATTATCCGTAACTAAAGTGAAACGACGCCCGTAAAGATATTGGTGAAACTTTTTTACACCAAACAAAATAGCTGCCGCTTTGCGATCAAGCTGTGAATATCTTTTTTCCGTCTCAGAGAGCGTTCTCGAGGCGAATTCAATGGGACATTCCTCTCCCTTCTCATTTATTTGAGATAAACATGCACCCACTCCTACAGGGCTTGCGTCGACTGTCAACCTTGTTTTGTTATTTGGGTTATAATGCGCTAAGCAACTCTTCGCTGTTAACAATTTTTTTAACTTTCTAACTGCTTCAGAACACTTTTCCGACCAAATAAACTTTGCGTTTGCTTCCAATAATTTATAAAGTGGGTTTAAAACAGTTGAAACCTCAGGAAAAAATCTCCTATAAAAATTAATCACCCCTAGGAATGCTTGTAATTCCTTCAAGCTTGAAGGGTTAGGTATTTTTAAAATTTCTTTAACCTTTTCTGGGTTCATGTGTAGTCCATTTTTATCAATCACATGCCCTAAATACAAAATTCTTTTGCAGAAAAACTCACATTTATCACTGGAAAGCTTAAGTCCAGCGTTTTGTAATAACGTAAGCACTTTCTCTAGTCTTTCTATGTGTAATTTTTTGTTAGGAGCGGTTATTAATAAGTCGTCTAAGAAAACTACGACACCATCTATTCCTGAAAGCAAGGCCTCCATTATTCTTTGGAAGATTGCCGGTGCTGGTGCTAATCCATAAATAAGACGATTATATTGAAAAAGACCTTTAGATGTCGAAATCGTCGTTAATTTTTTCGACGCTTCATCTAACTCAATTTGCTGATAAGCCATGGTCAAGTCTAATTTCGAAAACTCTATGCCGCCATGCAATTTTGCGAAAATTTCCTCAATTCGAGGAAGCGGATATTTCTCTACTTTTAAATGTTCATTTAGAGTTACACTAAAATCACCACAGATACGTATGGATCCGTTTTTTTTAATAATTGGTACGATTGGCGTACCCCATTCGCAATAATTCACTGATTTTAGAACTCCCATTTCCACCAGGTTCTCAATTTTTTGCTCTACTTTGTTTTTAATTGCTATAGGTACCGGTCTCGGTCTGAATAATTTAGGTTTTGTGCCTTCTTTTAACTGTAGCATCGCTTTACTTTTCTTAAAATGACCTAAGCTGCCGACAAACAATTTACCAAATTTTTCTTTATCCTTCAAAAATAAATTAGCCACGTAATTTAAATCACTGAAATCTATTTCGAAAGCTTTTAAAAATCTTCTGCCCAACAGTGGAGGGCCTCCATTCTTGACTACCACAAATGGAATTTTAGCAAGTTCATTTTTATATATGACACTCAATTCGCACACCCCCAGTGGGCTAATTTTAATACCCTTGTACGTTTTCAGCAACATTTTTGTATGATGCAATTCATAATTACTATAAAGTTCATTATACATTTTTTCAGAAATTACGTTATTTTCTGATCCCGTATCTAACTCCATAAAACACGGCTACAAAAATTTTAAATTTAATAGGACCATCATTTTCACCATTAATTGTGAACAAACTTTACACGGCTTGGTCTTCATCATTAATGAAATTAAAATTTTTGTCTCTACACATTTTTTTAAGATGACCCTTTCGGTTGCATCCATTACATTTGTAGTTCTTAAACTTACAATTCTCACTATTATGGTTATCATAACCGCACACTCTACACACCTGATGCAGTTGCTGCTGTTGTTGCTGTTGTCCATATGAATTTCGCCATTTACTGTGCTTCTGCTGCTCTTGTTGTTGTTGTTTCTTAGCCTCGCTGCTTTTCTTTTTAATAAAATGAAATGGTTCATCCTTAACCTCAACCGTATATTGCCGTTGTACATATTCAGCGTGGTTGGCAATTTCCAACGCTTTTTGTAGCGTAATGGTAGTTGGTTCTAAAAACAGCTTGTCACGAGCTGGACCCTTTTCCAGCCCCATTATAAATTTGTCACACATGGCTGACTGTAAGTGAACGCCGAACTCACAATTTGCTGCTTGCTGTCGCACCCGAGCGGCCCAATCATTTACTGATTCGTTTGGAATTTTTTTTCTTTATAGAACTTAAATCGGTCCGCGAATCCACAGCAACTTGATTTGAAATGGTCTGCCATTGCTGCTACGCACATCTCAAACGTTGTTGTTGCTGCTTCCAATTGAATTGGGCATAATAAATTTTGCAACAATGTATAAGTTGCTTCCTCTAGGGATATTAGCAAAATGGCTTTTTTCTTCCCCGCATCAGATATTTCATTTGCTACCAGGAACTGTGACAGCTGGTTATGGAAAACTTTCCACGAATTCCTGCGGTAATCAAATGACGGTGAATTTCCAAACACATTCGTCATATTCAAATTTATAATTTCTTTTATTTAAAACTCGTCGCCAATTTGTAGTGTCCGATAAATAAAACGCGTGCTTTTTGGGTGTACAGCAGATAGAGAAGAACCTTTATTGATATTGTTTTCAAACACAGTGATGCTATATTTTGTATATTACACTATGAGCGAATACTCTAGTGTATGTTACACTATGAGCGAATACACTACACTGACAAAATACATTGATGACATTTTTGCGGTTGTTAAAAGTGACAAAGTTGACGAAATATTGGATAAATTAAACAAATTCAACAAAAATATACGGTTTACAAAAGAGGTAGAACAGAATAACAGATTAGCATACTTGGACACAATGGTGATCAGAAGTGGGAACCAAATAATATTAAATTGGTATCAGAAACACACAGCTTCGGGTAGAATCATAAATTTTCATTCTAAGCACCCAAAAATGACAATACTAAATACAGCACAAAATTTAATCACTAGAGCACTGACAATCAGCGACCAAGCGTTTCATAAGGACAACATTAATAGAATAAAGAAAATATTAGAGAAAAACAGTTTTCCAAAACTAACAATAAAAAGACTAATTGATAATTTTTATAAGGATAAGGGACCAAGATCGGAAAGAGGCACAATTAAATATAAGGCAATGGCATATATTCCAGGGTTGACGGATAGATTCGCGAAATTAAGCGCATTTAAGGACATAAAAATTGCTAATAAAACAGATAATAAAGTTGGACAATTTTATAGCAATACAAAATATAAAATATCAAAACTCGACAAATCCTGCCTTATTTACAAGATTCCTTGTGACGGAGACGGTTCCAATGTATGCCAGAAGGTACAGTGGCTCCAACGAATAATCGGACAAACACTAACTATCTTAAAATTATATTAAAAAACAATGAAATGGTTGAATTTAAAAAAAAGTAGTATGTCATTTAAGTGCTCCTTTATCTGTCATTAAAGCAGCAGAAAAAAAAAACAGAAAACTCCTTATTTTGAACTTTGTGCATGTTTTAAAACACTTGCACGTTTTGACAAGTTCAACGAATAATAGGACACAATAGCAATAAGTGCCGTTATTTTTTCTTGTGACGCTTTTTTTAAGTTTTCGATATTCAGTGTTAAAACTTTTATTGAATAAGAAGCAAATTATCGCGATGGCTCCAAAAGAAAAACAAGCTACCTTTTAAATCAGACAGCTTATAGTAAAATTATATGGAGAAGAAGAAACTGTTCGAAATATTGCTGAAATTGTCGGAAAAAGTCGTTCAACTATTCACGACATTATCAAGAGGTATCGAGAAGAGTTCAGACTGTCATATAAAAGCAGAGAGGGGCAGGGAAAAAAGTTAAATGAAAGGGAAGAACGCAGCATATTAAAAGAAATTAAAAAGGATCCTTTTAAATCTGCGAAGGAACTACAGATATCCTTACAAAGGATATATGCAGGATGTATGCCTGCACACTATACGTGGTGTTTTACATAAAAATGATTATAATGGCAGAATTGCTCGGAAAAAGCCATTTATAAGCCTAGCAAATAAAAGCAAGAGGATAAAATTTGCAAAAGAATACCTTCTTAAAGATACAGAATTTTGGAAAACCGAAAGTACTTGTCTAAAATGTTAGAAGATGTATCATAATAATTTTTTTTGCATATTAGAGGTTATGTTTACAGACGAAAGCAAATTTAATCTCTATGGATCAGATGGCAGGTCATACGTATGGCGTAAAGCTAACGAAGAATTTCAGCATAAAAAACTCGCGCTACCGTCAAGCATTGAGGAGGTTATGTAATGGTTTGGGGCTGCATGTCCTATGCTGGAGTGGGCAACCTCCAATTTATAGATGGAAGAATGGATAAATTTGCTTATATCAACATTCTTAAAGCCAATGTTTTACAAGAAGAAAGCAATCATGAGAAGAGATTCATATTAGAAATGCTCCACATTATTAACACCCCCACTGACAAGAGAATAAATTTCAAGAGTGACACAGAAAATTGTGCTCATATTTATAGATATTCAGTTGACAATTAGTTAGTTCAGTTTTAGTCTTTCTATTATTGTAACGTAAGTTTTGCTTGTTAATTTATTCAATTGTGTATTGTGCTAGTTTATTTATTTTTTAATTGTTATTTATTAGTCACCCCTGAAGATGAGGAAGGATCTTCCTCGAAATATTGGGATTATGTTTTAAATAAATATTGACCTATAGCCAAAAAAAAGTGTTTTAATAATTTTTAAAATCTTCCTTCTTGAATCTCAATTTCAATATAAAATATACACCATTGCCCGGTATCTAGGTTTATGCAAACAAAAATTGAACACATTGTAGCCTTAAATTAGGACTTATTCAAAAAACCGTTGGAAAAAAAAATTTTGTTTATATCAGCTGACAGTATTTAAAATGTCAAAAAGTCAATTAGGAAGTGTGGGCATCAATGGGCCAAGGATGCCGTTCAGATTTTTTTTGATGTATGCGTAGCTTGCGTATCATCAGTTGCGGAAAATTTTTAAAGCGAACAGTTGTCGACGGAATAAATGTGCGGGCGTTGAAAAAATAAAACTGTACAAAGGAAAAAGGCAATACCAAAAAGATTAAAAGATTTTTAGCTAAGCGTTATTTGAATAAAAAAATATATAAAATTTAATACGATCCATCAGCAATAATACCAACAACTAAGTTCAAAATGAAACACAAATTCTCAGACGACAACAGCATCAATAAGGCAACGACAACAAACCTGGCTAACATAATTGGCCAAAACACCATAAATTTTCAACATCAACAGCAAAACACCAGCAATGATAAGCACCATATACGCATACCTTCAACTTGCAAACGCCCAGTACTAAGTATTAGTTAAGAGACTCTTTCATAACCCATCAATTATTTACATGGTTCTTACGGCAGTGCAAGCGTCCATTGTACTACCGCAAATCCTCTTATTGTATTTTGCCATTGAGTGGCATTTTTGTTTTGTTAATTAGTTTTCTAACGCTAACAAATCAATTGACTTTTTTTAAAATAATGCGTCTATACAGCAGAGACACCTATTACAGATACATTACTTAACAACACATTATAATTAAAATCAAAACTGTTGTATGAAAAAATGTTTTAATTTATTTTCTTGAACACAAATATGCGTTATTTTTGTTTGGGTATTTTACAATGGTAATAAAAATGTTTTTCTTATAGATTTTACAATTTTTATATACACATGTAGAATTTCTATCTAATTATTATAATCTAAGCAATTAGTAGCGTCAATGTCACAAGTGTACTAATAAAATAAGCTAATAAAACAAACGCTACTTGTAAAATAAAGTAAATTTCAACCAAAAAAAAATATAATTTTTGTGATTCAAGAATGAAGATTTGCTAGGCGAAAGATTTAGGGGAGGTGCCGGGGTGGTGAAGCCGTGATGCCACCGATAGAAATTTAAATAGAAAAAGTGTGACCTGGGGTTTTTCTGCTCCCCGTGTTTTTTGTTCTATGCTGCGCTACGGTTGGCATAGGGAAACCGCGACCCTAGCCGGGAAGTCTGAGTGCCTGCCACTAAAGATTAAGCGAGCTTCTCCCTTTTATTTAAGATGCCAGGCGTAACATCTTCTATAAAATTGTTAAATATACTCAGTCATTTGGAGTCTGGTGGCTAAGAAAGTACTGATTAATATTAATAGTATCTACTCAATAATTTCGCGTTGATGAATCAACGCACCCATTACTTCTCAAAGTATTCCACATTTGTTTGCTATTGAGGCCACTAAATAGACGAGCACCGGTCAACCTCTTCGCTTTGGGAATGACTGACTTAGTTTGCAAAATATTTTCCAATTAGATGGACTCTTACTATGTAAATATGCTTTAAATGCAAGGTCACGTAACGACTTAGCATGTACTATCTCTCTAGGTTTTAATGAACACTTCTTATTTTTCATAGGGTGTCTGGTAATGGGGACAAAAGAAAAGCTTTTGTTATTAATGAGTTAAGTACAGATAGCTGTTCGCCAACATGATTCGTTGAAAAAATATCCCGATAATCAAAGTTGCTTGGAAAAAAATTTGAAGAGTCAAAGTTAATACTTTTATAGTAACGAAATTCAACAAATTCATTCTCACGAGACATCGAAAAATTAAGAGCTACATACAGTTTTGTTCAAAATAATAGGAGTGCTTTATTAAAATAACTAACTTATGTCTTTACAGCCGCAAACTTTTTGAACAGACTGTAAAAACTAACGGTAAATATTATTGTGGCATTTCCCATGGAAAATCAACAGTTTACAGTATAATTTTCGCATGCTATTTAAAAGATTTCATTCAACAAAGTGACTGTGTAGTGAAAACTACTGTTCAAAATAATAGGAGTGTTTTGAAATAACTTAAGAAATTTGAGGTGTATGTCTTTTCAAGCAAAAAAATTCTCGAATTAAAAGTAATACTTCATGCAGTCTTTATTTTTGGAACATTATATTATATCTTTTGATAAAAAATTTGATATAGTGGGGCGAGGAAAACACACCCGTTCAGAAAAGGGGGAGTACATATGCAGATTTAGCCAAATGGAACAATCGTATAAAAAAAATTCAAGAAACTGTTGGATGTGGCGCTTCAACTATTGCAAATGCTTTAATCCATATTAAAAACCCAGAAACCCGTGGAGTAAAACGCAAAACCTTCACAGCAGATGACCGACTCATTATAAGGTATTCGAAAGTGAGCCCTTCATGCCCTTCTAACGTCATACCCAACGAACTAAAGTTTCCTATAAGCGATGTCACGGTTCGCAGAAGACTTCTGGAGGAAAACTTGTGTGCCAGGAGCCCACGTAAAGTCCCACTCTTGATAAAAAAAACATGTTAAAGCACGAATAAATTTTGCCAAAAGTCATGCTCACTGGCCTGTAGAGAAATGGCGCAATAAACTTTGGACCGACGAAGGTAGAATTGATTTATTTAGTGGAACTGGTTCCCGACAATATGTCCATCGTCCGTCCAATAAGGAATATTTGCCCAGATACATATTAAAAACTGTTAAGCATGGTGGCGCGAATATAACGGTGTGAGCATGTTTTTCATATAATGGTATAGGGCCAATACACTGCATAAAAGCTATTATGGACCAAGTTGTGTATGTCAACATCTTAGAAGACGTTATGCTCCCTTTTGCCAAAGATCAAATGCTGCCACGTTGGGTGTTCCAACAGGACAATGACCCGAAAATCACCAATAAACGGGCAAAGGGGTGGTTTCGTGTGAAAGGTGGTGAGGTTATACAGTGGCCTGCTCAGCCACCGGACCTAAATCCGATCGAAAACTTGTGGTGCGACATCAAAAAATATGTTCTCAATCCCACAAACGATAAGCAGCTTTGGAGTGCCGTCCAAGAAGCTTGGACAAAGATATCGCCCATACGCTGTCAAAATCTTCTAGACTCAATGCCACGTCGCTGTGAAGCCGTTTTAAAAAATAATGGCTTTTTGGCTAAGTATTAAGCTTATTTTTTGTTTTTATTAATAAATAGTTTCAAAATTTTCATTTTGTAATTTTTTATTATCATATACTCATTGTGTTTTCAAACACTCCTATTTTTTTGAACAACTAGTATATGAAGTTATGGAGAGTTTGATTTTTTTTTTAAATATATATCGCATTCAAGTAATTGATTTTTTGTAAAAGTGCTGCTAAATACTATAAACTACGTTTCCTGAAACAAAGTTTTTTTGTTATAACTAAAATCTAACAAAAAATCCTGTTATTTGCTTTTGTGTGCTGAACACACCTGTATATTATAACATGGTGGAAATTGCCACAGATAGCATATGCCCTGAGTGTTTCACTAATGAGGGATCACTTGTTGAAAAGTAATCAATTAATATTGTACTAATTATGTACATCGTAATGAGTGGGATGTGAGTTATGTACGGTGAGGTAAGTAAACGAAACCAATAAAAATCTTTTTCATATTATAGCATGTTTCAATAAACAGAAATTCACAAATACCACAATCAGTAGACTTAAAGAGAATTGTGTATTTAATTTGTTTTGAAATAAAGAAACCTACTCCTCCACCTCTAGCATTTGGTCCGTCATTCCTACAAAAATTATATCTAGTAATACTAACAGAATGGCTAGAATTGTTAGGCTTAAGCAAGTCTCAGAATTTCCAACGACATCTACAATACATCCACTAAGAATGCACGTGATTTCCTCCAGTTTGGAAAACGGAAAAGAGGGTTTAAATGGTCTACATTAAGACTATGGTTATGTAATTTATAAGAAAGTTATCATTAAATTAATGATTATATTAATTATAAGCTTAAGTAATCGAACAAAGAAAATAAAAAACAAAAAAAAATTGGATATGCTGCATATACAATAAAATCATAAGCAATAAAACTGAGATCATACTTATCGAGGGTCCTTTCACAGCCGTCCAACATAGCAACCTTTACTTTAGGTATATCATTAAGGAATTTGAATTTTTTGATTTTCCCCTCCATTAATAACTTTCAACAAATTTAAGTTTAATGTCTTGCGGCTGGGGTATAATGGTTTAGATATACCCTGGAGCGAATTTCACCTCCCACAAGATCACACAGTAACCGAACGTTGTTAAACTCCACTAATATCGTTTTTTGATGGCTAATGTATAAGGACTGCTGAATGTCCATGTTCATTTATAATAGCATTGAGTACTTTGGATAGAGACATCATCGGTTAGTGAGTGTCAACCATACCAAAGGGTAAACCATTTATAATGATGTCGGCACGATGTCTGTAATGTAGTATATTATTCTGATGCTGATCTTGTACTTTGTTGGATAGGGCATTATCGACAAGCTTGCTTAACTTATTATTTAAGATCGCCGTTCATTCCGACTTGAATTCCTCTACCGTTTCGGTAAACCACTGCTTAATGTCTGCTAACCCTTTACGAAGTTCTTCTCTTGGAGAAAAAGCTTCAGCATCATGAGAGTGAGGGTTCTCCTTGCACTTTTTATACAAGATTGAAAAACTGCAATTTTTCAACAAGAAAGCGTGTTATTCCTGAGAAACGTCGGCACATATCTTATGAAACCAATTTACACACACTACACAACCAACACTCGGTTGTTGCTTCTCCACATTTTTTATGAAAATAAAACAAGCAAGATTTTTTTGCAAGCATCATAAAGCAAGAACAACAAAATGGCAGCAAACAGTAAAAGGCAGCAACAGCAAAAATGAAAAAAAAATCAGTAGCAAACAGGTACACAGCAAAGACAGCAAACAACAGTGAAAATAATTAATCACACACGGTAAAAAACCATTTAAATATTGCAACGAATTTATTTATTCAAGAAACTAAGTCAAATAGCTTACAATTATTAACTTTGATCGATGACTTAAAAGATTTCGCGTTCTACTCTAACATAGTTGCCAGACCACAGTAGCACATCCTACGTACTTCATTGAATACTGCTTGATCGAAATAAGCAAGCCATAGAGAATGAAGTTAAATTATAACATAATAGAGAACAAAACATATACAGTGCTTGTTGCTTTGAAATCAAAACATTTACACTAGACCGTACCAGAAAAAAAATGTTCACCGTACACCATCGAAGCAGAAGCATTTTTGCAAGGCAATATCGAAAAAAAAAATTTTTGTTCTTCGGCATTTACAGTCTGATAACTTAAAGTTGATATGTCAAGATTTTTGTCTTCATTAGACCAACTTATTGCTCTGAAGGTCATTAACCCGTTCTAATACTTCCCCACCAGACCTCAGTTCTTACCATTCTAATGTACCACTCTAAAGTCAGAAAATTAAAGCTTGCAAAAAATCATTGAGCTTTTCCAAATAAAGTATTTCGATTATTCCATTGCAACTATTTTGAAAATTTTTTTTATCGAACGTAGAGGTCCTCCCTTATTAAATCTTTCGGCACATCTTCGGTTTTTAGAATCAGTAGGTATAACATACCAAAATGATGCCTAATCGAATGACAGCTGGAATAATACCGTTACTACTCTCTAAATTTTTTTTACTATTGCTATTCATTTATTGCTCTTTCCGATGGGGTAGGTTTCGTTTCTGTAAGATTTTTTTTCACGAGATATAGACAAATGTCTCGTAAAGTATGTTTTCCCATATAAATCGTATGGAAAACTAAAAAGCTAGATGAGCCATCAGTAATTATTAATATTACGAGCTAAAATTTCACCAGAATTATACTTTCGTGTATCTGCTACTGTTAAACTTTTAGCAAAAAAAAGTTTTAATCACCTAATGTACACAATTCTAGACTCATCGCGACTATAGTGCTTGTTTAATTAAACAAAAACATAATATCAATGGCAAAAAATACACTGAGTGCGATAAATAAAGCGAATGGCTTGTTATGTTGGTAAGCAGTTCGACTTAAGTTTACTTCCATTTGTGCAAAAGTTCAGATTCAATAGATGGAAATATATGAAAGTAATTTTTTTCTACCAAAGTAAAATAAATGAACGCTCAACTTACTATAACGTTACACAGGTAAAAATACAAAAAGCAATGTACATAGTAAAATTCTAAACAGATATTGTTTACCTGCTAGTACACAAACTCTTAGATTTTTCTAATTTCATGACAGTTATTTTTAAAAATTCGAGACTTTTTCATTTAAGGCTTGTGTAATAAAACCACCTATTGATGACAATTGTTGTAATGAAATTAACCTTGAACAGATCAACACCTTACGAAGGGCTCAGCAATGGCCTGAAACGGCGTCAAAAAATTTAATTTATTATCGAAAAGACCAATTTATGCCTTATATTTCTACTTATGGAATTATTCTTATCCTTTAAATATAAGAAGTTATACTTTAAAATCTTTTGATCAAGGTTGATCAGAGTTTGCAATTAAATTTATTTGAATAAAACAAATACTGTGCTTCGAAAATGCTTTCGTGTAGTTGCACCTACGTTTTTTAACGTATCGAAATAAAATGTAGTAAAATTGTTTCATTGAAATAAAAATATTTTACAAATGAAACATTGGTCTTTCCGATAAAAAATTAAAGTTTTTACCATGTGCCTTACGGTCACCCTACTCTTTATACTAAAAAATGATCAGGCAAGTTTCCCACAAAAAAAAAATCTTAATACGTATGCATATATACATGTGTCAAAATTATAATACAGCAAAATTATAGTAAAAATACTGACGCAACCACAATTGTGTTTGACTAAACTCATTATGCACTAGTATTCTTGAAATGCACCAGGGCATTTGCTGTACACTAGAACGTTTGCTCAAAATAGTTGCGCCACACGCTTCAGTGAGCAGTATATTCAGTAGGGCGGAAAAAAAAAAAACACTTTTGAAGCCGATCGTCTTGTAATAGCAATAGAACGTTAGTATTACATAAAAAAAGAGAGAAGCCGCGAGGTAGGCGCGTACAAATGATACTTTCAGTTACCGCATGAAGCTCAAAGTTGGAATTTCGCGTAAACAATATAGTTATGTGTCATCATATATAAATCATTATATAAATCTACAAGAAAAACTTCGTGTTATATACATACAAAAGCCTTGTTGCAGCCTTAATACAGGCTCTCACTTTTGTACCACAACGATAAGGACTACAAGTGTTTATGGTAGTCCTTTCCCGCGAATATATATGCCTTTCGGAATGACTGGCATATTGTAAGAGAGAGAGAGAAAAGAAGCTAATAGCATAAACATTGATGCTAATGTTAACGCGACTTTTGCTACTACTATGCCAGTGTTTTCTCTTTCCTCTTCGTCACAAACCGGTTCAGACAATTCTAATGCTGTGCGAAGCCTTTCTGCTTCGTATGCTGCTGCTGTTGATGAAGTTGTTGGTAGTGGTGATGCAGTCTTTTCTTCTGCTTTGCCTATGGCGTCAAGTATTACGTGGAATGTAATGCAGAGTAGACAGCAGAATAAAAACAATGAGCTCGATGTAGTTGCTCCTAAGAAAGTTCTTCATCTCTCGTCTTTTAAATTCACTGTCACAGCTGATAATATTATTGACTACATTTCTTCCCATAAGCAAATCGATAAAAAAGACATTGGGTGCTATTGTCTTGTAAGGAAAGGCTTGGAAGCTAAAGATTTAAAAAGATTAAATTTTAAGCTCATTATATCAAGGGATGACTACGACAAGGTTTTCAATCTTGCATTGTGGCCACCTGATGTGCGTGATTTTCAAAATTTTACAGTAGAGAAATTCATCTTTCACGATGTACAGGTGATATTGAACAAATTTGTGTTTCAGTCTCTCTTAGTAGTGACTTCACTCTTCATAAAATGAAATTATAATATATTTATTTTAAGTTATATTCCACCTTGCAGTAGTTTGAGCGTATATAAGAACATATTTCTAATATGACGAAGTTGGCTCCCTTAATGGTAATCAAACTCCGTGCGTGCTCGCCGATTTTAACCTGGGCAATATTGAGTGGAATTTTTGCTCGGAGGAAAAAATATTATTGCCATTTGGCTTAAAGACTACAACTAAATACACTTTTTGTGATTTATATGCTTTAAATCTGTTTCAGATAAATAATGTTAAAAATAATCTGATGAGACGTTGTTTAGATCTACTTTTTATAAATGAATATTTTAAACATGAACTCTTCAAATTTGTTATGCCACTAACAAATGTTTCTGTTCATCACAAGGCGATTGTTTTGAATGTAAATTTTTATACGTTTATTGATGACTTGCAGGTTGAGCAATACAATACTACATACAATTTCAAAAATGCCAATTACGTCGAACTTAATGTCTACTCGTACTTTGGGTCAGTTAATTGGAGTTTGGTGTTTCGGCATATGACTGTTAATGGCATGTATATTAAATTTAAGCATACCATAAACGAAGGGGTACAGCGGTACGATACTTTCAAGGATCCTTGGTTTAACAGAAGGTTAGTCAACCTAAAAGTTTAAGATATAAAACGCACTTACATTTAAAAAAAATCGATTTGTCAACTGACAAATTTATTTTTGTTTTGCATAGGCGATAGTTTGACTTTCTGGCAATTTTTTTGTACAAGAAATACATTGACTCCGTTGAGAGGGGTTAGGTCGAATCCGAAATCTTTTTGAATATTTAAGATGATATCCTTCATAAATGGAGGTGAGGTATCTAATAATTATCAAAGGATTACTGAACATTTTGTTGATTTCTTTGGATCTGTTTTTAGTTCATCGAATTCTCTGTGGTGCAAATGATTTTCCCGACTTGCTGCAAGTTTTCAACATTGGTAATTTGGAAATACCGGATAAGGAGGTACTAGAAGCTTTCATGAGCCTTGACTGCTTTTAAAGTGCTGGTTTCGATTTGCTTCCTCAAACGCTGGGTTGACATGACTAGATATTAAACAAACGTTTTTTTATATTTTATTTTTCACTTTTACTATTTCTCCTAGCGACATGTATTCTCACACTAACTCAGCCGTCACTTGTAGTGGTAGTGCATAGCCGGTGAGTTTTTTTGAAATTTGTTATTTAGGCTACTTATTCTTTTCACGAATGGTTGGTTAGCTTTGTTGAAAGTTTTTAGCGTCTTTGTAAGTTTTCTGCTACACGTTTTTAAACGTTATAAACGTGTTCATACGTTAAATGATTCCATCAATTTTATTTTAAATGCTAATGATCTAAATTTTAAAAAATGCCAAAAAGATTTTTGTTAACTTACAAAAATAAAAAAATATTTCTAAGTTTCTTTTATATTATATTCTAAAATTTTAAGCAAATGTCATTTTTTATTAAATTAAAAATCCAGCTAGTAATAAAACCATTCAACTAAAAAAATTTACCACTTTACATTTAAAGCAACAAAACTTTATATGTTCGTCAAAATGACGAATTTTTGCTATACCTCAAAACTGGACGCAGCCTTTAAAAATAAACTATACACACATAATAAAATTGAAATCATAAAGAATAGAAACACAATATCGGAAAAACACTTTGAAATTAAAAAAGAAAAAGCACATCCAGCTACATAGAAACATGAGATGAGAACTATAGTCTTGAGATTAAAATCAAATTTCAAATGAAATATACAAAAAATTCAGCAAAATATTGATTTACCCGCAAAAGAAACAAATTTTATAAAAAAATCAAATGCAATTTAACTCGTTTCATCCGTTTTGATATATTTTTCGGAAAAGCTCGCAGCGAGCAAACGTGAAATATATGACCGCAATTGTTATGTTTTATTTAATTGATCCTCAACAGAGTTGAACAACATTTATCGATAACATAATGGTAAATAAGCTCAGACTCTCAACAGAAATATCTCAATTTACAAAAAAAAATGACAAACGATATTATTAATATTTGAACGCGAGACGGGTAGCCAGTTATTCCGCGTCGATTCGGGTAGCCAATCACAGATTTTAAACACAGATATCGGATCGCACGAATTACATCTATTACAAAAATTTTAAACTTCATTAAAACATTTTCTGAAAACGGGACGATTCTGTCTTCTTTCGGGACAACGGGGCAGGAAGCTTGAAAACGGGACGTATGGTCACCTTAGTTATATGGGACCCCTGTTACGATACATCGATTATCCTTATTAGAATATCCAAAAAAGAGTTACTAGATTTGCTTAGAGAAGACTGTACACTTGCCTACTTATTGGGTACGTTGCTATCTGTCAGGACTCTGCAGTTGGTCTGATAGACGAATATTTAATATGTTCATTAAAGACATATTGGATAGTAAAATTAATTCTTCTAAATTATAAGCATTAATTCCATTCAATGTTCCAGCACGTAATTTGAGGGAGTCAAATTTTTTCTATACTCCTTTCCATAAAACTAATTATGATTCCAATGAGCCTCTTTCTCGATGTCGTTCTTATTGCAATTTATTTGCGAATCAATTAGATTTTAGCGTAAATAGAAATATTTTCATTAAACAGCTTAAGGAAATTATGTGGTTTCAAGCTTTATATTAAGATACTTTTGTTAATCGAGTTTTAAGTGTATTGTTTTAGTAACATGTAAGGGCCTTAAGCCTTAAAATAAATAAATATTTTTTTTTTAATGAAGACTGATCTCATGAGTACATTGCTTGAATATTTTAATCTCTTTATTGTTTGGGGTTTTCGTTCTATGAACTAATGCAGATGATGCTTTGCAAGCAGTGAAAAGAGTGAAGTGCTTGATCTGAAAAGAATGTTTTGAAACGTAGTACAAACAGGTCCATACTACAGACGCAGTCTGAAGATTTCTTAACAAACTAAAGAAGTTATTAACACATCTTTTGGAAAATATAAGCTAATAAAAAAAAATAGCTCAAAATTTCAGAGATATCTCCAAAACGAGTTTATATATCAAAAATTTCCGTAATATTACTGTAGACCATTAAATCGTCTTTCTTATGACATCCATATTTTGTATATCTATTCAGAGATTCTCCCAACTTATGATTTTTACAAGTTTGGTTCTCCGAAACCAGATCCGAGCGACACTTTTTCATTACATATTTATTATTAGAATTGAAAACCAAACAAAATAGGCGAATGGGAGCATAAGTAAACTTAAGGCAAAAAAGTTTTAGCCATCGGAAGTTCCGGATAAAAATCATTGAGTTGAGAATCCCTGAATAGATGTCGTAAGAATGCTAATTTCATGGCCAACAATAATTTTTTTGTTTTCCGGTAAAATTCGAGTTAATATCAAAAAATTTTGAACAAGCAATATACCGTTTGAAAGGGAATAAATTAAACTTTCTCAAAATGCTAAACAAGTTAAAGGCATTAACACATTTTAAAAAAAAAATTGGTCAAAATTTCAGAAAAATCGTCATACAGGCCATGAAAGTATCTTTTTTGTGGCATCCATATTTTTTAAATCCGTTCAGGGGTTCTCAACTTATTATGATTTATACAAGTCATGTCCGAAACTTCCGATGGTTATACCTCAGAAAATAGATCCGATCGACTTTTTTCGGAACAGGTTTACTTTAGCTGACATTCTCCATATCTTTTTTTTTTTGGGGAAAAAGAGGTTAAAAATAAATAAAAATTATGAAAAAAAGTGTCGGTCAGATCTAGTTTCCGAGATATAGCCATCGGAAGTTCCGGATATAGCTTTTGTTAAAATGATCATAACTTGGGAACCCCTGCATGGATATTGGGTGCCATAAGAAAGATAATTTAACGGCCTTCAATAAAGATGATCAAAGTTTTGAAATTTAACCTATAATTTTGGAGATATGAAGATTTTTTTGAAATTTTGACCAATTTTTTTTTGAAATTTTTTTTGATTTTTTCCCAAAAAATGTTTTAATGACATATAATTTTTTTAGCATATTAATTATTTAAAATGGTGTATAGTTTGTTCTAAATTTTTTATTATTCATCCCATTTTTTTACCGGAAAACAAAAAATTTTTTTCAATGAATTCTCATGAAAAGAATGTATTTATGGACAAAAGCAATAAAAATCCAACCACAAAAACAACAATAGCAACAATGGTGAGTAAAGTTTTGAAATTTAACTTATAATTTTGGAGAAATGACGACTTCTTTGAAATATTTTATTCCGGTAAAAAAGCGGGTAAATAATAAAAAATTTAGAATGAACTATATACCATTTTAAAGGGAACAAACTGAGCTCTCTTAATATGTTAAAAAAATATTAGGTCATTCATACATTTTTAGGGGAAAAAAGGTTTTTTTAAAAAGTGTCAAAATTTCAGAAAAGTTGTCATATCTCCAAAATTATAGGTTAAATTTCAAAACTTTACTCACCATTATTGAAGGCCATTAAATTATCTTTCTTATGACTATTTTGATATGCATGCAGGGGTTTCCAAGTTATGATCAGTTTTACAAAAGCTATATCCGGAACTTTCGATGGCTCTCCGAAACTAGATCCGAGCGGCACTTTTTTATTTCATAATTTTTATTTATTTTTAACCCCTAAAAAAACAAAAAAAATTGGAGAATGTCAGCTAAAGTAAACCAGTTCCGTAAACCGATTCCGAAGTTTTGTTTAATAAGAATTGGTTAATGGGAGTTAAAGTAAGCCCAAACAAAAAATTTACCGAAACAAAGTTTCGAAAATTCATGTTGAATTAATGTAATAATGCGGCTTCATTAGCCACAGTAATTCTACATTAAATTAGGATAAGTTCATGGCCTTCGGCCGTAGCTTAAGTATTACATTCTCCAATGTTAAATATCGGCAACACCGTAGCCTTTGACCGCGGTTCACTATAGTATGTCCAACCACAAGAAATGTGATATCAGATCAATATTTTTTGAACAAAATGTTTCGTCGCAATGCAGTTTAGTTTCGCAATTTTATTTTTCTACACATAGGAGATCCCAAAGTTTTGTAAATTGTGTATGACATTGACCTTCACTAAATTACAAATAATTGATTTTTCCACATTTGAATTTCAATTTTAATTACCTTATGGTATTTCCCGTGCGTAGCCGTACCCATTGTGGAACGGACCTATTTTGCTTCAACTTTTTTGCAAGTTTTTGTTTGATTCTGAATGATTTGTGTGCAGCCTAAAATTAATTTTGCAAGCATTTAAAAATTGTTCCAGTGATTACATTTATAACTAAAGATTTTTAAAGTTAATTCTCACCATTGTAACTACCAACTTCAATCAACCTAGAGAAAAGGATGTACTCAGATTTGGTGTTAAACGAATTAAACTATTATCGATAACAAAAATCGAAAATTCCAATATTGAAGTGTACACCCCTAAATATCAAAAGGGCCGTACACACCATCCTTCATGCTGTCCATCATGCTTGACAAACCCGAATAACTGTATATTTCGTGTTGCGTTCACATCATACAGCATACTGTCAAACATCATTTGCAGAAAAATTTTGAGGCGTACACATCACTCGCATTACTCACTTTTCTTCTTTGCTTTTTATTTTACGGAGGTCCTGCTTCCTTTAAAAATAAAAAAACCATTGTTTTCAGCTCCCTAAAAACGAAGATATGTCTCTTAAGAAAACTAAATTGTGAAAAATGTGGATTTAGGTTCACTCACTCAATCGCTCCTAACGTTGTCATATTGTGGTAGATTTTCTTCTAGTTCATCTTAATTTTTCTGTAAAAGTATCCGTTGTATGTGGATGGAATGAATTTATCTTTGTTATTTTATTTCTATTTTTTCGTGGTCACAGAATCAAATGCAAAATCTGATTTTTTTAAATTCTGGCTTGTTTTCATCAATACTTTTTGAACCACATATTCAATAAAAAATGTTATCACACATCTTTGTGTGTCAAGTTTTTATCTTTAATTTGGCATCAAAATCGATCGAATTAGACATTCCTAGCTCAAGATATGCATTTTAAAGTGAATGGAGGTTGAAAAAATTAAAAACTCACAATATATCGAAAATTGTACCATTCAAAAAAATTTTAATTTTCATATTCGAATTCAGCAAGAAAAACTACATAAGAAAAGTAACCTCTGATTCATGGAACATAAAAAAGAAATCATTTTGTAAACATATGCTAATATTCATGGACACCGTCGATGTTCATTCCATGAAATCTTATTTGAAATGAAAAATTTGCACTAGGCTTCGCAGCCAGCGTTGTACGGACGGACAAGCCAGCAGAGAAATCAAACAAAATTAAAATCATCCATCCAACATGAGTGTCAAGCGGCTGGTCAAACCGTTCACATGATCATATAGTAATGTTGGTCAAGCATGAAGGATGATGTGTACGGCCCTAATGATGTTTTTTACCGAAGTAAGAAAAACGAGTTGAGAAAATGCTATCTGAGTAAAGTAAATGCTCTGAGTAAAAGATAATATTCGTATGAATAATCTTTTACTTTACTCAGTTTTATGACTCTGTTATAATTGTGTATAACAGAGTTTTAAAACGTCAAAACGTCAGAATTAGTTTAGTTGACATGACAAAAAAAAGAATAGGATGGAGTTAAACGATTTTCTCATTTTTTCCACATTAGAGATTGCGCCACCGTTCCATAAAAAAGATAATTTAATGGTCTTAACTAACATTATATGTTAATTTTTAAAAACGTAAAAGGAAATTCAAACGAATTGCTATTATGTGAAAAAAAAATCAAAATCTGGCTACTTTCAAGCTGTCAAATTTCTTAAATATTTTTGACGTCTTGAAAGATGCATAAAACTGTTCAGATTTGTTATATTTTGCCTTTAAACATTCTATAGTATATTTAATATTCACTTCACATAAATATGACCTCATGTTATAAATATGACCACCGTTTGTTTTTTTCACAGATAGATTTTATTTTTTTCCTATATTTTAAATGCACTTAATCATATGAGTCACAGTGCATTGGATGTTCTTCTTCAGGATCCATAAGTTCCACCTCGGTATCAAATTTTCGCTGATCATTTGACTTATATCTCATTGATTGATTAAAAGATATTGGAGTGCCAACTTCCCATGGCCAACGCGGTACCAACGACTTCCTGCGCCTGTGTGTTGAAGCGATTATTTCTGTTGAAATTTATTCTCATTTCATTTGTTATCGATGCTACCATTGCGTTTACCACGCTGTGCATCAACCCATTCAATTCAGCTGTTGTTGCTAAATCTGAAAATTAGTTATCTTGAAATAAAAAGCAATATTTTTTACCTATTGTGATTTCAAATAACAAATAAGAAATGTCAAAAACAGCTGTGAAATGCAACATGGTTCACAACAGCTCACCACAGCTTGCTGCACTCTTCCACCCGAAAATGTACTAGTTTGATGGGGGTCTCGGTGTATTCACCACGGGTCTCAGTGTACTCACCTTGGTAGAGCAGTGATTGCCACTGTTTTTATTTTGTAAAATGAGATTGCCATGGAAAATCTGTGGTATATAAAGTTTTTCTGGATTTTTCTCGTATAAGATTTAAACTTTTTCTATTTATCAACTTCAACTAAAGCAAAAGTAGAGTTTTGAGCTTATGATACTTTTTATAAAGGTGTATCCTAACTTTTGACTTAAATGTATCTAAAATGCAACATTTGATATAATTGAGCCGACATTGTAGCATTGCATTGCTTTCAATTTTCGATTAGACTTTGATAATAATTGAAAAATTCCTTTAAATCATTTTGATTGCAATTGAAAATTAAATATTTATTGCTGGTGCAGTATACATATTTCAGTTTTGTCTTATATGATAGGTGTCAGAACTGAAACATTATTTTTCTATATGAGCATCAAAAAAGTTTACTTACTCACGTGCAAATAACTTATTTTTACATAATTTTCAGTCAAACACGTTCATTAATTATATTTAGTAAAAATAAATGTCCTTACTTCTAGGTAGTTATGTAACTTGACTTAACTTATTTGAAATATATGCAGAATATATGCAATACGAGAAGATTTGACATAGTTGCGTCGTTTTAAATTTCTCACATGTATATACATAAATTTTCGAAAAAATTGTTATTCTAGGGAAAAATCAAATTTTAAGGGACTGCACACACATGCGGCCATGCGGCTAAAATCTCTTTAAATGAGTTTCACTAGTAAATTTTAATAATAACCAGTCACAGTGTTTCCACACGTTCTATGAAGAGACCAGAGGAGCACTTAATCAAAAGCAAAATAGTCTCCTATATGCGTTAAAAATGGATAACTATGTCAAAACTATGAACCGTAATGTTTTATTCAAACTGACATTTTTTCGAGAAATGCAGTAAACAAGAAAATTTTAAAGTATATTTTTTACAGTTTATAATTAATCAATAAATATAACAGAATCACGCTGAATTCTTTCATGCATAAGTCGTTATTGTACCGTAAAGTAACCCTTAACCAGTAAAGGTGTACATGTATGCTTATATGGATATCTTTATACGCACAAATAAACATAAAAGCTTGAATTCTTCTTAATGCTCATGTTGACTGACATTGTTTTAGGACATCTCAAACAATAATTTCGCACAGAAATATGAGATTATCGACTTTCTATTGATATTTTTTCCATATATATACCTGACCTTAAGTTCAAAAATTTAACAACCAAATAATTCTGTAATATGTACACAGTTTTCGTTTTTATTAATTGAAACAATTTCATCATACACAATATCAAATTTCCCTGAAAAAATCACATTTACCCAAAAAACAACCACAAATCAGGTGCGATTCCGTGCAAATTTATTTTTTGACATACGGTACCTGTGTATCTCAAAATGTTTGAAAATGAATACGTGAGAAGAAGAACAAGAGTTTCCAGTCTAGATTAGTCTAAAAGGGTGTACTCATGATCAAATTGTTTGTCCAACAATTTGACAGCTCAGCGTACACATGATCAAATTTTTCGTCAAATTTCAGTCTTTCTCCGACCACCATAGAGAAATCATCGTGGTGGCGGAGAAATTATTATGTTCATGATATATGGATAGATCGTATGTTGATGAAAAAGGAATTTAATTTCATCTTAATTAAAATCTAATGTCCTTTTCAAGACCACAAAAACAATCGGTAATTTTTGTGACCACAATACCATCTAAAATAAGGAATTAAATCTTACACAAAAACTAAAAAGTCTCCGAAAATCGAAGCAATTATAAGTTGATAAATTTTTTAATTTAAATTTACATCCTTTAATATATCCAACATTGGCTCCTCTAGCCATAGTTAAAAAAAAACAAAAACACCCTTCTAATGTGTAAAATAAAATTAGCCGCCTTCCATTTCATTATCCGCGCGATGTGAACTTGTTGAAATCTTTTCTCAAATGACAAAAATGTACTAGCAAATTTGACGAGCGTACACACCGTCAAATTGTTGGTCAAATTGAAAAGGTTTTTTCTTTGTTGAAAAACAGGCTGTTAGGTCAATTTAGATTTTATGAATAAAACAATGTTAAATTCATTTGTTCACCCGACGTTTCGCTTATGGGTTTTAAGCATCCTCAGGGGTATGTCAAAATTCTTTATTGAATATTTACATCACACTGTTAACGAAAATTTACATTAAAAAACATTCATATAGGTACAAATTTTTGGTTAATATCAAAAACTTACAGCAAGAAAAACATTATTTGAATTTACAAAAATATTAAATTAAAAATTAAAATAACAAAAATTAGTAATTTGAATATAAGCTTTATAGCACCACACTGTAACTGAGACTAATTTTGTCAAAATCTTCTTTTATGTTCATTGCTGTTTTGTAATGTTGTCTAATTCGTAGGCTCTCTAGAGTGTATCTAATGTTTTCTCTTTTTTCTCTGTCCAGTATTGTAATGTTGTCAAAATCAGCTGTGTGTTCATTTTCATCCATATGTTTAGCTAGTGCTGTCGTATGTCTGTTATGGTTTACATCGGCTTTATGTTCTCCTATTCGTGTTCCCAGTGTTCGTTTTGTTGTTCCTATATAAACTCTGTTACATGTTTCTCCTTCTTTGCCTTTACATTCTATTTTGTACACTACGTTATGTTGCTGAAATTTTTCTGTTTTGTCTTTTGTTTTTGTAAATAACGTTGAGATCGTTTGGTTTGATTTAAAGGCAAAAGCTGTGTCATCTGTTTTAAAATGTTTAAGGGTTATGTCGTCTGTAAGTGTAGGTATGTATGGAATCGCAAAAAAGTGTTTAGGGTGGCCAGATGTTGTGGTGCTTAATGTTGAATTCTGTTGTGTTATGTTATCATGGATTGTATTATATTTTATTAAATGTTCCGTAAGTTTTTTAGGATAGTTATTGCAGTATAAAATATTTCTGATTTTACTAATGTTTTCTGACCGAAAAGTTTTGTCGCTGATTGTTAGTACTGTTTTTATCATATTGCTTGCAGTATTGCGTTTTTGTTTAAAGGACTGCGTTGAATTAAAATTAATTATTCTTCCTGATGCTGCTGGCTTCGTATACCAGTTAAAGATTATATGACTATTTCTTCTATGAATTGTAGTGTTTAAGTACGGTAACGTGTTGTTTTGTTCCTCCTCATGTGTGAATTGTAATTTGTTGTGATATCCGTTGAGTGTCGTTAAAATCGTGGTCAGGTGGTCTTTGTCTATTATTGCAAAAATGTCATCAACATATTTGACTATAAATTTGAATTTGATTCCTAAATTTTGTAGTTCGTCTATTGCACATTTTAAAAGATCATCTAATACGATGTCTGCGATTGTCGGTGATAAAGGGTTTCCCATCGGCATGCCAAAGGTCTGTTTGTACAATTTGTTTTTGTATTGAAAATAATTGTTTTCTTGCAAGCAAAATTTCAATATTGTTAAAAAAGTATTCTTTTGTATTGTTGTGTGACCTTCAATTATCGTCCACTGTTTCATTATTAGTTTTATTGCCAGGGTTGTTGGAATATTTGAAAAAAGTGAAATTGCATCAAAAGAAAATAGCCTTTCATTGGTATTGAGTGTTATGTTTTTCATTTTATTTTGTAGTTCTTGAGTGTTTTTGATGTTCAAATCTGTTGATATTATGTGCTTTAATATGCCACCTGCATATCTTGCTAGTTTGTAGCAGGAAACACTGACAGACGAGGATATAGGCCTGAGTGGCATTTCTTGTTTATGCACTTTTGGGAGGCCATAGAGCCTGGGTGCATTGCTGGCTGAGCATGATAGAATAAATTTTGTTTTTAAATCTATGTGTTTGTCCTTGTATAAGGCGTTTACTATGTGGTTGTTCGTTTTTTGCAATTTCTGTGAGGGATCCGTGCGAATCGTTTTGTATATGTTTTTGTCTTCCAGAAGTTTGCTCATTTTTAGGTCGTATTCTTCTTTGTACATGATTACAGTTTTGTTGCCTTTGTCTGATGTGGTTACAATTATTGTGTCCTTGTGTTTGTTGATTATATTTTTTGTCGTCTTGTATATTTGTAAAATAAATTTTTCTTTTGGTGTTGTTCCCCGCCTTCTTTTAAAATCCAAAATATTATGGGCAAATTTTAATCTGGTCACCTCTTTTTTGTTTTCATCTTCCATTTTTTG
The DNA here is from genome assembly GCA_963680825.1 of Meiosimyza decipiens. Taxonomy (NCBI): domain Eukaryota; kingdom Metazoa; phylum Arthropoda; class Insecta; order Diptera; family Lauxaniidae; genus Meiosimyza; species Meiosimyza decipiens. The sequence continues at coordinate 36,761,620 of OY804261.1, forward strand.
AATATACTGCTCCATGTCTGCTATGAGATGTATAGGTGAAACGTTGGCTTTGTGTGTCGGTAGACAAAACTTTTTTCCCAGAGAGAGAAGCCACTTGCTTGTGTCAGGAAATTCGACTTTTGTTTTGTTTATAAGCCAGTCTTTGTTGTAAATGATGTTGAACTCTTTAAATTTTGCGTTTGTCAATTTTTCCAATTTAGATTGTTGTATGTGTTGTATTGTTTCTCTCACACGCTCAGTTGCTAATCGTTGTGTCTTCTTAAAAGATTCAAATTCTGGTTTGCTTAATGTTTTCTTTAGCTCTATTTCTATATGAAAAATATATTGTTTTGTATTTTTGATGTCTATGTTAGTTTGTGCAATTTCTAAATTTAAAAGTTTTTTGTGATAGTTGAATAAAGTTTTTTCTAGGTCTCGCTTTAGCGATGCCGCGGGAATGGTGGTTTTGTTATTTTTTGTTGTGTTACTAATGTGTAGGGGAATGATCCCAAATTTTCTACAAGAGAGTAGAAACTTAAGGCGCTCCGTGAGTTTAGCTTTTTTTCTCATTTGTCTGCAGAAATGTTTCAGTGTGGTACATGTGTGTATGTTGTATTTGTATTTGATGTGTTCAAAGAAGTTCTTCAAATTGTTTGTCAAACAAGCAGAAATTCAAAATATTTTGTTTTCCATCAAACAATTTGACCAACAATTTGATCAGCGTTCACATCTTCAAATTCTCATCAAACACCATATATTTTTTTTCCCGTCAAATTGTTTGACAAATAATTTGATGAGTTGTTTGATCATCTGTACACCCCATATGCCACTTCCAAAGAATATGAAAAAGAAATGAAACTCTTTTGCGCCAAAATTTTTCACTCTCACGTATTGATTGTCAAAGTTCGCTAAAACCAATGATGTCGTGTTTTGGAAAGATAATTTTATAGAATTTTACTCCCGATTGTAGATGTTATTGGGCGATATGGGAAAAACTTGGGATACTAAAATAATATTAATGACTTAGTGCTTAAATGGATTAATTACAATAATGCAAACATACGTTCAATATTAATAACGTCTATGTATCACTACCTGTGTGTCCCTTCATAAGCTTTGGATGAAAAATTATCTGCAGTCACAGCGTAAGATATAACCACAACCATAATAATGCGTATATATACTTACCAAAAGTTGATGAGAAAAATTGAGAAAAATACGTCTGAGCAATAAAAATGTTATATTCATACATATGATTTGTTCTTGTAATTAAGAAAATTTTTCTCATAAATTTTAAGTGATTTAAGTCTTTCCTTTATCACCGATTTTTAATTAAAATTTGAACTATATCGATATTATTGAATTAAATTTTGGTACGAAATCAGAGTTATCTTTTAAAAGCAGTTTCGCTTGCGATGTGAGGGATTTTAATAATAGTCGCATTTCAATTTATTTAGTCCTTATTGAAATTTTATATAATTTGATACCGTCTATTATAAGCATTCAGAAACACTTTTTAGTTCATAAATGGATGACCTGACAAATTGGCTCACAATATGAAAAATAGTACAATTCATGTATTCGCAATATTGATATCTTTCGTTCCAGCGGAACATGGTTCGAAGATCCAACAGCAACAGCTGCCATCTGGATCCCGATTTCGAGCAGTGTAACGGCATTGCTATGTTATTCGGGCCCGGGCTATGTTCTTGCCCATATTAGCGATGTTTTGGTTATGAGTTGCTACTTAACACCGAGCGAAATAACACAGGATTTCCAAGCAAAGCTAGATAGGATTGAGGACAAGATCCTCGAAACAGCAGGTAATTTTATTGTTGCTGGAGATTTCAATGCAAGAGCAGTTGATGGGGGTATGCCGATTACTAATCCTAGAGGACGCAGTGCACTTGACATGGCAGCAAGACTTTTCCTTGCTGTAGCTAACATCGGAAGCACCGCAACGTTTCGAAGACCAGGCTGCGAAGGCACCATTCCAGACATCACCTTGGTATCGGAAACAATATCAGGAAAAATAAGCAATTGGCATGTATTGGAAGATTATACTGGAAGCGATCACCAATACATTACCTTTTGCGTGGACCGAGAGATACAGCAGGCGTCTTTAAATAGGAACCCGTCGGACCCTCGTAAATGGAATGTAAGAAAGCTGAACACCACAGCCCTAATATCGACGATGGATGCAGTCTTCACTCCATCTCATAGTCGAAATGACTCTAAAACCATAGTTGGACAGATAATACATGCAATTAAAGAAGCATGTAATGCAGCAATGCCCAAAGTCAGCCGTTACTCCCGAAACAGAAAAGCTGCATACTGGTGGAACGAAGAAATCGCTCAATTGAGACAAACCTGCCTACACTATAGAAGAAGCTACACAAGAGCAAGGCGAAGAGGATCCGCAGCTAACGAAGAAACCCTTTTCAAGCAGGCTAAAAAGATCTTAAAGCAGCTATCATTAAGAGCAAAAAAGTGAAGTGGATAGAACTCTGTCAAGATGTTAACAACAACAATGGATACAATCGTCGCAACACTCTTCCCAACCCACGAGCTGGAAATAAATACCGACGTAAACGCAACAAGCAGTGAAGAAATTGATTTTTTCTCGGAGGCTGAGGTAAAAGCAGCAGCAAGGACGCTCCAAAACCAAAGAGCTTCTGGCCTAGACGGTATACCAGTAGAAGTTTTAAAGGAGATTCCGGACAAGCGGCCAGAAATCATAACAAAAATGTAAAGGGTGTTTTTTTTAGAGGTTTGTTTTTCGAATAGAGATAAAACTAGCATTTTATGGTCAAATCTGGCAACTCTAATGTCATTTATGTTCAGTTTGGTTTGCCATTTCATCATGAACAGGTTGACAAAAGAACAACGCTTGCAAATCGTGCAAATTTATTTCGAAAATAATGGTTCAGTTCGCGAAGTTTACCGCAAGCTCCGTCCATTTTATGGTCGACATAATCGTCCATCAGAGCAATTAATTCGGTTAACCATGGATCGTTTTCGCACTACGTTTACTCTATGTGATAATACGCATCCGCAGAGACGTCGAACAGTGCGCACCGAAGAAACAATTGCCGCTGTAGAGCAAAATGTTGAAGAGGACCCGAATGAATCGATTCGCCACCGTACACAGCAATTGGAGCTTTGTCCATCAACTTTATGGAAGATTTTGCGCAAAGATCTTGGCTTGCGAACTTACAAGATCCAGCTTGTGCAAGAATTAAAGCCGCGAGACCATGCAATGCGTCGTGATTTTGGTGTATGGGCCAAAAATGAGATTGATCTCGATGCTGATTTTCATCGCAAAATTTTGTTCAGTGATGAGGCTCATTTTTGGTTGAATGGCTACGTCAAGAAGCAAAATTGCCGCATTTGGAGTGAAAATAATCCACATGAGACCCTTGAGACGCCATTACATCCACAAAAACTGACTGTTTGGTGTGCTCTATGGGCTGGTGGAGTCATTGGGCCATACTTCGTCCGAAATAATGCTGGAGAGTCAGTTACCGTTAATGGAGACCGGTATAGAGCCATGATAACCGACTATTTTGTTCCCGAATTGGATGGCATGAATGTGGATGAGTTGTGGTTCCAACAAGACGGCGCTACATGCCACACAGCGCACGTCACAATCGATTTATTGAAGGAAACATTCGATGTGCGCATAATTTCGCGGAATGGACCTGTCAATTGGCCACCAAGATCGTGTGATTTGACACCATTGGATTATTTTCTTTGGGGATATGTGAAGTCGCTCGTCTACGCCAACAAACCAGAAACGTTAGGGGACTTGGAAGCCAACATTCGTGGCGTTATTGCCGACATACGGCCCCATATGCTCGAAAAAGTGGTTCAAAATTGGACCTGTAGAATTGGCTTTATTCGAGCCAGCCGCGGCGGCCACATGCCCGAAATCATATTTAAACATTAATGGCATAAAATTATCCTTCCAATAAAGCCAAATTGATGGACATTAAAACGATTTTCTTGTGTTTTATTTCAATTCGAAGCTCTATACCTCTAAAAAAAACACCCTTTACAATGCATGTCTAAGAGAAAGACACTTTCCTGAGAGATGGAAGTGGCAACGCCTTGTGCTTATAAGCAAAGGAAAGAGAGACCCGGGGAGTGCATCCGCATACAGACCTTTATGTATGCTTGACACTGCAGGAAAATTGTATGAAAAACTTATCAACGGCCGGCGGTCTAAGCACTCGACAACATGGTTTTATAACAGGAAAATCAACAGTTGGCGCAATACACCAAGTGGTAACAGCAGCGAAAGTGACGCAACAGGGCACTCACTTCTTAAGACCAGTTGTCTTGCTTGCTACACTAGACGTTAAAAATGCATTTAACAGCCTAAGATGGGCAAATATCACAGACGCGCTGGAACGGCGGTTTCATATACCAGCATGTCTAATAGACATCATTCGCAGGTATCTCAGCGATCGTGTATTGATTTATAGTACGCAGAGCGGAACAAAAGAGAAGATAGGAACATCAGGAGCTGCACAGGGCTCAATCCTAGGTCCTGAACTTTGGAATATCAGCTATGACGAAATCTTTAGCATCGATATGCCCGACGATACCTTCCTAGTCGGTTATGCTGACGACATTGCTGCCGTTATCACCACTAGAAATACAGACGATGCACAGAGTAGACTAAATCAAGTTATGATCAGAGTGCAAGCATGGCTTAATTCGAAAGGGTTGGAGTTAGCGACTCATAAAACTGAGCTCCTGTTTTTTAGTAAAAAACATAATCCAATTGAAATTGAATTGGTCAACTACTTGGGGGTAAGACTTGACCCAAAACTAAGGTACCTGGCGCAGTTACAGTACGCAACAACAAAGACAGCAAAAACCACAGCCTCACTTAACAGATTGATGGCAAACGTAAATGGCCCTGCTGCCTGCAAGCGAAAGTTGCTAATGTCCACCACTAATGCGATCCTGCTATATGGAAGCGAAGTATGGGCATACACCCTACAAACCGACAGCAGAAGAAAGCAACTAATGAAAGTGCAAAGAACAGCCGATCTGCGAATAGCGTCAGCATACCGCATTGTATCAGGAGCAGCCGTCATGGTAATAGCAGCAGTGATTCCAATCGACCTCCTGGCCCAAGAAAGAAAGAAGCTGTATGAACTCAAACAAAACGGCACTCACAACGAACAGGCAGCTAATTCAGCGAGAGAGCAGACAACGGAAATATGGCTACGACGATGGACTAACGAGGAGCACGGCAGATGGACGTTCCAGTTGATCCCCAACATCTCACTTTGGACGGCTCGAACACATGGTGATACAAACTATTACCTGACACAGCTGCTATCAGGTCATGGCTACTTCAGAAAATTCCTGCACCGCATTAATAAATGTGAAACACCCTGTTGCTTGTATGGCGATTCCGACACTTTTTTCCACTGTAACAGGTGGAAACCAATGCGAGATGCCATCGAGAGCAAAATGGGCGCTGTATCACCTAACAACATCGTTGAGAAACTAGTGTCTTGCGAAGAACACTGGCTCTTAATCCTGAAATACTCAGAAAGGATACTGAAGCTGAAAAAACGAGATCTGGAGACGACCGAAGGATCAACGAGAGAAGCAGATGCCGCAAGAGTAGCTAACGAGTAAGTGCAGAACATACACATACGCAGTGTATTATTAACCCACCGGGTGTCGCTCTAAGCGAAATCGAAAGGACCCCACTCCAATGCAATGACATGAAGTCGGTCCCGGGGTGGAATTAGGTCTAGGTACGGGGAGACTGGTTTAGAGGATGCAAGCCCCTCTCACCATAGCTGTGGCGATGGCTATGATGGTGCGTTAGGCATTTTTAACTCCCCACGCACGAAAAAAAAAAAAATTTTTTCGTTCAGGGCAATTAATTTGCTCGCCGAGAATATATTTCCACACATTTTACGTCATAAACTATATGTATTCGACAGTGTGGCAGCTTCTTAACACCGCGCTGAAACAAGAAACTATTGAAAAATATGAGAAAATAAGAAGTTTTTAAAAGGGAATTGCAAGGTTTTTTGGACCTTGCAAGAGAACTTGAGTATATTTTTGCTTTTTAAAAATCTTTAATATTATTTGGGTATATATAGGATTATTCATATTGTTACGATTTTTCCTGTCTCTTTTTAAGATAATTTCGATCTCTTACACTTTTCTGAGTTCGATCACTGGATTGTGTAGCAATTAAAAACACAAACTTTATTTAATTATAAACTGGTTTATTTAAATCAAAAGCGTTAGTTTTTAAACGGTACAATTGTTTATTTCCTTTAATTATCGATATTCAAACTCTAATATTAAACTGGCACTGTATAGACATTTATTTCACTTCATCGCTTTGAAATCCACTGTATTACTCTATTGCTTAAGACCACTTTTATTACTCTGTTGCTTAAAAACAACTGTGTCTCGACAGCTCAGATGGCAGCCTTTTATAGCAAGTTCACTTCCTTCCTGAAAGTTCGACCACTATCCAGAATGTCATTTCCGGTACCTTCTAGATGGCGCTTATCGCTTTTGATAATTGTTGTCCCGAACAAGAGTCTCTCCGTCTCTATGATAAGGTGCCAGCCTTTCGATGTGGACTACCTTTAATTTACCTTTGTTGCCAGGGTATTTTTGGATTCGATACACAACGTCATTAATCCTTTTGACGATCCGGTAAGGTCCCTACCAATGAGTCTGCAATTTAGGAGACTAGCCTCGTTTTCGTTGTGGATTGACCTTCTTTGAACCCTTCACTATTTGCTCGCAGGTCATACCGAGCTTTCATCTTGTCGCTAGCCAATTGAGTACGTCTCCTGATAAGCTCGTGTATATCTGCCAAATCTTCTCTTTTCCGCGACATGTAATCGTTAGCATGGGTCGTTTTTGGGACAACGCTTTCTCCGTACTTCAAATCTGCTGGAAGCCTTAAGTCCGTACCAAAAATGACTTTTGCTGGCGTGACTGTAGTGGTATCGTGGATTGACGAACGATAAGCCATAAGAAACATTGGTAGATGCTCATCCCAATCTTTTTGTCCTTTGTCAACAACCTTTTTCAGATACTCCTCTAGAGTACGGTTAAACCTTTCGACCATGCCATCGGACCTTAAAAAGTGCCGACTCGAAATTTCGTCCTTCGTCGGAATGCAACTCAAGTGGAGCTCCATATCGGCAAATTTTTGATGAAAATGTCTGCCACTGTTTTTGCTTCTTGATTGAGAATGGGATATACTTCTGGCCACTTACCGAAGTAATCAATTACCACAAGGATGTATTTATTTCCTGCATTGCTGATTGGAAAAGGTCTCGCTATATCCATGGCTATCCTCTCAAAGGGAGCTCCAACATTATACTGATGCATTTTTCCCCGAGTACGTTACCTGGGTCCTTTAGCAATTGCACATTGGTCACAACAGCGGATCCAGTCAGCGACTGTTTCTTGGCATCCTACCCAATAAAACCGTTTCTTTATTTTCTCTGTGGTTTTTGTTATGCCCAGATGTCTACCACTTGATCCATTGTGATAATCCTCGATTATTTTCTTAAATTTTGCCTTTGGAATAACCAGCAGTTTTGAGCGAATTTTACCATTCTCGCTTTCCCAGATTCGGTAGAGGCAACCATCATGCAACTCCAAACTTTGCCATTGCGCCCAGTATGCTTTACAGATTTGGCTTTCACTTGAGATTTCTTGCCACGCCGGTTTTCTACCCAGCTCCTTATACTTAATAATAGTTGCCAAATCTGTATCACTGCGCTGGTCCCGTTGTACCTCTTCTTTTGTCCACTTTTCTTCAGGCAAAACGTTCAAAAAGCGTACATCTATTGTTCCAGTTTTATTTTCAGTTCGTGAACAATGACCGCATTCAATTTTACATGGACGACGGGAAAGTGCATCCGCATTTCCATGCTGGCTTCCTTTGCGATGTTCTATGGTGAAATCACAGCTTTGCAAGCGTTCTATCCACCGTGCGATTTGACCTTCAGGATCCTTGAATTGAAATAGCCACCTTAATGCCGCGTGGTCTGTCCTCAAGAGAAAGTGCTGTCCATGGAAGTGTCTTACGCATTCCATTACTGCCAGTAACTCTCTCCGAGTTACGCAATAATTCCTCTCAGGTTTCTACAGAATTTTGCTGAAATATGCGACGACTTTTTCTTGTCCATTGATGACTTGGGACAAAACTCCTCCAATACCATGTTCACTTGCATCGGTGTCCAATACAAATTTTTCACCGGGTATTGGGTACGCTAGTATTGGCGCTGTAGACAATAATTCTTTCAGCTTTTGGAATGCAGTTTCCTGTGCACCACTCCATTCGAATTTCCGATTTTTCTGTGTCAGCTCATGTAAACTGCCTGCAACATTTGCGAAACCAGGAACAAAACGTCTGTAGTAAGTGCATAGGCCCAGAAAACTTCGCAACTCATGAAGATTTGTTGGTCGTGGCCAATTTTTCACAGCTTTTATTTTATCCTCATCTGTGTGTATTCCTTCTGAAGTAACCTTATGCCCCAGATATTTGACTTCACGTTGGAAAAGTGAGCACTTTTTCGCACTTAATTTTAGTCCAGCTGCCTCCAAGCGCTCAAACACTTCCTCCAGATTTTTCAAGTGGTTATCAAAATCTTTTCTCATGATGATTATGTAATCGAGATACACTAAACAAGTCTTCCAATATAATCCTTTGAGAACTCGTTCCATTAACCGCTCAAACGTAGCTGGAGCGTTACAAAGACCAAACGGCATGACGTTAAACTGCCATAGACCATTCCCAACACTAAAGGCAGTTTTCTCCTTGTCTTTTTCATCTATTTCCACCTGCCAATATCCACTTTGTAAGTCCAGGGTGGAAAACCATGTCGCTCCAGATAACGTATCCAGTGTATCATCGATTCTGGGTAACGGGTAGCAGTCTTTTTTGGTGACGTCATTCAATTTTCTGTAATCTACACAGAATCGCATACTTCCGTCCTTTTTCTTGACCAGTACGACCGGTGAACTCCACGGGCTTTCTGATGGTGCAATGACATTTTCTCGCGCCATATCCTCTATAAGGCCCGTCACTTCTTCTCTCTTAGCGAGTGCTAGTTTCCTTGGAGGTTGACGAATTGGCTGAAAATTACCTGTATCAATGCGATGTTTGACAACTGATGTTCGGCCATTATTTTCTCCTTTGGACGCAAATATCCGCCAATGCTTTTGCAGAAACCTTTTTGCTTTATTTTTGTTCTGGGTAGACAACTCCTTCGTCCATTCTTTCGTCAATACTTCCAAGGCCGATGATTTTGTTAAAGTTGTACCTTTTGTATCCTGCTGGTCATTTTCGTAATTTATAACAGCCGTAACTTTCTCACATTGCGCTATTAGTTCACCTTTCTGCATCCATTTTGGCTCATTTGTGGGATTCAAAATTCGTACTGGTATTTTGTTATCCGCTCTTGTTTTTACTAGGGTCTTTCCAATAATCAGATCTTTCTTTAAATTTTTCTTATCTGCTTCTACTACCCACAGATGGCTTGTCCCACAGTCTTCACTTGTTGTAGCCCAAATAATTTCTTCGGTGTTGGGTTCAATTCGATAGCGCTCACTTATGTAGACTCTTGCAATTGTCAAGTTTTGTCCACAGCCAATGTCTAAAGGCAACTCTACATTGGCATACCTTAACGTCTTTTTCTTAAGATCCAAAGTGAACCCGTGTCGAATCATGAAGTCCACGCCAATGATAACCTCATCGGTGATATTTGCAACAATAAAATCATGTTCCACAGTAACTTTTCCTACTATTTGCGCAATTTCTCCTGTCGCTGTCCTCAATTGGATCCCATTTAATGGCGTTACTCGTCGTCTATCAAATAAGTCTCTCCTCACAATTGAATGCGATGCGCCTGTATCCAAAGTTAACTCACATGGTCTTTCGTTGATTTTTCCACCGATAGTAAGGCTGTTGGAATTTCGGCAGAGCTTCGAAACTAAAACTATAGGGCAATCATAAGTGGGAATCAGCTCACGCCCCGCTGTACTGACTCTCTTTAGTTTAACGACTGATGTCCGCTATCATTTTCGCCATCGTCCACCCTATTTTCAATTTTTCTTCTTGGTGAACGTGATGCAGATCGCTTACGACGTGATTTGCAGTCACGTGCCATGTGTCCCTGCTTACCACACTTATAGCATTTTCCGCTGAAGCTGCTACGGGCAAACGATGCATTTTCCTTTTCAACCTCTACCTCCATCCGACGAGTTTTCAATGATGGTCGGCATGTCAACGCAATCGTCTCCTGAGTGAGGGCAACCGTTACTGTTTCATTAAATGTTGTCTTCGGGTTCCTCATTGTCTCGCGTTTTGTCTCTGAGTCACGTATGCCGTCAATAAACGCCTCTATTTTGAATTTTTCAGCTACGACACTTAGCTCGTCATAGTAAGAAAGGTGTGCCAATCGTTCAATATCCGCAGCATACTCCTGCAAGGACTCACCAGATTTCTGGATACGATTTTTCAACTCCAGTCTGTGAATCTGCTTCATGTGGTCACTGCCATATTTTCGCTGTAAGGCATCCATTACCGCCTTGTAATTTTTCTGCTCCGCCACTGGAACCGTCTGCAATACTTCCGCAGCTGTGCCTTTTAATGCCACAATTAGCGCTGCCGTTGCGCTATCGTTATCCCAACGATTATGAGCAGATGTTGTTTCGAACTGGAGCTTGAAAACACTAAATGGCGTTGTTCCATCGTACATGGGTGCCTTAAGCCTCTCTGTGCTGAACTCTCTTATCACTTGAGTGGTTGGTTAGCTTATTTCCAACTGTTGAATCCTTTTATTAACTATTTCAAGATTATTTTGAACATTTTCAAGATTATTTTGAACTTTTTCCTTGAATGATTCAACGTCATCTTGTAACTCAGTCACTTTTGCATCGATGCCATTTACAATTTTGGCAACCTCCGTTCGAACAGCTTCCATATTTTGATTAATTGTGTGGATTTCTGTCGCGTTCTGACTCAACCTCTGATCAATTTGTAGCGCGTTCTCACTTAACTTCTGGTCTAATTGCAGTGCATTTTGACTTAAGCTCTGCGTCATCGTCTCTGTCATCGCCATTAACATTTTCTCGAACTTTGATATATCTAAAACTTCACCACTTGCCACCGGTCCAGAAGCTTCCTGCACTTTCGCTGTTGATTCTGCGACATCGCCATAAAATTCATGCTCTTCCAAGTTTACACCTTGAGCTTCAAGAGCCTGCCGTAAGCGTTTCTGTAGCTCTACCTTTCCGCCAGATGATTGCAGATTCAGCTGCTGCAACTCCTTCTTCAATTGATCGACTTTCAGTTCATCAAACTTAAACATTTTTTAATTTTACTTTAATTTGATTGTTAATTCTTTTTACACAATCCCACTTCTGACACCAATTGCTACGAAATTTCCTGTCTCTTTTTAGGATAATTTCGATCTCTTACACTTTTCTGAGTTCGATCACTGGATTGTGTAGCAATTAAAAACACAAACTTTATTTAATTATAAAATGGTTTATTTAAATCAAAAGCTTTATTTTGTAAACGGTACAATTGTTTATTTCCTTTAATTATCGATATTCAAACTCTAATATTAAACAGGCACTGTATAGACAATTATTTCACTTTATTGCTTCGAAATCCACTGTATTACTTAAGACCACCTTTATTACTCTACTGCTTAAGAATAACTGTGTCTCGACAGCTCAGATGACAGCCTTTTATAGCAAGTTCACTTCCTTCCTGAAAGTTCGACCACTATCCAGAATGTCATTTCCGGTACCTTCTAGATGGCACTTATCGATTTTGATAATTGTTCAAGAATTATCTAGCAGACTGCAGCGACATTCAGTTTGTTCATTACCTTCTAGATGGCGCTTATGGAGTTCAATAATTATCTAGCATACTGCAGCGACATTCAGTTTATTCATTACCTTCTAGATGGCGCTTATCAAGTTCAAGAATCATCTAGCATACTGCAGCGACATTCAGTTTATTATTTCTAGTACAGAAACCACATATGACTGCCAGAGGGTGTTCGAGAACTGGCATACTGCAAATTTCGCTACAATATTTTTCAGCGTTATGCATAAAAGGCTTATGAAGGGAAGAACAAATCAAGAAATTTTGTAAAAAAAAACGACGTCGACGTCTTAGAAACGATGTTGACGTCTTACGTTTGTTGGCGAGGGGGTTTGCTAGCAAAAGAGAGGTGTAAAATTGCTCAAATTTGTACGAGGGCGGGTGGAAAGGAAAGGATTATTGCATCAGAGGGTAAGGTGGAATTTTTTTAGCTTTGGTGAATAAGTACAGCTGATTTTGAAGTTTGACAAAATTGACAATTGAGAAATATGAAAACAACGAGAATGAAGGTAAGCTATCACATAATTTAAATAAATAAATTAAAGTAATTCAATTATTTTTTTATTGAAAAAATCTTGGTAATATTGTATTAAAACAATTTAAGTTTCCTTGCAGCTACAACACGGAATTATAAAATATATTGAATATTTAATTGATGTCAGCAAGCTGCTCAGCAGTTGGCCAATATTGTGGATAATCAGTCATTTCTTTCGAAACATGGTAAATCCAATCATCAATTGTAGAATGAATTGTGTGAATTGATATCAAAACATCCGCACAAGGTACATTCACTAAATGTCGATGCCATTATACGTGGTGGTTTGAGAAGGTGAGAAACAGAGTTCGAAACTTGAAGAGTTTGACATATTGCCATTGCTTTCATTAAAAAATTTATTGTCTTTTCAGATATACTGATCAGCTTGGTCATCTTTAGAACTCTTTGGCTAATTACTACGTACGTTCCGGCCTCTTTGATCATACACGTGATATCTATGAACAGGCTATACAAACGGTAAATACTGTACGTGATTTTACTCAAGTCTTTGATGAGTATGCCTAATTCGAGAAGGTTTCACTTAGTAAACGCATGGAAATGGTGGCTAAAGATCCTGATTCAACTGAAGAAGATGATATTGACATTGAACTGCGATTGGCACGTTTTGAGTACCTAATGGAACGTCGTTTGCTATTATTGAACAGTGTTCTGCTGCGTCAAAACCCACATAATGTACATGAATGGCATAAACGCGTAAAACTCTACGAGGAAAAACCACATGAAATCATTAGCACATACACAGAAGCAGTGCAGACGGTGCAACCGAAGTTGGCAGTAGGCAAGTAACACACATTATGGGTAGAATTTGCGAAATTCTATGAGACTAACGAACAGCTGGATGATGCTCGTGTAGTCTTTGAAAAGGGTAAACAAGTGGAATACGTAAAGGCCCATAATGCGGCTGTCGATTTACAATAGATAAACGCTCTTTTTCGATTAGCGATTCTGTTCGGTATTGTGTTTATCAACTAGTAGAATGTTTGGTGAATGGCAAAACAATCGCTAGTTTTCTATAATTTTTTTTTGTTTTAAAAAAGATTTCAATTTCTATAGAGTTTCGTACTACCAAAATGGCATCGTTCTATTAGATCGATGGCTATCGATTTTATCGCAAATCGACAACTGCAATAGGGGCCTAAGTTTCTTAAAAGATATTTTTCAGAGCTTGCAATTAAATTATTTGAGTTCAGTAAAAAGTGTAACTTGATGGATTTAAATACTGTATTTTTTGTGGAGTTATGATTCCTGTTAATAAAGTTGTACTATGTTATGAGTTCATAACTTGAAGTTAATACGATTTCGAAAGCTACAAATTTAATACATAATTTTTAAGCAAATTTGTGATGAATTTTAAAAGAATAAATAAAATCAGCACAATTATAAATAAGAAAACAATGTTTATTTATTTAACATTTAGTTTATAGTGCGACATTAAACATTTAACAATTTTTGATAAGAACATACTCTATTATAATGACATAGCGGTGGGCTTCTTGGATGTTCGAGTTATAATTGAATGTTGAAAAAGAACATGCCATCTTCGTACGGTGTTTTTTTAGGTACCTCGATCATAACGCTCAACAAATCTGTCCGATTCTCAAATACACTAGAATAAAAATACATAGTAAATACTATAATGTAACTCTTTTACCATGCTACGGTGACGCCGAAGTAATAGTAAATGTGTTATTTAATAAGTATTAAATTAGTATTTTAAGCAATTGCACGAACCTTTCATTTTGCTTGTTCCTGTCTGGAAACTTAAAAAGCATCTTCACTCCATCACAACCTTTTTCGCATTTCCTTGGTATATTGAATTTAGTTGATAATTTGCTGTCTGTAAATATATGATAACGTTAAAATCTTAGGTACACTAAAGTATTTTTAAGAAAAACTGATATATCTGAAAAAATACTAAAAGAAAAAGTTGTTAATATTTAATATGGATTAATGAAATTCGTTACAAATCCTGTCCGTCCACTTCAAAGAATATGAATATTTTACGCCAATTTTTTATTGGACTTGTTTGTGGTGAAATCCAATAGTGAATGTGACAGCTCCATATATTACCATATGTTATCATTTTGACAAAAAAAATAAAATCCATTGATTATCAGTTATAAAATTGACAAGAGTATCGTTTACTACTTTCTTTCTTAATTTTTTTCAATTATTTCTTCGATTTTGGTTAAAAATAAGTAGTATATCGACAAAGTCCAATAAAAAACTTAAGTCTAATCCAAATTTGGAATAAAACACCCAAAGTGGTAAACCCATATGCAAAATAGTCACCACGCCCGGGTGAGTTTCAAAATGAACCAACAAAATAAAATTTTGTTTTACGTTAGTATTAGTATTCTGGCGAGAGTTTCATTTCTTTTTCATATTCTTTGCCACTTCGTTTCAAAAAGTTCATGGAAAATTATTTGAAAAAAATTTTAAAAAAACAAAAGCGTTGGGTGCCATCTATGTTACGCTTGGCTTGAGCAACGGAAAAAAAACTCGCGGAATATTCCCGGCTAGAGCCGCGGTTTCCCTAAGCCTCATCTTGGCGTACGCATAGAAAAATACAAAAAAAAATTTTAAAATATACGGGGAGCAGAAAAACTCGAGGTGCAATATCTTAAAGTTTTCCGAATGGCATCGCGGATTCAATATAAAAGAAACCTTCTTTGGTTTTTTTTTATTAGTTTTGACACTTAAAGTCAAAACCCATTTTAATTTCAACACATATTTTTATGGTGGTACCCAAAATTTATTAATTTTTTCTAACTCAACTTTAAACTATATTTAAATACAAATATATATACATTGCTTACTTTGTATTCATGAAAGTAATAACATTAAGGAAAATGGAAAAAAAATGCAAAGATACATGGGTAATTTTATATTTACCTTGTTGGTTTATTATCGTTGTTGACTTGGACGTGGCTGGTATTGAGGTTGTTGTTGATTTTTTTCGATTCCACGAACGCGATTAGCTCAAATTTGTTTTTTTTTTTTGTTTTGTTTAGAAAAATAATGAAACTTACACTGCTCTTTTACTGCTTTTTGTACTTAACATTCACTTCACTTATTTTGCTGTTTTTTTTGTTTATTCCACTATTATTTAATTTAAGTTAATTTTTTTCTCTAGTTAACTTTGCATTGCATTTTGCAGAATTTTCCTTATGAATTGAATACCATCTCAAAGGAAAACTTCCATCAACCATTCGATTCTAAGAAACTCCGCAACTTAGTAAGCCTTCATTCGTAAATCAAAAAAAAAAAGAAATAATTTTTCATTTCGAAGTTTTATTAATTTTTTTTAATATCAACTTTAATACCTTACATACGTTTGTCTTATATTTAACTGAATTAAAAATATATTTATTGAAAATAGTTAAAGGAGTATGCATACGAAAAAGCTATTTTGTTAAATAACTAAAATCATACTTAAAAGCGTTTTACTTGACTTTTACACAGTCGCTAAGCAAAAGAAAAACTTACATATTTTTAATCCTAATTCTTTGGAACAAATCAAAACTTAATATCAGGACTTTTTTTGATTATTGATGGTACATGTTGTAACTGGTGTTGTTATTGTTTTTGTTCTTATTGCTGGTTTAATAAGTAGTTTTATTATTTTGCTTTATATAAAATTTGTGCTAATATTGAAACGTTAGAACGTTATTAATCGATTCTTTTAACCATCGTCGTCGTGGCACACGAAAAATCATAATGTGTCTTTTGATGTTGTTTTTTCTTTTTCTGCGGCTACTGTTTTTGCTAATGATACTATTGCTGCTGATTTGTATTAATGTGTGAATTTCCGTAATTGCACTTGTAGTCTATGAAGGATGCGTCCTAGATCTACTTCTATTATGTTAATTTTGTACTCATATTTGAGGGGATAATTTGTTTAATCTTGACTTTAAATTAAATTCCAATTATAACTTTAGCATTAGTAATGTCTTAAATTTTTCTTGACCAACAGGGTAACATTAAAAACATGATACAAGATAGGGGCAGTTGTTCAAAATCTATTTAAATATTTGAATTCCTTATAACATTACTAGTTTGTAAATAAATTTTTAAGGAATATTTTTTTTGTTAAACTTCGTTTTTTCAGCTTTAAAATCAAAATAAAATCAATTTTCTAGCTTTAACAGAACCAGAATTATAAATTTTTGAAAGTGAACTTAAAAGGAAAAAATCACGAAATTCTCAAAGTTTAAATTAACTTTATTTTGAAAAAAATTTTTTTTCAAAATATTCCCGAACTTGTATCTCTTCTTATTCGATACAGAATCCATAAAAAAAATTTCAGCCAAATCAAAAATGCGTCTACAGAAAAGTGTTCGGTTTGTAAACTGTATGTTGAGAGTTTGTTGTACATAGACACCACATATACACCAAGTTGAGTCAGAGAGGATTTTGAGTAATGGTGAAATTGAAACTGTAACCGAGGATGATCTTAGTACACGTTCAAATGTTTCCCTAAACGATATAAAACAATATAAACATGATTTAGAAATGGAAATATCATAATTCAACTCTTACAATATCAATCAGTAAGATACTACTAGTCGACGTACTTAGAACCTTTAGTTGAGTTTTAAATATGAATAATGAAATCCATGTAAAAATTTTGAATAATTTCATAAATCAGGAAAAACTGATATGGTGTGAACGTAAAGCTATTTTAAATAATTAAATTAAAACATGGTCATCATTTTTCAATGGATTAATAGATACAACAACATGTGAACCTGAAACTTGTGACTGTCTCTATAGTACGTTGATAAAAAATGGATTAAAGCAATAAATGTTGTGAAATTTTATTATGATTTAAATGTTCATCACTTCTTCAGTCGTAATCAAGATTCCAATAAGAATGTTAGAAAGTGTAATCTTAGTTGTAGACGTACATGGTTTTCATATCAACAAAAACTTTATTGCAAAAGAAATAAGTATTTCATCAGATGACACAAAAAACAAAAAGTTTATTAATCAACCTTCTTTTCAACACTTAATATTGTTGGAGAAAGACAAAACAGCAAATAACTGGTTTTACAATCACCATCATGGACTAAATTGAAAAGATGTTGATTCAACTTTATTAGATGTAGTACTCGTATAGTATTTCAAAACTTTTATTAAGGGCGAAAAATTTATTGCTTATGCTACAGGATTGCAAAAAACGTGTTGGATTAAAAATCTTTTCATGGATGAAATACATTTTTATAATTCAGATGGTTTTAATTGCCTAAATTTGAAAACTTTCTATAAAACAAGTTCATCTGAAGTTAATAAATATCATAAAAGCAAATGTTCCATATGTTCTGAAAAAAATATCGCACTATTAAGAAAATTTATACAGTTATATATAAATAAACTCAAAGCCCAGACGCAATGTCAGCAATTTCTTTTGAACTAAGTGGTTCACCGAATTCAATAATAAAATAATAGCTCACCATTTATTTGGTTAGTATTAATTTGGTTTCTTCCATTCTCTCTTCATTCGCAAGCTTACTTGCTGCAAATTTATAATTATTTAGTTTAGTCTGAAAATATTGTTCAATAAAGTATCTAATAAAGATAATAATTCAACTGGCGTAAAAAAAGGGTATGTGTGTTGAATTAAAAAGTTAATTTAAAGGACCCCATCGGATCCACAAGGATTTTGAAGACATCAGCACGCATCCCTCCTGAATACTAATGTGTGTGGCTAAAAAGATCTCAAGCAGCTCTACAATTACCCATGAGTATGAATCCTTCTAGTTAAGTTGCTAAATAACTTAAAATTTATGAAAACTATCTGAAGGAAATTGAACATTATTTAGGCACGCAGACTCAAGACAAAAATATTCGTGCAACAGCAAAAAGCTCTCAAATAGTGCAGCCAAACAACAATTGAAACAACAAAAAGCCCTTAAGTAGTGCAGTTAAACAACATAAACAGCATAGCTCTTAAGAAGTACGAGTCCAACAGACGAGGAAATAAGATCCCCCAGTAATCTCAACAGAGAATCAAAGGAGTTAGCCAAGCCTAACAGCCACTCGCGGATCGGATTATGTTGAAAATAAGTTTATTTAATATTAGAAATTTAAGCAAGACCTAACAAGAAATAAAATGAAATCCAAGCAAGATATAACAGGAAAATGAATTAAAAAAATATTTAACAAGAAAATAAGTGAAGTAATATTAGAAATTTAAGCAAGATTTAACAAGAAATTAAGTGAAATTTAAGCAAGATTTAACAAGAAAATAAATTAAAGAAAGATATAACAAAAAATAAGTGAAATAATATTGGAAATTAAAGTAAGATTTAACAAGAAAATGAGTGTAAAATTGATTCAAAAAGATAGCAGAGTTTAAAAAAAAGTAATACAGCTCATCTAAAACTTTTTGAAAAAAACAAGTAATAGCTTAGAAGCAGATAAGTTTTATTTTCCGCATTAAATACACAATTTGATTTTCTTTCTCTTTCTTAATTGTGAGAAACAAATCGTCGTGGCCAATCAAAATAATCTAATAAGACCTCCAGCCCTTAACAACGTTGCTCAAGCGCCTGGTGCCAATGCAAATAACAATGTTAACAACGATTTACGAGATCGCTATTTGATTAGTAATAGAAACCAAAGAGGATCAAAAGAGATGAAGCTCTCGGCAGAATTCTAGCACTACCGCAAAAAAATTCAGTCGCGTCGCTGTTTTTAAAAACTCACCCACCTATGGTGACTAATAAAAATCTAGACTTTACCACTTAGGGCATTTTTGTCCAAATTAGGGAATTTTAAAAATTATTTTCATTATATAGTCGAAAAAATCAACGTAATTTAGACAAATTCTAAAAATTATTAAAGTAAAATAATAAATAATTTAGTTTACGGGTGTTTTGACCTTTAAATAAGCAAAAATCACTTGCAGACTTTTTTTAGCTAAAAATTTTTACATATGGTAGCCTGCTCATCTGAAAAATGTCATAAAATACTTCACCACTTAATTTCGCGCACAAAATTGATATTTCTTGAAACAGAAATTTTCGATTTTCCTTTGCTAAAGGATTTGTATTATAATATTTAACAAAATTAACTCTTTGCTCTAATTGTGATATTTAATACTTTCCGAAATCAGTTTTTCTTAAAACTACTTCACTACAGAATAATTGTTAACATTTTCCATTTTTCTAATCTAATAAAATTAACTCAACATTTTGTTTTCCAATAGACATTAATTTTTCATGAGATCTTAAAAGCAACTGTTGTCTGCTGTTGATGATACTACTGTGTTGATGTGTGGACCACCCCCAATGATTCACGTTTCGCCTACTAATTTGAATTATCCGTATACACACATTATAATTGTTATCCGCCAAACTGCGTTCAAAACAATACTTATTTGTTTGTCTTGTTTTTTAAATTAATGCAGAATTTTAAAAAAGAAATAGAATGTGAACTTGATTTACAAGCCTCTCACATAATATTAATTTAGTATTTTCAGAAAACTATTTTTATTTATATTTTTCACAAAATTTTATGATAGCCAAAGCATTCCATTATTGTAAGCAAATAAAATCATAAATTTTTCATATTTCTTTTTTGTATAGTTTGTGTTTTATTTAAACAGTTGCATTTATTTTTTCTTCATTCATTTGATCTTTATAATGTAGGTTTACAATAATATTTATGCATAACGTTGGATTTTTTTCATTTCATATTTATTTATATTTGCTGAATGCTAAAAAGTTTTATCTTATTAAATGGTATCAATGCAGTCTGTAGAGTTCCGCCTCAATTATCATTCATTCATTTTTCATCTTGGTTGTAATGTTTATAAGTTAGCATCGTGTATATAAAAAAGTATTTTAGCGCAAGTACTAGTTTAAGAGAAATTTTAATGAAATGAAAAGCAGACAAAATCTTAAAAATAAGTTACTATAAAATATACTAACATTGCAACAGCGCCAAAGGGCAGCATGCGTTTAATCAGAGTCTAAGCTGTAATTCTTGAATTTCCTGGCGTAGTTTTAGATTATCAATACGCGCCACTTCAAAACCTCCTTGTATATAATTAACTCTTCTTCGCGTTGAACGGCTGTATTAGCGCATGCTTATCATCTCGTAACGTATCCACTAACTTTGTTAGCTCTGCCACTTTTTCTTTAAATGCATTGCTTTCAATTTGCATTATTTAAAATGTGTTCTGTGTATCGTTTTCATGCTGTTCTAATTTTTTACTTAGCATTTCTATTTGTTGGTGATAAGATATCATTTCCAGATCCAGTTTTCTTTGAATGTCTGTTGCGGCGGCAGTAGCATGTATACTCTCTTCTACTTCCTTTATTGTTTGCAAGGATGTTGGCGAACTTCTGATAATTAATGAACCATTTTTTATATCTTCTGATTCAATTGATGAAATAACATAATCAGCGTTTAACTAAAAATCATCTTCGTCGGAAACAAGAGGTTTAAGTGTTGCCTCTGTTTCCATTTTTTTACGTTCAGAATAATTTTGGAATTGTGTCTACATACTGATAGCATGTGCTGGAGTTTGTTGTTTGTTTTGCAGCTGAAGTTGCTGTTTCATGTTGTCGCAAATTTCACTGTAGGCTTCAAGTAAAATTGATACACTTTTCTCTTGTTATCCTTTGAAATTACTGCTAGTTTGACTGGTGTCTCTACCGTTGAATTTGTAAGAATGTTATACTTTTCATTACGTTTTTTAGTGACTTCATTTTCTTGGGTCATGTCATCATCATCGTCGTCACCATCATCACTTCATCTTCATCCTCATCATCATTAGCAAATTTTCTGCTGCCATCATCCAGTGATTCTTTAACATTGGCCATATTATTCGTTTCATTAGCAATTTCGATAAATGTTTTTGCACTGTTTGCAATTTACTATTGAACTTTGTGCATTTGGCTTCGAAGTCCTCGGTTTTCTTGGGTGGTGATAAATTATTGGTTCGCGCGGGGCCACTAAATTCTAATTATTCGCCTCAAGCTAGAGTTTAAAAAGAAATAAATACATTAAAAAAGCTTTTACTTTTAGAAACACTTACTCACGTCAATCATGCGGTTTTATTTTGAAATGTCAAATTTAGTTGGACTACAAAGTCAGCTGTCAGTTTGTTCACCATACTGAAAAATTAATTAAATTTTCACCTTTTGCACGGTTGCAAAAATCAAGTAATTTCACTAACTCATTGGGGACCAACTTTGGCGTAACCTCACATTTGTATGGAACCAACTCTGAAATAACCTCACATTTTTTTTAAGCTTTTTTTAATTCTTCTTTTTCTTAGTTTTTTATGAAGAAAATGGAATCAAAAGAACACTATTATACCCACGCAAATAATAATAATGATTTTTAAAGATCAAAAAATTATATATCTTGTTTGGCAAGTTTCAAAAATCATTGTAATTGTGTTTAAAATTTTCCTATTTTGGGATTTTTTTCAGAAAAATTTCATTTTCACCACAACGTTAAGATGTTGCCCCTACGGAAAAAATCATAAACGATACGCCGGAAATTGTTAGAAATCAGCAAAGTTTTCCCAAAACGCAAGTTATTATGACGGCTTTCAACAATACATATACTCCATATGCCAAAAAACTATTTAGATGGCTTGAACTTACATAAACTTATAGCCTTATTAAATATTCTGTCTGGCTTAAATAATTTTAAAATTCCAAACATAATGATAGTTTTTCATAGAATTATAAAAAAATATATTGAAGTTTCATGATTTAATTATTTATAGTCAAAAAAATAATTTTTTTTGAAAAATTAGATCAATTAATTGTTCCTAATATAATTGGCCTAGTTCGACCGATAAAAACTTAATGAAATATTGAAAATCTAATTAAGACTATACTAAAAGTAAAAATGTTTTATGTTCGTAAGGTTTTGTCTTTAAATTTTTGATTAAAATTGTTTAAAATTAACATCTGTAATAATTGTATTTCACTGCATATAATGGAAAGCAACACTTTCTTTGGATTAAACGAAATTCATTTTGAATTTATGAATATTTTATTAATTTCTATATTTTTTCTAACAAAATCATAGATAAATCTACTTTATATCTGAAATATAATCAAGATAGAAGTTGTTGATATGTTTCTTAGAGCTCTATTTCGACATTTTTGACCCACTTTTCTGACATTAAGGGCGGTACTTAATATGTAATCAGCTCCTTACCAAGTTGGACTGTTTCTCATTCGTGTGGTTCGCTTTATACTATTATTATGGATTTGTTTTCTATTTGGTGAACTCTGTTCTTTCTGTTGAATACAAGTACATAAGTGTCCATTCCGAATATTTTTTCAATTATTCGATCTCGAACTTGTTATCGCAACGTGCTGGTTACAATACAAAATGTTTGTTGATATTATTTTTAAACTTACATCGTTTTGAAAGAAACCGCAATCTTAGGCATGAAATAAATTAGGACTCTGAAACATTTTTTTGTATGATGATACATAAATATTTAAATTTCTCAAGCAATTCCCCCAATATCCTAATAATATCCCAAACAAAAAGAAAATTTCCACAAATTTTATTTCACAATGCACGGCAGCATTGTTTTATACGAGTCACACGCATTCTCTGACATAGAGAATAGAGCTTCATCTATTTTGATCCTCTTTGATAGAAACCCTCAATACGCGATGGCCACAAATAATTCAAAGACTGATACACCCAATAACTGACTTTGCCAACGTATGGGATCAAACAATTGGACCAGAACACGCAAATAGGCTCCAAGAATTAGACAAAGTCCCAGACATAGTGAAATGTCTTACAGAACTTTCTGGGCAAACAGCAGAATTTAGTTCTTGTAAAAAGACTGTAGACCGCATATTTTCAGTTTACCAGTCATTAATTGGTACTCCCAAATATTTTGCGATTAAAAACGTAGTAAGAAGTAAAACCATAGGCGATGCAGACATAGTAAAAGAATCATATAGTACACCTTTAGACTGGAATGCTATTTCCAGATGTCTAACATTACGGAGATAAAAGGGATCTGTCCACTTTGGAATATCAAATGACAAGTCTAAATCAAGGTAATCAAACTGTGCAGGAATATTACCAAAGGGTGTACCAACATCTTTCACTTATTTTAAATAAAATTGCATGGATTTGACTCAAGAGATATAAAGCATTTATCAGGCGATTAAGAGGCGATCTACCCAGATTGCGATCTTTTTTTTTTTTTTTTTTTATTTACTTAATTCATTAATGTAGTTCAAAGAACTAGAGACGGAATATAGATATGTATATAAAATTAACATTAAGAGCACAAAAGTGCGTGGGGTCGCACATTATTATGTTAAAAAATAATTGATCTGATTTAATTCATTATTCCAGACTAAGAAAAATTTAATTCAATTTTGAACTGAAAAGTAGTAAACTGAAAAGCAATGAATGCTATATGCTATTTATAAAAAAAATATTGAAGGAAAGTAATGTTGTAGTATTACATTATTAAGATATGATGAATACAGTTACAAAATTTACTTGTAATTCAATACAATACATCAGTAAGCGCATTTAAACTATCGTAAGAAAAACTAAACAGCCAGGATTTCACTTCCTTCAGAAAAACGAAAATTATTAAATATCCTTGGGGCAGTAGACGTGTAAAAACGTAAGAAATGCTGCAGGTTGTGCGTTGGGATCGAAGCTAAGTGTAGATTGTTAACTCTCAAATCATAGCTGGGATGAAATCTGGTACTGATTGAGTAAAACCTTTTTTACTCAATCAGCACCTCTACTGTTTTAAAACCTTAAAGCAGTAAAGGTGCTTTAGAGGTAAGATGTTCAACCTTATGAACAATGGAAGACTGCTCACATAACGACTTTTTTTACATATTAACCGAACAACTAATTTTTGTACAGTTAATAGAGGATCAATTTTGTTTTTGTATGTGGCTCCGCAACATGCTAATCCATATTCTAGCTTTGAGTGGAATATACCAAAATAAACGCAATTAGTTGTGCAAAAGTTGCTCAAATGATACAGCTGTCTTGCAGCTGCCATCAAATACTTTTTCATTGCGGCTGAATCTATTAAAGAACCGGGAGACTTACCGCAAGCCTTACATCTTAAAGTTGGAAAATCAAAACATTAGAGCACACTACGCTAATAGCGTACCAGTACGACACCAACTACCTCCACCTTTGCCGCCACGGAACAACCAATCCAATAATTTTAGACCAATATATTTTTACTCACAGTTAGCCTATCTACTTCAGCAACTTCAATATCAGAGCAACTCCCAACAACCATTTGAAAATAATCTAGGCACACAACAGAGATTGGGTTTTCATAATAATAATTTTGGAAATCAATAAAAATATTTCTTTAACGCTAATTTCCAACGCCGTCCAATAAATCCGGGACATGTTAATTATATAAACCAACCAGTTGGAGGCCAACTCCACCCACTCAGCAAACTACACCACAACGCAAGATTCAACGTAACTTTCATATTGGCACCCATGGACAAAACGAAAATGAAATAGACGCGGCACAAACTGACACGGTAATCCACCAATTTAACGAAGGAATAACACACCAACTAGACGAAGCATGCTTTAACGAAGAACAGACTCTGAACGAATACATTAATTCTGTAAATACAAAATATGAGGAAACCCAACCAATTAACTACAACGATATTCATTTTTCGACTAAATAAAGGGTGTTTTTTTTAGAGGTTTGTTTTTCGAATAGAGATAAAACTGGCATTTTATGGTCAAATCTGGCAATTCTAATGTCATTTCTGTTCAGTTTGGTTTGCCATTTCATCATGAACAGGTTGACAAAAGAACAACGCTTGCAAATCGTGCAAATTTATTTCGAAAATAATGGTTCAGTTCGCGAAGTTTACCGCAAGCTCCGTCCATTTTATGGTCGACATAATCGTCCATCAGAGCAAATAATTCGGTTAACCATGGATCGTTTTCGCACTACGTTTACTCTATGTGATAATACGCATCCGCAGAGACGTCGAACAGTGCGCACCGAAGAAACAATTGCCGCTGTAGAGCAAAATGTTGAAGAGGACCCGAATGAATCGATTCGCCACCGTGCACAGCAATTGTAGCTTTGTCCATCAGCTTTATGGAAGATTTTGCGCAAAGATCTTGGCTTGCGACCTTACAAGATCCAGCTTGTGCAAGAATTAAAGCCGCGAGACCATGCAATGCGTCGTGATTTTGGTGTATGGGCCGAAAATGAGATTGATCTCGATGCTGATTTTCATCGCAAAATTTTGTTCAGTGATGAGGCTCATTTTTGGTTGAATGGCTACGTCAACAAGCAAAATTGCCGCATTTGGAGTGAAGAGAATCCACATGAGACCCTTGAGACGCCATTACATCCACAAAAACTGACTGTTTGGTGTGCTCTATGGGCTGGTGGAGTCATTGGGCCATACTTCTTCCGAAATAATGCTGGAGAGTCAGTTACCGTTAATGGAGACCGGTATAGAGCCATGATAACCGACTATTTTGTTCCCGAATTGGATGGCATGAATGTGGATGAGTTGTGGTTCCAACAAGACGGCGCTACATGCCACACAGCGCACGTCACAATCGATTTATTGAAGGAAACATTCGATGAGCGCATAATTTCGCGGAATGGACCTGTCAATTGGCCACCAAGATCGTGTGATTTGACACCATTGGATTATTTTCTTTGGGGATATGTGAAGTCGCTCGTCTACGCCAACAAACCAGAAACGTTAGGGGACTTGGAAGCCAACATTCGTGGCGTTATTGCCGACATACGGCCCCATATGCTCGAAAAAGTGGTTCAATATTGGACCTGTAGAATTGGCTTTATTCGAGCCAGACGCGGCGGCCACATGCCCGAAATCATATTTAAACATTAATGGCATAAAATTATCCTTCCAATAAAGCCAAATTGATGTACATTAAAACGATTTTCTTGTGTTTTATTTCAATTCGAAGCTCTATACCTCTAAAAAAAACACCCTTTACCTCTTCATTGCAATACTTTGTATGTAGGATATATTAAACGATACTGGTTCCGTAGGAGGTAAAATAAAAATCACACATCATACAATATCAAACATATTTGGAGAACATAAATATCCTATTAAACTCTTTATTCTCTTGACATTACAATCATTTGATGCCACCCTAGGGAACAAAAGCTTAAGAGAATTATCTGCCGTTATCAATGTTAAAGAAAATTTCATTACTATATTAAATATAGTAAACAACAAGTGAAAATCAAACAGCAAAACTCATAAGATGTAAATTCCATACAAACTAGCCATTTAACAAGAAAATAACAGGAAAATATTTTAGATATTATAAGCAAACTAAAACTTTTATTCAATGAACATAATGACAAACTCACATTTATGACCAAAATTGAGGCTGAAATTCGCACAAATACGTACATTCCAGTTTCTTCAAAATATTACGCCTATCCAATGTCTCTAAAGGAAGAAGTAGAAAATCAAATAGATGAACTTCTAGAGAATGGTATAGTTCATTTTTCTAGATCTGCAAACAATTCCCCGGTATGGATCGTCCCAAAAAAACAGGATAAGTCTGGGAAAAAAAGTTCAGAGTAGTAGTTGACTATAGGAAACTTAATTCAGTAACTATCGACGATAAATATTATTGTATATTTGTTGCATGAAAACACATATGATTTATGCTTAATTTATAGATTAATATTTATTATGTGTATGAAAATGAACCAAATGGTATGGCAGTTAGCAGAAGAAAGAGAGCAAAGCTGTCATTTTACATTTTAGAAAACAGTGCTGCCACTTCTATTGTTGAGACACTACAATTCTCCTCCACTAAAAGTTCAAGATTATATTGTAATTACATAAATAAAATATATATAGTTAATGCAATTTCCAAAATTAGTTAAGACTGATAACATAAAATTTAAAAATTAATTCAATTAATCCATTTAAAATTAACTAAAAATAAGCACTAAAATATAGCAATTGTAATTTAATCAAACTCAAGTATATACGCTGATAAGTAACTTGGTGTTTTCCGAGACCAAGTAACTCTGGGCCTCTGTGACGTTTCTTGTTCCTTTGAAAGTTCTGCCTGTTCGCGATGTACTGCTAGATCCGGCTGCATTGGTGGCATTAGCTGAGTTACTTCTTCCGGTGGCGATGGAGTTTGCACCTGATTATTTTCACCCACACGAGGATGTTGAAGTGGTTGTGCAGATACATCTGGATTGTCGGAATGCTCTGTGTGCTCTTGCTGGCAAGTTGTACTTGATGACCACGATCCCGGATCGTAATGTGTTTCGTTGAAATCCTTATTGAATTCTTGAGGTTCTTTAATTCCGGTTGGCTGAATTAAAGTTGAACGTAATTGATTAATATTTCTTTTGAATACATATCCAGTATCAAGGCGTACAAGATAGTGTAATCTACCAAATTTCTTCAGGATCTCTCCTGGTTTCCATTGTTGCTTGTTATTTGCATAATATCGGGATAGCACCCTCTCTCCCACACTTAATTTCCGTGTTCTTGGTAGCATTTGATTATCGATTATATTGTCTTCAAACTTTCGAAGCGCATCAAATTGGATTCTTATTTGTCGGTTTAGATATTGCTCTGAGGGAGTTCTTCCATTTTTTAATGGTGTAGCTCGATATCTAAATAAAACTTCCCTTACTTTCTCTTTCATTGTATAGGTACTATTTGACATAGCCATCAACCAATTTTTAACTGTTTGGATGCTTCTTTCGGCTAAGCCATTAGTGGCTGGATGTCCAGGAGCAATAAATTTTTGAAATATTCCGCACTTTTCGCAAAATTGTGTGAATTCAGCGCTCTTAAAAATTGTTGCGTTGTCTGACACAGTTATTTTTGGGAACCCGTGTCGTGCAAATAAATCACGTAACATTTCGACTGTAAAATATGTTGTAGGAGCAGTTGTGCAATGACCTATTTCCAACCATTTCGATTTGGCATCGACAACAATCAGAAAATATCCTCCTTGAAACTTCCCAGCGTAATCTATATGGATCCGCTCCCAATTTTGTGTTGGCTCATCCCAAAAATGTTGTGGGACTTTTGCCGGATTCTTTTTTATATTGCTGCAATCTATACAACCACGGACTAATCTTTCGATGTCCTTATCAATACCTTTCCAATATACGTATTTTCTTGCCAATTGTTTCATTTTCAAAATTCCTATGTGTGTGTGGTGTAGTTCTTGAAGGACGCTTTGCTGCAGTGATTTTGGAATAACTGCGTGTTGATCTCTAAAAAGTGTGCCGTTGATTATAGTAAATTCAGACTCTTCGGATGAATTCTGGAGTCTGTTTATATTTAATACTGGAAAGCTCCATGTCCCTTGCAGTTTGATTTTTCAAAGATTCGAAATATATTAATTCATTTGATATCTGATGTATTGAATTTTCGCATAACAATTCCACTTCCTTTTCAATATCGTATTCTTTTATTGTTGAAACAATTGGTGCTCTTGAAAACAATCTGCGTTGGCATTTTCTGTGCTGCTCTTGCGTTGGATTTTATAATTTAGTCCGGATAAAAATGATGCATAACGTTGAAGCCTAGCTGATGACACTGCTGGTAGCTTTAATCCTGATGAAAAATGCGTTCAATTGGTTGATTATCTGTAACTAATGTAAATGATTTGCCACATATGTAATAATAAAAATGTTTTACACTGAAGTACAATGCAAGTGTTTCTCGGTCGAGCTGCGAATAATTTTGTTCAGATTTTGTTAAAGATCTTGATGCAAATGCAATAGGTCTCTCTATTCCGTCGATAATATCTGATAAGACCCCGGCTATACCAATTGGATTTGCATCACAGTTGCAGTTGAGGATTAAATGGCATCAGCACCCTGTCGCTAGCGATTTCATTTTTATGTTTTATAAAGGCATGCAAGTTTTTGTTTGTCCATTTAAATATTGAATTTTTAGCTAGTAAAGTTCTAAGCGGAAAAGTTAATACTGAAGCATGCGGTATAAATCGTGAATAGTAAGTAACAAGTCCAAGAAACCGTCTTACATCGTCAATGCTTTTTGGCTCTGGCATTTCTAAAAGGGCTGCCATTTTTGATGGAGATTTCTTAATTTTATTGTTTTCTATAACATGTCCAAGAAATTCTATACTTTCTTTAAAAAATTGACACATACTTTTGTTAAGATGGATTTTGTAGCGTCGTAGCTGATTTAAACAGAGTTGCAAGTTTCCCGTACATTCCTGTTTTGTTTTTCCATGAACGATTATATCATCAAAATATTATTCCGTGTTTGAAATCGAGAAAAGGATTTGATCAAATATTTTATTGAATTCCGCCGGCGCTGTTTTTTTCCAAATGATAGCCTTTTCATTCTATAGGTTCCACGATGTGTCGAAATTGTTTGAATTTTGCTTGATTCGTCATCAACCATTACATGTAAATAAGCTTTATACAAATCCAGTCTGCAAAAGAAACTGGAATTTCTTAAATTGTTCAGGATGTCGTCAATCCGTTTGATAGTGTAATGTACATTTACTAAGGTTTTATTAACACCAATTTTGTAGTCAACACAAAGCCTTACTCCGCCGTCTGCTTTTGGAATAACTACTAAAGGAGATCCCCAGTCGCTAAATTCGGTTTTGACAGTGATTCCTGCTTTTTCCAATGTATCTAATTCATCATTGACTTTGTCAATAAGAGCATGTGGAATTTGCCTTTCTTTGTTAAAAATTTAATTTGTGCCTTTTTTACTGCCAGTGTAACCTTAATGTCAGGAATGCACCCTATTTCCTCCTTGAAAATATCTGCAAATTCGTTTAAAATATCATTAATTCTTGACGTAGTGGAAGTTTTGTTAGTGGAGATAGTCTCCTTATGTTGCTTGTCAACCTCGTGTAGTTTAATATTTAGCTTCCGTAATCACGTTCTTCCTAAAATTGAGGAGCATTCATCTGGCACAATATATATTACATCGTGTATAGTTTTGTTACAAAATTCAATATTGACGTTAACCTTGCCAAAGGGTTTAAAAATGTCCCTGGTGTAAGATCTGAAAATAAGATCCGTTGGTTCAAGATTTTTTCGCAAATTTAAGCTTTTCTATATTTCTCTTGGAATGAATGTTATTCCTGAACCTGAATCAACTTCGAACTGCACTGGCTTGCCTTCTAATAAAATTGTTGCAAAATATCGTTCAGCGTCTAAAATTGTTGAAAAAATATCTACTATTTTGTATACTTCATAGTTACTCGGAATTTCACCATTAAATTCATAGTGTTTTAATGAATTCACATTACCTCCTTTCACTAAATGTTTGATACATACTTTTTTAATATGACCCTTAGTATTACAAGATGAGTTCTGCTAGTGATTGCTACACCTAAGGCACATGCCATGTATACCTAATTTATGTAAATCAACACGAATGCTTCCCTGTGCATGTTTAAAATTTTTATTAAATTTGTTTCCTTATTGTTGCTGTTGATGTTTCAGTTTTCCTACATTTTCTTTCTCAACGCTGACTCTGCTGATCAAATTGTCAGAATTACTTGTAAATTCCTTTA
Organism: Meiosimyza decipiens; assembly: GCA_963680825.1. Classification (NCBI taxonomy): domain Eukaryota; kingdom Metazoa; phylum Arthropoda; class Insecta; order Diptera; family Lauxaniidae; genus Meiosimyza; species Meiosimyza decipiens. The sequence goes on from OY804261.1 coordinate 36,792,642, forward strand.
TACCACTTTTTGCGGCTTCTAACGAGAGTGCCTTTGTCACGATTTCGTTGAGTGTTGTTGCCTCCGATTGAAGGATTGATTCACGAATTGAGTTGTCAGAAAGTCCACGTATAAATTGTGTACGAATATATAGTTCTGCTAGTGATTTATTGCAATCGCACTTGAAACCACAATGGCTTGCACTAGCCTTGAGATCTGTAAGAAAATCTGTTCTTGATTGCTCTTGCTTCTGTGCCTTACTTAAAAATTGATGTTGTGCCACCAACATATTTTTCTTGGTGACCAAATGTTTTTCCAAAAGTTCCACTAACTCCTTATATGTTAAGTCTTTTGGAGTTTTTGGAGCCGCCAATGTCGCTATAATATTGAAATTTCTAATGCCAATCGAATTCAACAGAATTTTTGCAGTAATATTATCACTGGAAGATAGACCTCTCATTTCCAGGTAATTATTAAATCGTTGCATGTAGTTGGAAAACGGTTCCTTATTTGAGTCGAATGACTCGAGACTCTGTATGGCTGCAGCATTTGCGGAGATTGATGCTGAAGCACCCCCGCCGCTTGTACCTGCAACTAGCTTGTCGTAGATGGATTTATGCATTTGCAAAAATTGCTGAAATTGTGCCTCATTCATCGTAGATTCGCTAAAAATAGTGATAATGTTGCGCGTAGTTTACCTTCGTCACCAATTATTGTATATTTGTTGCATGAAAACACATATGATTTATGCTTAATTTAAAGATTAATATTTATTATGTGTATGAAAATGAACCGAATAATATGGCAGTTAGCAGAAGAAAGAGAGCAAGACAAAGCTGTCATTTTACATTTTAGAAAATAGTGCTGCCACTTATTGTTGAGACACTACAAATATCCAATACCAGAAATAAACGAAATCCTTACGCAGATTGGAGGTAATAGTTTCTTTACAGAAAAGTGGATTTCATCAAATAAGACTCAAAGAATCAGAAGATGCTATTCTTATATTGACGATATAGTCATTTTCGGTAAAAACCTTGAAGAACACTTGGAAAATATAAAAATATAACAAACATAAAATGTCAACTAGATAAATGTGAATTTTTAAAAAAAGAGGTAGAGTTTTTAGGCTTCGTAATCACATCAGACGGTATCAAAACGAATAATAAAAAGGTTCAGACAATTAGTAACTTTCCGCTACCAAAAACCCTTCGAGAGCTTCGCTCATTTTTAGGAATGTCTGGTTATTACACACGATTCATAGTCCGATACGCTAAAGTTGCAAAGCCATTTACGGCTACTGTAAAAGAGCAAGAAGGTCGACTGTCAAGAAAACTATCCGAGAAGAAACCAATATCTCTCAATGAAGAAGCACAAGAAGCATTTCAAAAATTAAACAACCATTTAGTGTCGGAGGACCTGATACTTTCGTATTCTACTCAAAAACGAGTAGAAGACGTAACTGACCCGATTCAACAACAAGAACTAATAATTAAAACCCATAAAAGAGCTCATCGCGGAACTCAAGAGAATAAAATACAGATTTCGGAAAAATATTATTTTCCAAAAATGAGATAGTCGAGCAAAGCGTAGTCTGTAAAGAACATAAATATGATAGGCACCCTTATAACCCTGAACCAAAAGGGACACCAATCCCAGAATCTCCTGGACATATCATTCACGTAGATATTTATTCAACTGAAGAAAAGTTAGTTCTGACATCTATTGACAAGCTCAAGCCCGTATTATCAAATCCAAAGTGACGGAAGAATAAAACAACCTCTACGCCAACTTTTAGTTTCGTATGGTGTTCCCAAAATCATTGGATAAAAGCATTTGAAGTTCCGCATGTACTATATGTGTGTGTAGACCATTGAAGTGTTCTGTTGAAGGTAAGTTCAAGGTTTTTGGCAGAGTTCACATAATGTACTACAGAACCGTTGAGGCAAATAACTGGGAAATTTTTTGGGTCTAATTCCTTTTTATATATTAGTATTACTTTAGATTTTTTTGGGTTAAGACAAAGATGGTTTTCATACGACCAATTATATACCTCTGTTAAATCTGCTTTTAAGAGTGTAGCAACCTACAATTTCTTGTCAATCGGGCGACCAATAATTAGTTTTACATCATCAGCATACATGTGCACTGTGCAGTATTTTACGATATGTGGAAGCTCATTTACATAAAGTGTAAAAAGAATAGGCCCCATAATTGACACCACTTTGTACAGGGAGAAAACTTGAAAAAGAGTTCTTGGTAACCACTCGTTGTTTCCTATCATTTAAATAAGAGGCAACAAGTTTAGCTACCGACTGTGAAAAATTTCTGCGCATTTTGTTGTATAGTACAGTGATTAACCGTATCGAAATCCAACAGGGTCAGATAGGAGAAATTGTTACTGTCGAGGCATTTCCTAATTCCGTCTACGACAAATATCAAAGCTGTCTTACAACTACGCTTCGGTCTGAAACCTGATTGATTTGTGCTAAGCATCTTGTTGACATTAAGAAATTTTTGCATTTGATTTACTATACACTTCTTAAAGGCTTTGATAAAAATTTGACTATCGCCACTGGACAATAGTCCATCGATGGATCATTATTTTTCGGAACCGGTATTATTTTTGATGTCTTCCAGCAACTAGGAAATGTTGATGTTGTAATAATGGTGTTGAAAATGTATCTTATATAATTTTTAAGTATGGAAGGAATATCTTAAAAAATTTTGGACATAGTAAGTCTAAGCCAGTAGCTACGTTCGACTTTATGGTGGAGATTGCAATGAAAACATCATTGTTGGTCAACGCCTCAAAAAATAACAAGTTATCTGCTTCGTTATTATTTATATCCACGACAACTGCATTACTTAGTAGCTAATAATTTTTTCCAGCGGTCATCACGGTCACAAATTTCGCATTTAAAGAATCGCAATCAATATCTTCTGAAGTTGAGGACGACTGCTTGCCAATGCCTATTTTTTTTAAAAATTTCCATACCCTTGCCCAGGCTCCAAATTGCTAAGCTTTGCTTTATAAAATTGTGCTTTAGCTTTCCTTATTCTAGAAATTATATGATTTCTAATGCTTTTGAAATCTTTTAAGAATTGTGGAATATTGTATTTTTTCCATTTCTTATATACTGTGTCACGAATTTTCATGAGACGTTTTATATCCTCTGTTAGCCAAATTGGACCGTTAGTTTTGTTTGATATAGTTTTAAGTGGAATATGTCTACAATATAGCTCAAGGATATGTTGATGAAAAAAATGTACTTGATCGTCTACATGAGCCATTGTAAATATTTTATGTCAATGCCTACTATTAAAATCATTTTGTAACCTGAAGTAATCAATGCTTTTAAAATCACGAAAAGTAATTGTATCTTGATTTGTTGCAAAATTTGTAAATTCAAAAGTAAATCATGTTTAGAGAACCCCGATACAGAAAGTTGACTGTATTTTAGTACTTCTTCAGTATCGCTATCAAAGCAAACATCAATCAAGCTACATGACTCAATACTATGAAAGTGAGTTCGGTTTGTAGTGTTAACAGATAGCAATCGAATTGACTTCAATGAGTTAAGCAAAGAATTGTCTTCTACGTTGTTCATAAGATTACAATTTATATCTCCGCAAATAATAACATGAGGCAGTGTACAACTAATTTCTTCAAGTATAGAGTAGAACGGATCAAGATTTATTGATTTGTTAGGCCAGGGCTGTTTAACTCAGCCTTGCACAGCAATTTACATCTAAGTCCTGTCGCACATAGATTGCTACACCACCACCTACTCGAATAATCCTATTCGATCGGAAAAGATTATATCCATCTACGTTGAATACACAGTCGGGGACATCTGTAGTGAACCAGGTTTCAGAAATGCAGATAATGTCGATACCAGATCCTATAAATATGTATCTGAATTCGTCAATTTCAGCATTCAGACTTTGAGCATTTATGTGGGATATACATATGTAAACCATTTTGCTACGCTTTAAGCACTCTCAGCATTACAGCTAGTCCAAGGTCCAACCTTTCGGCTGTGCAATCCATCATATTAAGATTTGTGTTCAAAACCAGAGTTTAAAAAGCTACCAGCAAAATAGCAACAGCACTGAAAAATATGCTGCCGCTGTGCTGCGAAAGCTATTTTTTTAACAGATAAGATTTTTGACGTTGCTTTACTGCGCACTTTTCAACAGCTAAGCTACAGTACAGCTGAAATCGATTTTTCGTTCAACTGTGCTATTGCTTTGCTGCGCAAATTGAAACAGTTCAGTCGCAGCAGAGCTAAAACTTTTTTGTTTGTGCTGCACCTTTGACTGCAGAAGAACGACAGTCATGAAAACAGCACAGTACAAAACCGATTCGTGTAACTGCTGCTGTTGCTGCTCGTAGGCTGTTTAATTTGGAAACTGAGTGAAATCGAAGAATATACGAAACTTAGATGTTTAGTAAGTGATTGCCATTGATAGTTTTGAAATATAATTTTTTTTACTTATTTCGATCATGTCTTTGCGTAATACTACTTCTAACACTATTGGGGAATATTTCGAGAATAAGCACGAAATTGGAAATCCGGTGTGTAATTTATGAAAATTCGCATTAAAAAATACCAGGATTTATGATTTAAAAAGTCACTTGTTCAAACTACACAAAATTGACTTACTTCTAACAGGTTACCATAGAACGAGCTTATTCTTCATTAAAGATCATTTTAACGGACAACCGCAACCAAATGAAACATGAGACGTTAGAAGATATATTATTAGTGAAGCTAAACCTAACATTTTGAACGAAGCCATTTACAATTTTCCGCTATTCGAAAAAGTGATTTCAGAGGATCTTCAAGCCTAACACCCACATAATCATTATATTAACATAACTTAATTTTTGCTAATTTATTTAATAGCATACTATTATAGATATTGATAGTATCTGTTATAGATTTATATTTTACGTGCCTTTGATCTCAATAAATAGATACTTACAATATTTATTGGGTATTGTTTGTTCTCCTTTTTCTTGCTTTTGAAAAGGCTTTCAGCAATAACAACAGCAAACACAACAGTCGAACTTCGGTTTTTTTGCCGTGACTGTCGCTTTGCTGTCGTGCTGCTACATTTTTCGATTTTTTTTTGGCATGACAGTGCTGTCGTGTTTGTAAATTTTCGTAGTCAAAGCATAGCCGAAGGAAATAACTTAACAAAATGATAGCCTTTTCAAACGCTGTTCAAAACCATTTAAACACAAAAACAAAGAAAGAAAAATCAGAAAAATTTACTTTTACATAAAATAAGCTATGCAAAATAGAACTGTCAAACGTTACCAGTATAAAATTTGCTGTGGTATTGGAAAAGAGAGTAACATAAGGTAGAATAATGAATATAGAAATGAAGCCTAGATTGAGAAAAGAAAAGTACAAAAAAAGAGGTACATATTAAGAAACAAAATTTAGCTAAGTATGATAAGAAAAGAAAATAAGTATTTATATTTGCAGTATTATGAATCCAGCGAACCATCATCGTTGTTATCATCATGATCTTGATCGTTGACAAAAGCATGCAGCTGCTCTACACTTTCTATAAATAAACTTACGACGGTTATAATTTTTCCAAAGTCGATCAGTTCAAAGACCTTGGTGTGCACTCTAATGCAAAGTTTTCATTTGACACCCACCACGAGTATTTAATCTCTAACGCAAACTCGCAATTTGGCTTTCTCAAGAGGAAATAGTCTTGTTAGATCTCTTTTGGAGTACGCGAGCGTTATCGGGGAAGCGTCCATAAACCGCATAGAAAACATTTTGAAACGTTTTTCTAAATTTCCTTTGCGACGACTATAATCGTGGAAGGATATGCCTACTTATTGGGTAAGGTGTCGTCTACTAAATTTTAGTAGTCTGTCTAATAGAAGAGTTTAGTAATATTATGATTATTAAGGATATATTTAATCTTAGAATAGTTTCTCCACATCTATTGCCACTTATTTCATTCAGTGTCCCAGCTCGAAATCTTAGAGTGGCTAATTTATTTCATATCTCTTTCCATTGGATTAATTATGGACTCAATGAGCCCATCTTTAGATGCCTCTCGAATTGCAACGAATTTCTAAATCAATTAGATTTTAGTGTTAATAGAAATATTTGTAGAAAAGAACTTGAGGATATTATTAAGTAAAATTAATGATTTTATGTAAATCTATTAATTATAATGTTTGTTGATCATATTTACTCTAACGTATCACAAATGTAATCTGTAAGGGTTATGACCCGGTAGATGAAATAAATAAATCAAAATAAGTATCTTGGTAGAAAAGGTAATAGATACAATCGTGACTGAGATAAACATGCTAAACATTTTTCCATCTCTGTGGTCTCAACTGCGAACATTTCTCACGTAGATTAACTTTCTTTTATAGTGAGATAAGTCTTGGAAACGGATATTCCGTCGAACGATTTTTGAAGTTCATTCCAAATTGTGGCCATAAAGCAGAAGACCTGGATAAACTCGTACTAGAGACATTGAAAAGACATAATTTGGATATCTCTGATCGTCGGGGGCAGTATTACGATAATGCTAGCAATATGTCGGGTGTTTATTCTGGCCTTCAAACGAGAATAAAACAAATTGAACCCTCTGATAGATTTCGCTCCCTTTGTACAACTTTTTTTCGGCATTAACACACAGATGGGAAGTTTTGTTATTGAAACTGAAAGCAAATTTAACAGTCTTAAAGAGTTTTTCTCAGATAAGGTGGTCTGCTCGAGCGTCAGCCTGCCAAAGTCTATGTTCTTCTTGGGATGAGGTCATGGCAGCTCTTCAGATAATTGCCAATTATTCAAATGAAAAACCGTCTGCGCGCTCTGAAGCTTCAGGTCTTCTGAATTCATTAGACTCGATGAAAACTTGCTTTTTAACACTTCTCTGGAATGCCATTTTGTAAAGGTTCAACAAAGTCAACAGGACTTTTGAATCTGTCAACATCGACCTGGGTACTATCGCTGAACTGTATCAATCTTTGGTAACGTAAGGGCTGTCCCAGAAAAAACCTGCGTTTTTTTATTTTCTTTTTATTATACTCTACTTGATAATCTTATAGGTCTAAAAAGACACAATATTTGTTCTATATAAAGTGACTTTTATTATGATGTATTGCACTTCTAACGACAAAGATGTCTAGCAAGCAACAAAAAGTTCGCGAACTGATTTTGTCCACATACCTGCAAAATTCAGAATTAAATTATTCAGCTATAGCAAAAACAGTTGGTGCTTCAGAAAAGGGTTCATGCAGAAATCCAGAATTTTCTAACCCAAAGGTAGTGTCGAAGGTGAATCTTCTTTTCAGTCCCAGCACCTCAGTGCGAGATATGACGGCTAGAGCAATTACATCAAAAGCTACTGTCGAAAGGATAAAGGGGAAAAGTAAGCTGAAGACATATAGAGTTCAACAAGTACCAGACCGTTCTGATGAAAAGCAGTTGATGGCTCAGATGAGAGCCCGAAAATTGTATGAAAGGTACCTGACTAAATTTGATTGCTGTGTTATGAAGGACGAAACTTACGTTAATGCAGCTTTTAAGCTGGTGCCTAGTAAAATCAATGAAAAAAAGGTTTCGAAATTTCCGTAGCAATATATAGATTGGCAGGCCATATGCACTTGTGGTCTCAGCAGCAGCTTCTTTGTTACGCAAGGCACAATCATTTCAAAGTTTATATAGACGAGTGCCTCGAAAAACGTCTTTTACTATTTATCCGTGCACATGAGGGCATCGTGATCTCTTGTCTGATTGAGCATCCTCTAATTACTCTAAAGCAGTGGCGTTTACTCTAAGGTGCGCAGGTGTTCTCCGCACACCCCACCAAAATCCGATGTATTTTTTTAATCTCTATCATAGGTTTCCATATGTCAATAATTTGACATTGTTGCTGCTGGCACGCTTCAGCATACCATATCCATCATATCATAGTTCTCTCCCCTAAGCGTACAATATATGTACGTCATACGACTACAATTGTTCTAGCTCATCGTAGCAAATCAAATATATGAAACGCAACATTATTTGACGATGTTGAATTTCACCCAACCGACTTGACTGTGCGCTGCTGATGTCGCACCAAGTCAAAGCAAAAACCTATAATAAAAAAAACTACTCCATACACATTCTAACGAAATGCTCATGATAAACAATAAACTGTGTTCGTAGGATATTAGCGCACATAAGTTGATACAACACGACTCGACTAAAGCCGCTTCTCGTGTGCAATGACGTTTAAAAATGTTGCAGATCAAACATCAAACGCAACATTATTTGATGACGTTGAATTCCATCCAACCGTCTTGAGTGTGCGCTTTTAATGTCGCACCAAGTCAAAGCAAAAACCTATAGTAAAAAAAAACTAATACATACACATTCTAATGAAATGCTCATGAGAAACAATAATCTGCGTGCGTAGGATATTGGCGCACACGCAACGAACAGCGGCTGCTACTCTGGCAGAAAATCTCTGCCCTCCAACAAAAAAAAAAAAACAAATATACGTTTGCCGAAAAATTCGCACTTCAATAATGCAGCACAGTTCTGTTTAAAAATGTTTGACAGAGAAAACTGCGATGTGTGCTCTGAATTTATTGAACTTTCAATGTTTTGAGTTGCGATACAAACGTGTATTTTTTGAAATAATCGATATTTTGTCAACACAAATGGATATAAGATTTAAAAGATTAAAATTTTTGGAATTGTTGAATTCAAAAAAGTTTCTCAATTTCGAAAGAAGTTTTCCAGATGAAAGCCTTAAAATTTCATATGCCCCCTTCTTCGAATTTGTTAAGCTAAGAAATGAGTTGAGTGTATTATATATTATTTTCATCAAAGATATACTCGAAATTCTTTTGAATTTGGAATTGAAAGATACGTTTTCAGAAATTTTAAAGCTAAGTTACTTAGTTTTGACAATTCCAATTTCAAGTAGCTCAGTTGAAAGATTATTCTCTACACTCAAGCGTATAAAGACTTTTTCGAGAAACACTATGTGTTAACAGAGATTGTCGGAACTGGCTATAATTTCCATAGAAAAAGTATTTCTTAAAGAAATAAAAAGCAAAAACAGCTTTTATGATGAGGACATTGTTTCAAAAAAACCACGTCGTATTGAACTGACATACCAATAAAATTGTTTGGAATAAAAAAGAAATAATAATAAAAACTTTAAACAAATTAAAAAAAATATTAAAAAAGCAGAAAAAGAACAAACAAAATATATAAAAAAATAAAAATGCGATCTCAGTCTATCACATAACCAATTTTGTACCAAAAACAGCAAATCCGCTCAACTGCCCAGAGCTTCGCCCAATTAAAAGATATTGGGTTCAAATGAAAAGAGATCTTTGAAATAGGGGTGAGACTTCAAAAAATTTACAAGACTTCAGAGCTAAGTGGAAAAGATCGTACCGTAATTAAGGACCTTAAGGTAAAAGTAAGAAATTTTTATTGAAAAAAAAAATGGTAATTGGTTTTTAGTTATTTATATTCTGAACACTAGCCATTATTAATAAAAAAAAAGAAAAACTACCAAAAAAATTGCTGGGTATTTTTTATAACTAAAAAACAAAACGCAAGTTTTTTCTGGGAGTCCTTATATAGATGACTTAAGAGAACCTATTACCTTTGATCTTTATGAGTCGAAAGCTGTTGAAAAATCCGGTGAAAATTACCAATGCATGTGACATGCAGAGGAAACGTAAGCGTAAAGTCCAGTTCGACGAAGTCAAGGGAAACGAGACCGTACTCTCTGGCAAGAACATATTCAGTGTTACCATTTATAATGCATTATAGATAGACTTATTGCAGAAGTATAGAGACGCGGATCTGCTTAAAGAGTTAAGTAAAAAGTTTGACTTGAACACATCAGTGAAGGAGCCAGAAACCTGATAGCTTTTTATCCAAAGGATTTGCATACGACTTTGAAAAAGAGGGTCTGCACCGTGGGCTAATTTGTCATCGAATTATAAAGTTATAGGGCTATCATCACTGAAGCTTTACACATATTTATTTGAAATGGGCTTTTTGGATATTTACCTAAGCGTAGGAATTGCGCTCCGAAGGCTATTGTGTATACCAGCGCCGAACTGCTCAGCAGAACGTTCGTTTTCAGCGCTAAAGAGAGTAAAGAGTTCACTCTCCGTAATGTACATAGTCAAAAATAATGCAGTCAATTGACTGTTCTTCGTTCTTTTGCTCAGAAGAAACATCTTATACGTCGCACACTCTTTTATTCAACCGGAAATAAATATTTCAGTTAGTGAGTTAACCAGGGCAGTATCACTTTCAAGCGTCATCATAATTTTGTTTATGATATGATACACCTACACCTTATCATAAAATTGCTGAGTGGATTTCGGTCAATGTTTAAAGTGGAAAGTTCCTGTTCAGAAGTATTTCATGACATACCTTTGCATATCTCCTTAAATTCTGGAAGGGACTTCACTATATCGACTGACCCGTTACATTCTATGCCATGTCATATTTCTAATGCCTTATATTTCTACCCTAATGGAGTTTCCAACACATTAATTCTTTGATTTCGCTGGTCAATAGCCCTTTAAAATTGCTGTATGGTATTTTCAGCCGCCCGACTTACCGCTGTAGCTATACGGGTTTGAAGTGTGGTCATTGTCTGCGATTGTACCTTGTTTAAATTAAGCTGTATCTATTTAAATTGTCTATTAACTCGACAACGCTTACCAAACTGCTACTGCTATTTATTTTGTTTTTTTGTTAAGAATTTCTTAACTTTTCCTTAAAAATTAATTCCAATAATATCTTTCCTACTTCAAAATTCAATCGTATATTTCCTGCTCCTTAAACTGAATTAAAGCTTGATTAAGGTTGAACCTAATTTAATCATACAGAAGGTTCAGCAGCATTCCTTTACTTGAAAAAGAGGGAATAATTTATGTTCTCTCTCTGTACGAAGTTACATACAGGTTTTAGTCAGAAGAATTTTGGAGGGTAAGCTCATGAAAAAATTCAAACCATCAGCTGTTCTGTGTTGTGCAAGCTTAATTGTAATCATTAAGTTTAATTCACTCTTTTTATTTACCATTTTATTATTTGGGTTTAGAGAATTTAATTTATTTTTTAACTACATGCAATTTTAGACGTTTATTTAACGTTTGTGTTTAGAATACTCAATTTTTTTCTTTACTACACTGAAAAGTTTTTGACGTTTATTATCGGACTAAGAAAATACTTTTTCCGTCCAGTATTATTTTAATTTTTGCTCACAGAGACCAAATTTCTTATTCTTTCGTGTGTGACAGTTTAGTCGAAAAAGTTCTGGAACGAACCTATTAAAAATGTTTTTCTAGCGTCAACGGGCTAGCATTGCTTGTGTTAACTCATACAAATATACTCGTAAACTTGGATGTGCTCGATCAAAATTGGGTGTATGCACCGAACATGCTGAACATTGGGTACATACACGGAGTAGTTCTTTATGCTTTTCTTTTTCTTTTAAAGGACACTGTGGGCAAAACAATTAATCTAACTCAAATTTTGGTAGTTTTTGCGATGCTGATCAAAGTCTCAATAGGCAAAAGGTTCAAAAATCATTTTTTGTAGAGTTAGTATTGCTGGAAATTGTAAAATTGCAAAGAAATCAATTACATATTTTGTGTCTGATACATAGCATGTGTTAATTATGGTTTTCTTAGCAATCATCACTAAGTCTGGCTTGCAGGCCTTCCTTGGTAAGAAAAAGGCCTTGCCACCTCCTTTCAAACTTATTTTCTTTTTTATATGAAACGTCCCCATAAAACAGGCCTTCTTTAGCAGGCCTGATAGAAATACTCTTCAAGCAGGTCTTCCTACATCGCTTGCGTCAAGAGCCCTTGTAAGAGCGCTTACTGTAGAAGAGGTCACAGAAGTACTTTGAAAAAATTAAATCTTAATACGTCGTAAGACTCTTAGTTAAATGGTTTTTTTTATCTGCGTCAACCTCCCTTGCGTTGATATTCTTAATGTTTATTTTTTGTGACGTTTTCTTAATTTATAATTTGACATTGAATACACAACACTCTACTACTTTAACATAACATGAAACAGAAGGCCAGCCTAGCAACATGCACACCGTTCCTTACTTCTAACCATTTATCTACTTTTGATGTCATAAAAAATTGCAATACATGAAAAAAAAAATACATGAAGTCCTTCTTTTTTGCCTTCTATTATGAGGCCTTATAGCACTGCTGCTGTGGGAAGGCCTTATAGCAGTACTGCTGTGGGAAGGCATAATAGCACGCCTGCCGTGGACATAATGGCATTTCATGAGTATACACTCAATGGAGTGTAACTATTCTGCTAATTAAAATTTCACTACTTATAAAACTTTCTTATTGTTAATATTGACAGATTGTAAATAAAAACAAAAATCATAATTAAAAAAAAAAAAAAAAAATTAGCATTCATGTTGTTATCATGAAAATTTAGTTTTGAGAAGGCCTCTTACAATCGGAGCAGTGCTAGGAGGCCTTCTCCGGGGAAGGCCTTGTTCAATTGCCTACTGGGAATATTACACACGCACACATACACACATACGCATACACACACACGCGCACAATGTATCCGATACAAGAAAATTGATTCATTTGCTCTCAGTGCCGATTTTACAACTTTCATCATTGCTAACTCTGGTAGTCATCAGTGCCACGTATATTAAATGTTATAATGGAATTCGGTACAGAGCTGTTTTCGGAATAACTCTGGTTTTATGGGATTTCTTAGTACTTAACAAATACCTAGTTTAAAAGTATGCTTGAGTGAATGTAAATTCAAGTAGACCGTTGCTCTCATCTGAGTATACAAACCTATTGCATCAAAATGTACCGAGCTAGTTCTTTTTTTACATTTAATTTGAAAGAAAACTCTTAATTTCGAGAATTTTTCGACAGTAGTGATATCAGGCCCAAGGATATTGAAATCTATCTCGGGCATCAGGGTTTTTTTTTGTATACTTGTTATTTAACATAAACATTATTTTTTTTAAATATACATACATAGATTGCAATTCTATTTATTATCGGCAAGCAGACGTACTTCAATATATACGATTCCAGATTTGTTGTCAATACTTGGATAGTAATCTTATTTTGATAGAACTTGATAATTGACACCATCATTGCCGAGCTTAAATTAAAATGTATTTCTTAAAAGTTTACATTTTGTGCTATACTTATTAAATAAAAAGAGAATATAAATATGATTTTTATATGTTTCGATGCACTTTCACAATTGTCGAAAAATCCAGTACTTTTTTAGTCGTCACTGCGATAAAACTGGACTTTTTTTTTCCGCTTCTGACACATTTGGGTTACCTTGAGAGCATGTTCCACCTCCCGGACTCGATGGTATGACTGCAGACCTTTCCATGTTCCAGGGGTTAGAGCTAGATATTGAGGAATCAGTATGGCTAAATCCATGATGATTTTCATGATCTATAGTGTTGGAGCCATCATATTGCGTATTCTCCAATCTAGTTATTAAACGTTCGTCTTCCTCCCCGAATTCACCACCCATTAGTGTAGGCTCACCTACCACCATAACATCTTGGGATGCAAGCGAAAAATTTGGACCGGATGGCGAACGTTTTTGACTAGCGACTGGTGATGTATTTGTCCCAACTCCACTTGCCGAGCTTGATCCTTTCCGTTTGCGCCTTTTATTTGCAGGCCTTTGTGAGTCTTTTTTTCCAGGCGGAGCGACCATTCTTTGCCATTTTTGAAAAAGGGTTGTTTTTAAGCAATCGCGAGGACTAAGTGCATACGCTTTGTGCCTAGACATAAGCTCTTGCATTGGCTCTAGAATTACACAGAGTCGTAAATAATTTAAAGTGGAGTTTGTAATTCCCGCACGTGTAATATTTTTCGTTATTTGATCTAAAACCATGGGATCCGCTGGAAGTGAAGTACCTATCACAGATCTTGGGATGAGTTCTCTGTGACCCTTAATTGTCATATGCCAGGACTTTATTCGCATATAATCATCATAAATAAATTCTAGAATTAATCTAGCATCTGCGCATACTTTCGTAAAGAATGGTTTTCCATGTTGGGTAATAACCGTGCACTGGTCGCAGTCCAATGTTATGGATGTATTGTGAAATGATTCCTTCGCATGTTTAAGTTGAAAATATAACTCACATACCCCTCCTTCAAAGATACTACGAAAAAATCTTGGAATTAATGTACGTCCAATGGTGTATCTTTTAGGTCCATCTTCTAAACAGAAGAGGATTGTAAATCTAGCGTCGTCTTCAAAAAATTCGGTGGTAAAAGAATCCCACCAACAATTATCGCTTTCTTCTGTACGTTGTTGAAGTCGTTTATTTAATTCAAAAACACGATGCTCAGTGTGGCTAAAGTAGGAGTTTTGACGTCTAAATCCTTGCTCCATCCGCTCAATATGCTGAGGGCCACTCATCACTAGATGACTCGGCCCATGCCCAAAAGGAGAACCGGATGGCATAGCAGTAAACTGACTGCCCACTCCAAACACAGCGGATGAACTAAAATGCGTATTTTGTCCACTATTAAAAACAGGTCCAGAGCTCCCAGGGCGACTAAATTGTCCCGGACCTAAGCCTGAGGATGGTGATCCAAAAGGGCCACCAATGGGGCCATTGAAACTTCCAGAGTTTGAAGATTGTGTAAAGCCTCCACCAATGTTTTGCGTGTTTATTGGCCCAGGAGTAGATGATCCCGAAGGGGCTGGCGAAGATGTGTAATGTGGTGTGTTGGATCCTGGCTGAAGTCCAGATTGAAAAACTATTGGCTGATTTCCTGCAGGAGATGACTGTCCAGTTTGTTGAAATTGAGGATTAGCGGATGCATATTGACTACCTCCCCCGGTTTGAGTAAATCCACTTTGATTAACTGCATCTTGAGCTATGGGCGTGATACTTGAAGAACCAACTAACAACGAGTTGTTATCTGGAACAGCACCACTCTTCCAAGTTCCATCTTCTAATGTTGTCTGCGATGTCATTGCCGAACCAGCATTAACATTTCGGCGGTTCATCGCAATCATATTATGTAGTGGATTAAAAAGAGAAACGCTGTCTGAAATAAATAAAAATATATTAATATGTAAAAGTGCACGTAAAGAGTCTTTATTTTTTTCGGTTTTAAGGGATGGCATGGAAGAGGCACTCTGCTGCGCTATATGAATAGCATCCACTACCTGTAAGTCACAATATATTATAATTTATTTACTTGTTTTAATTACTCCTCATAGTTCTGGTGCCAATATAATACATATGTAGTATGGCAGTCTTAGCCAGAACTTAGTGCCATAGTTCGGCACTTGAAAAAAAAATATAAATGTGTGACTCTATAACCGTACATTATTATGGCACGATGTCATCGAAAATTTCATAACAGTTCAAGAGTTTTCTGGCAATGCAGTGGAGCGCATTTGTCTCGCAGTTTGAACCATACTGGCATTTTACAATAAAATAAAAATTATTGTACCTTCAGTTCGGGTCAAATTAAGTATTTAATTATTTTTTTAATAATAAATTTTTTTGAGGATTATTGACCAGGTTTTTAAAAAATTTCGCTTTAGACAAGTCAATTTTTTCCCCAATGCTTCGGTGCTATTTTCACAATTTTTCAAGGTTATTTTATTTCTATTAACATAAAATATAAGAAGTTTTTACATTAAAGCATGAGATTAAATTGTTTACACTTAAGGAATGTCGCAGAAAATACTTACGTTTTTTATTTTTTGTATTATGCTCTTCCTGATAATCTTATGGGTCTTAAAAGACACAATATTTGTTCTATATAAAGTGACGTTTAATATGATGTATAACACTTGAATATAGCACTTTTAACGACAAAGAGGTCTAGCAAGCAACAAAAAGTTCGCGAACTGATTTTGTCCACATACCTGCAAAATTCAGAATTAAAATATTCAGCTATAGCAAAAATAGTTGCTGCATCAGAAAAAACTATCTTTACGGTTATTTTTAAATACAAGAAGGGACTACCTGTTTCACGAAAAAAAGGTTCAGGCAGAAACCAGAATTTTCTAACCCAAAGGTAGCCACGAAGGTGAAGCGCTTTTTTAAGCAAAATCCCAACACCTCAGTGCGAGATATGTCAGCTAGAGCAGGTACATCAAAATCTACTGTACAAAAGATAAAGGAGAAAAGTAAGCTGAAGACATATAGAGTTCAAAAAGTACCAGACCGTTCTGATGAAAAGCAGTTGATGGCTCAGATGCGAGCCCGAAAATTGTATGAAACGTACCTGACTAAATTTGATTGCTGTGTTATGGACGACGAAACTTACGTCAAAGCAGATTTTAAGCAGTTATCTGAGCACGAATATTACAGATCACCGAATAAGGAGCATGTGTCTAGTAAATTCAAAAAAAAAAAAAATTTCGAAATTTCCGAAGCAATATACGGTTTGGCAGGCAATATGCACCTGTGGTCTCAGAAGCAGATTTTTTGTTACGCAAAGCACAATCAATTCCAAAGTTTATATAGGACGAGTGCCTCGAAAAAGGTCTTCTGCCGTTTATTCGTGCACATGAGGGTACCGTGATTGTCTGGCCAGATTTAGTAACCTCTCATAACTCTTAAGCTACGATAGCACGGTATCAAAGTAAAAAGACCAATTTTGTACCAAAAATAGCAAATTTGCCCAACTGCACAGAGCTCCGCCCAATTGAGAGATATTGGGGCTCAAATGAAATAGATCTTCGAAACAGTGATAGGACTGTAAAAAATTTACAAATCTACAGACTTAAGTGGAAAAGATCGTACCGTACTGTCGATGAATCAACTGTACAAAATTTAATTTTTATAGAAAAAAAAAATTGTTACTTATTTTTTAGTTATTTATATTTTTAACACTAGCCATTATTGAGAAAAAAAGACCAAAAAAATTACTGGGTATTTTTTTATAACTAAAAAGCAAAACGTAAGTTTTTCCTGGGACAGTCCTTATCATTTTTTATCATTTAGATTCTTACGTATTGGTTAAGGTGCTTAACAAAAGTGCAAGCAACATAAAAAATACAAATAAAACAAAAATTGTAAACTATTAAAAATGCGAATAATGCAAAAACATAAGGTGCAATTATTCAAATTGCGAATTACACAATATAAATTCAATAATGTTCAAGTGCATTGACTTAAGCTAATTGATTTAAAGAACTGCAAAGTATGCAGTTATGATGGGGTGAATGCTATGTAGTGCATTGACCATTAGCTTGAAGAAAAAATGTAACATAAGTAATTTTGTTTCTGTTGCACTATCTTTTAGTATACGAGTATAAGGCAAGAATTTCTTTCAATAAATCAGAATTAAATCATCACAAGAACAAACAGCTTGTCATTTTTTAATTTGTCACGAAGTCACAGTCCCAAGTACTCTGGTCTTCAACCCTTAGCAGCAACACACAACAAGTCAAGTCTTATGTGCCATTGGCTTACATTAAGGTGTTTATTATAAACACTCATGACACTGATAAAATCAAATAATTATAAATTGACTTGCAATTAACTTTTGCAAAATTAAATGCAAAAGCTGAAAAATATTTAATTTAACACTATCTATGTATAATTGAAACACTATCTATTTATCACTTCCACTATTAATAACGACTGTGAGTTATTCTTAATGTTGTCCAAGTCCTTCTTATGGTTAATTACCTTATCTCCTTTATCCTGTATTCATAGACTTTTTACGTCTAAAATTTTAACATTTTTGTGTGCTTTGAATATTTGTCGGTGACGGTAGTGTCTTTTTTTTGTAATATTTATTGAATTTTTTGGTAAATGCTTTATTTTACAGGGTGTTTTTTTTAGAGGTTTGTTTTTCGAATAGAGATAAAACTGGCATTTTATGGTCAAATCTGGCAACTCTAATGTCATTTATGTTCAGTTTGGTTTGCCATTTCATCATGAACAGGTTGACAAAAGAACAACGCTTGCAAATCGTGCAAATTTATTTCGAAAATAATGGTTCAGTTCGCGAAGTTTACCGCAAGCTCCGTCCATTTTATGGTCGACATAATCGTCCATCAGAGCAATTAATTCGGTTAACCATGGATCGTTTTCGCACTACGTTTACTCTATGTGATAATACGCATCCGCAGAGACGTCGAACAGTGCGCACCGAAGAAACAATTGCCGCTGTAGAGCAAAATGTTGAAGAGGACCCGAATGAATCGATTCGCCACCGTGCACAGCAATTGGAGCTTTGTCCATCAACTTTATGGAAGATTTTGCGCAAAGATCTTGGCTTGCGAACTTACAAGATCCAGCTTGTGCAAGAATTAAAGCCGCGAGACCATGCAATGCGTCGTGATTTTGGTGTATGGGCCGAAAATGAGATTGATCTCGATGCTGATTTTCATCGCAAAATTTTGTTCAGTGATGAGGCTCATTTTTGGTTGAATGGCTACGTCAAGAAGCAAAATTGCCGCATTTGGAGTGAAGAGAATCCACATGAGACCCTTGAGACGCCATTACATCCACAAAAACTGACTGTTTGGTGTGCTCTATGGGCTGGTTGAGTCATTGGGCCATACTTCTTCCGAAATAATGCTGGAGAGTCAGTTACCGTTAATGGAGACCGGTATAGAGCCATGATAACCGACTATTTTGTTCCCGAATTGGATGGCATGAATGTGGATGAGTTGTGGTTCCAACAAGACGGCGCTACATGCCACACAGCGCACGTCACAATCGATTTATTGAAGGAAACATTCGATGAGCGCGATGGAATGGACCTGTCAATTGGCCACCAAGATCGTGTGATTTGACACCATTGGATTATTTTCTTTGGGGATATGTGAAGTCGCTCGTCTACGCCAACAAACCAGAAACGTTAGGGGACTTGGAAGCCAACATTCGTGGCGTTATTGCCGACATACGGCCCCATATGCTCGAAAAAGTGGTTCAAAATCCCAACAGTAGAAAAATTATAAAAATTGAAAAACTTTAACAACTATTTCAAGTAGCTGAAGATTACTAACCCACCACTTTTCACCGTTCTAAAGTTTCCAAAAAACACTATAATTTTGATCAATACATAATCGTTATTTTGGGTAAAAAATGCAGTTTGCAGATTCAAACGAGTTCCGTTTAAAACTTTCAATAAAAACCATTTTACTTTCGGAAAAATTATGATGATCATAAGTATTATTTATTTTACTGCCATTTTCGAAATCTCCTTTAAACGTTAACACTTACGCGTAATTTTATACTACATTGTTATAGACCATTTCTAGACCTATAACTCTGCATTCAAACTTTTTGATTCTATATAATGCACAAATTTTTAAACGAAGATCATTTTCAGTTTCTTTTATTCTAAAGAAATTTTAATAACGGACGTATAATATACGGCTGTATAAATACCCCTATGTCTTTTAACCATTTTGAACATTTGAGCTAGGGGGCGTCAACAAACATGTTGAAAATATTGAGAAAAGATTATAAAAAAACACATGAATTTCATTCCTGAAAAACCTCCATACGATCAGTCATGAGCGCAAGAGGGAACGCACTATATTCGAAATCCAATTCCAAACACTGACTGTGAGTGCAACAAATACTACTAGCTTTGATGGCAAATGCTCTCACATTTTCATTCATTCTTGTCCGGGAGGTAGTGTTGCATAAGCAACAAGTTGAAAAATATGTAGAAGCGATCACTTTAAAAGCATATTTAAAAAGAATATCGTCATAATTTTTACTGGATATTGAAACCAAGGGTCTAAGGAATAAAACCAAATAGATTGCATTACAATAGATTCAGTAGTTTTGCGTTATGCGCGAACGAAATCGGCTATCATTTTATTTATACAGATTATATAAATAAAAAAAAAGAATTATAAAAAATTATTGAAATTATTTGGTCATTTTATAAAATCATCTATGTGGCTCGAAATATATTTTGATCATAATTTGTCATCGATAGTTTTGTTTTCGGGTTACATGTTATAATATAATACCGATTTCTCAATTACATACCCAATTGCACAATTGTTGCTTAATAAAGGGGCTGTCAACAAATTACATATTTTGTTGATTCTTGTAAAAATTTTTGTGTCGTTTTTGAAATAAACTGTCAAATTGGATTTTTTCATAGGTTATAATATCTGTTGGGTAATTAACGATTCATTTGATGAACAAGTAGCTGAATAGAGATTTCAATTTTGATGGACGATACAGCTCTGTTTTTATACTTTTTATGTCAATACATAATTTTTTTCAGGCTAGGAGAATCAAACAGACTCCTTTGAAACATTACAGATATATCCCAAAATTCACAAGATGGCGGAGTGGGAACTTAACGTGCACGTTAAGTGTTAAACGATTGACCATCCACACTCAAAAATTCAAAAAGTATCGGAAAATTATCAACAACCTCTCATAAATCAAAAAAAAAAAAAAAAATTTTAATTTCAGTAATTTGTAAAATTTCCCAACAGTAGAAAAATTATAAAAATTGAAAAACTTTAAATACTTACAAGTAGCTGAAGATTTCAAAATATAGAAAAAAACAATAAATATTCAAAAAAATTTCACAAAGTATCCAAAAATTAGCAAAAACCTCTTAGAAATAAAAAAAATTTATGTTTCGGATATTTGAAAAATTCCCAAAAGTAGAACAATTCTAAAAATTGGAAACTTTAACAACTTATAAAAGTAGATGAAAATTTCAAAATTTAAAAAATATTATAAATATTCCAAAAAAAATTAAAAAAGTATCAAAAATTAGCATAAACCTTTTAGAAATCAAAAAAATAAAAAATTTTTAAATTTCAAAAATTTGAAAGAAATTACCCAAAGTAGAAAATTTATAAAAATTGAAAAACTTTATCAACTTATATGTAGCTGAACATTTAAAAATTTAGAAAAAATGATACACATTAAAAAAAAATTCAAAAAGTATCGAAAAATTAGCAAAAACCTCTTAGAAATCAAAAATTACAAAGCTTTTTTAAATTTCAAAAATTTGAAAAAATTCCCAAAAGTAGAAAAATTATAAAAATTGAAAAACTTATGCAACTCGCAAGTAGCTTAAGATTTCAAAATTTAGAAAACATTATAAAGATTTCAAAAAAAGTTCAAAAAGTATCCAAAAATTAGCAAAAACCTCTTAGAAATCAAAAAAAAAAAATTTTTATATATAGGAAATTTCAGAAATTCCAAAAAGTAGAACGATTCTAAGAATTGAAAAACTTTAACAACTTATACAAGTAGCTGAAAATTTCAAAACTTAGAAAAAATTATAAATACTCCAAAAAAAATTCAAAACGTATCGAAAAATTAGCAAAAACCTCTTAGAAATAAAAAAAATCAAAATTTTTTAAATTTTAAAAAAATCTCAACAGTAGAAAAATTATAAAAATTGAAAAATTTTTACAACTATTTCAAGTAGCTGAAGATTACTAACCCACCACTTTTCACCGTTCTAAAGTTTCCAAAAATCACTATAATTTTGATCAATACATAATCGTTATTTTGGGTAAAAAATGCAGTTTTCAGATTCAAACGAGTTCTGTTTAAAACTTTTAATAAAAACCATTTTACTTTCGGAAAAATTAAGATGATCATAAGTATTATATATTTTACTGCCATTTTCGAAATCTTCTTTAATCGTTAACACTTACGCGTAATATTATACTAAAGGGTTTTTTTAGAGGTATAGAGTTTCGAATTGAAATAAAACACAAGAAAATCGTTTTAATGTCCATCAATTTGGCTTTATATATGATTTCGGGCATGTATCCACCGCGGCTGGCTGGAATAAAGCCAATTCTACAGGTCCAATTTTGAACCACTTTTTCGAGCATATGGGGCCGTATGTCGGCAATAACGCCACGAATGTTGGCTTCCAAGTCCCCTAACGTTTCTGGTTTGTTGGCGTAGACGAGCGACTTCACATATCCCCAAAGAAAATAATCCAATGGTGTCAAATCACACGATCTTGGTGGCCAATTGACAGGTCCATTCCGCGAAATTATGCGCTCATCGAAAGTTTCCTTCAATAAATCGATTGTGACGTGCGCTGTGTGGCATGTAGCGCCGTCTTGTTGGAACCACAACTCATCCACATTCATGCCATCCAATTCGGGAACAAAATAGTCGGTTATCATGGCTCTATACCGGTCTCCATTAACGGTAACTGACTCTCCAGCATTATTTCGGAAGAAGTATGGCCCAATGACTCCACCAGCCCATAGAGCACACCAAACAGTCAGTTTTTGTGGATGTAATGGCGTCTCAAGGGTCTCATGTGGATTCTCTTCACTCCAAATGCGGCAATTTTGCTTCTTGACGTAGCCATTCAACCAAAAATGAGCATCACTGAACAAAATTTTGCGATGAAAATCAGCATCGAGATCAATCTCATTTTCGGCCCATACACCAAAATCACGACGCATTGCATGGTCTCGCGGCTTTAATTCTTGCACAAGCTGGATCTTGTAAGGTCGCAAGCCAAGATCTTTGCGCAAAATCTTCCATAAAGTTGATGGACAAAGCTCCAATTGCTGTGCACGGTGGCGAATCGATTCATTCGGGTCCTCTTCAACATTTTGCTCTACAGCGGCAATTGTTTCTTCGGTGCGCACTGTTCGACGTCTCTGCGGATGCGTATTATCACATAGAGTAAACGTAGTGCGAAAACGATCCATGGTTAACCGAATTAATTGCTCTGATGGACGATTATGTCGACCATAAAATGGACGGAGCTTGCGGTAAACTTCGCGAACTGAACCATTATTTTCGAAATAAATTTGCACGATTTGCAAGCGTTGTTCTTTTGTCAACCTGTTCATGATGAAATGGCAAACCAAACTGAACATAAATGACATTAGAGTTGCCAGATTTGACCATAAAATGCCAGTTTTATCTCTATTCGAAAAACAAACCTCTAAAAAAAACACCCTTTATAAGGAAAAATGACCATAATATATACACCGACATCTAGCTTTGAGACAATCACTATAGACACAGAGGATGTGATTTAAGTAAATTTGTCATTTGTCACCAACACTTTCAGGTGATGTGACAAAAGATAATACTAAAGTTAACAATTAAGATTAAAAACATCTATTAGCAAAGCAAACGAAATGATTGAAATGGTCTGAATGAACTCAATATGACAAAAATGTAAATATATCTGATTTCCAAGAAGAAGATCTTGTCTTAGTAAAATTAGAGAGTAGAAAGAATTCTGAAAGTCCATTTCACGGACCTTACAAAATTATTTGTAGAGAAGTAAATAGTAAGCCTAGCAAATTTCATAATAATATGTAAAAAAAGTTTGCAAATAATTAGTTAACTTTTATAAGTCTATACTTAATAATTAAACTTGTCTAAACTTTTTAACTAAAAGTAGAGCTAAGAAATTTCGCAAGACAATGTAAAAGAATTTTCTTATATAATCAAACAATTTCAATTTCGAAAAATAAATCATAATAATTAAGCCAACGGCTATGCAAACAAGCGAGAAAGTGACAAGTATATAGATAACAAAAAATGGAACATTGTGTGCGGATTGAAATAGATAAGCGCACATTGTACACCTCAAGATCATGTCCCCAACAGCTCATAACGGTCAGGGGTTCGAGTCCAAGTACAACATTAACCAAAAACTGGTCTGATGAGGCTATGTATACATATATGAGAATATGTACGTATGTGGTAATAGCCGAAACATATGTCACCAATTCCCAGGTTAAATTGTTCCATTTGTTATCTGTGTCATGTATTTTGAATAAAAAGCATTGAACAATTGAGTAAAATTTACGAAATGACTGCAAGTTCAATGTAATAATGCTTAATATAATAAATAATCAGTCGCTAAAAACTATTTTCTTAAAAAAATAACTTTATTTAATTAAAATTTCCATTAAATTTAATAGACAATTAATTTTATGTAAAGTATACATTTCCAAAGTTCCACCATCTTGAAAAATTATTTTTGATATATAATTTTTACTTAAGGGTAAGGGTGTAGTAAACTTGCATCCACTGTATTCTTTAAATAAATTTCTAACCAAGGGAACTTAATAAATTAAGCGTTTCCACCAAATTTCACTAAATCTAAAAGAAATAAAAATCAACCAATTTTTTCAAAACAAATTAAAAATACTCAAATTTAAATTCATAATTTTTATTTTTGATTTACGAAAATCAAATAAACCAAGTAGATTCAAATGACACTTTTTTGGTCAAGCAATTTGCAAATCAAATTTATTGTTTTTTTCTTTTTTTTGTGCTTGTGCCGCTATCCGCTGAAGCCACCAGCACAACCAAGTGCGGTTCTTTAGCCATCACTCTACAGCGTAGCTCGCTAACCTAACAAGCTAATTTTTTTTTAAAACTGTAATAGGAAAACTTCTTTTGGACACTGACATTCAACTCCTACAATTTATTCAAATGCATCTACTGGGCTAAAACTCTTACAGATTACTAAAACAATGCTTAAAAGAGAACACAAATCAATTACTTACGGTAAAATCTTATTTATTCGCAAATAAATTGTAATTAGAAAGGCATGGATAAAAAGGCTTATTGGAACTATAATTAGTTCTATGGTAAAGAGTATAGAAAATATTTGACTCCCTCAAATTGCGTGCAGGAACATTAAATGGAATTAATGCTAATAATTCAAAATAATTAATTTTACCATCAATTATATCCTTAATGCATATAATATTATTAATAATTCGTCTATTACATAAACTACTGAGGCCTAACAGACGGCAACGTACCCAAGAAGTAGGCATAGTTTCCCAAGTGTACAGTCTTCTCAAAGCAAATCTAGTAAGTCTTCACAATCAACACATCGGGGTCATATATAACAGAATCATACTCTAGTAATGATCTTACCAGGCTATAAAAGATAGTCCTCGGTGTTAAGGGATCAAAAAATTCTCTGGAATTCTTTTTCAGAAAGCCAAAATAGGAGTTCGCTTTTGCTATAATATATTCCAAGTGAATATCAAAAGAAAGCTTTTGGTCAAAATAGATGCCAAGGTCTTTACATTGACTCGCCCTGAAAAAAAAAATCACAAGAGTTAAACTTATGTTTATAAACAATAAGATTAATTTTCCGAGCAATAGTGAGGACCTTAAATTTTCTAAAGTTAAGATATTGCTGGTTAATAATACACCATTGAGTTTCACGCTGTTCGTACAATGACAGCTAGTGTCCTATCAGACAGATACGAATGAATCCATTTTAAAAATTGTGAGTGAAAACTTAATCTTTCCAGTTTAGTTAACAAAATATAAATAAAAATTCAGTGTATAAAACATTCACCTGCGAACCTATTTCAATAGCGTTAACAGCAAAATTGGAAAAAAAGGGTTAAGTTAGAAGCAGTGGATCTACCTTTAAAAAAACCATGCTGTTGCAAAGCGATAAGACTACGCCACGGTGAGCTTGAAATACGTTATTATCGAATCACAAATTAATCCAAATTTTTTAATTGGAACTTATTCTACAGTGCACAAGGAAACATTTCCCGTAAAAATTAAAATCGGGTACCTGCTCTTTTTGGAGAAACCCGATTTTTACCTTTTTTCATATTTTTAGCTTTTTATGATTTTAGCCCTTTGACTGACGTTCACTGCAAGTTTTCCCGACCTTGATTACCATTTTTAGTTTATTCTGTAATATATAAATATTGTGGTGCCGTCAGTTTGGGCACTCCTAAAGGTCATGAAGTATTCATCTATATACAATAAAACAAAGTCGGTTTAGTTATCCGCTTCGTAACTTAAGAACGGCTGGATCGATTTCATTGACCTCTGATTATTTGGATTTATCTTCGCCCTGAAAGTAACATAAGCTATAAAAACTTTATTTAAGATGTAGGGTGGCCCTTGCACAAAAATATTTTTAAAAAATATTTTCACAAAGACCACGTAATCGATTCACACCAAATTTACACCACATAGCTTTTATATCATGAAGCATAGCTTAGGCTATAAAACTTTTATTAAGAGTGGTTTGGTTTTCTCTAAAAGGGGCAGGTACCCGATTTTAATTTTTAAGGGAAATGTTTCCTTGTGCACTGTAGAATAAGTTCCAATTATAAAATTTGGATTAATTTGTGATTCGATAATAACGTATTTCAAGCTCACCGTGTACACACTTCAGCAAAGAGGAGCTTGTTAACAATTTTATTTAGGTATAATTGATAGCTTTATTATGGGCCGGAGATTTTCAACTAAATACTTTTGGCCAGACTTAAATATAGGTGTCACACAGGCTATTTTCCACTAGAAATTGAAAATAAAACTCAATGCGATGTACAAAGTTTGACCACAATTTTTTAAGAACACAGGTGGAAGCAAATCGAAACCAGCAGTTTTAGAGCAGTCAAGGCTTATTAAAGCTTTTAGTTCCTTCTTATCCGGAATTTCCAAATTACCAATGTTCTAAAGTTGCGGCAAGTAGAAAAAATCATTTGCGCCACAGAGAATTTGAAGAACTAACTAGAAAAATTGTTATCTTCGGCCAGGCCGAAACTCACATACCCTACACTGCATTGAAAGTTAGTTCTCTTTTCATAACGTTTATATTGTAGGATGTGCCACGCCCTTCAACGAAATTTTCCACATTTACAATTCCGCCCACTTTATACGCAGCTCAAGATTTTTAAGATCTGTATTCGTGTACCAAAAAATCAACAAGTTTCATCAAAATTGCAGCAACTTTTTTTCAAAATGGACTTCGGTATATTTACATAGAGTATGGGCGGAAGGCGTGGCCGTGAACCGATTTCGCCCATTTTTATATGCTAGCAGCTTGCAATAAAGTTTGACCTGTGTGCCAAATTTCATTCAATTACCTTGCTTAGTTTTCGTGTAAACGTGATTTCAACAGACAGACAGACGGACATAGCTATATAGACTCAGGTGGTGACGCTGATCAAGAATATATAGTATACTTTCCATACCTGCCACGCCCCCTTCTATGCGTTACAAACGGAATGAAAAAGTGAATATACCCTCTGTGTAGGGTATAAAAACAGATCCAAAGAAATCAGCAAAAAGTTCAGTAATCCTTTCATATTTATTATACCTCACCTCTATACTCCATTGACGAAGGAAAACCAGAAGATTTCATTTAATTATATATAAATATCCAAAAAGATTTCGAATTCGACCTAAGCCCTCTCTCAATGGAGGTTCCTTGTACAAAAAATTTGTCAGAAAGTCAAACTCTCGCCTACGCAAAACAAATATAGCTTTGTCACTTGACAAATCTGTTTTTTTTTAAAGGTAAGGAAAGGATCACTAACCTTCTATTAAACCATTTGTTTTTTTAGTGGTTAGTACCGCTGTAGCCCTTCATTTATGATATGCTTTAATTTAATGTACATGTCATTAACATTCATATGCAGAAACACCAAACTCCAATTAAAAGACCCAAAATAGACGTTAAGTTCGACATAATTGGCGTTTTTGAAATTGTATGAGAGACTACGCCCAACCTACATTTAAAAGAATCGCCTTGTGATGAACAGAAACATTTGTTAGCGGCATAACACATTTGAAGAGTTCATATTTAAAATCATCATTTATAAAAATGAGATCTAAAATTCTCATCAGATCATTTTTAACTTTATTTATCTGAAACAGATTTAAAGCTTATAAAGCATCACAAAAAGTGTATATAGTTGTAGTCTTTAAGCCAAATGGCAACAACATTTTTTCCTCCGAGCAAAAATTCCACTAAGAGAGACTGTCACACATATTTGTTCAATATAACCTGTACATCGTGAAAGATGAATTTCTCTACTGGGAAATTTTGAAAATACTCCAATTAACAAGCCACCCCCTCTGGATACACCAGTTTTTAAAACACGACTCTTGCGGTACACCGTGTAGTTAGAGTCAAACAACTCAATTGATTCACCTCCACTTTCAAGAAAAAAGAGAAAGGCCGAACATGCACATCAGCTGGCCACAACGCAAGATCGAAAACCTTGTTGTAGTTTTCCCTTGATATAATGAGCTGACACTTGACCCTTTTTAAATCTTTAGCTTCCAAGCCTTTCCTAACAAGACAATAGCACTCAATGTCGTTTGTGAAAGATAAAGAACTTTCTTAGGAGCAACTACATCGAGCTCATTGTTAGAGTTGCTACCAATAATAAACATTTCAGAGTTAACATTGATTCGCTTGCTTTTTTTCTTCTATTACTTGGCGCCATAGGCAAACCAGCCAACCAACAACTTCATCAACAGCAGCAGAATACGAAGCAAAAAGACCTTGGACAGCATTAGAACTCTCAAAACCGGTTTGTGAGGAAGAGGAAAGAGAAAACACAGGCATAGCAGTAGAAGCAACAGTCGCGTTAACATTAGCATCAATGTTTATGCTATTAGCTTCTTTTGTTGGCTTGGTTTTACTTATTGCTATTGTTGATATTTTTATTGACACTTGTTTTAGGCACATTTATTGCAAAATTTTTCGACAACTTCAGGTTAGCAGCAATAGAAGGTGAAGAGTTTAACAGTGACTCATCGTTGCCAGAAATAAGGGAAACACCACCAGCTGTTGCATTTAAAGTTTTCTCTTGTTTTTTTGCATTTTCTCTTGCATTACTCATAATGTTTCATATCACTAATACAATTAAGCTTCTCAGTGAGTGCATCACTTAGGACTTTGAACTTCTATTCAAATAATTTATTAAGACTGTCCAATTCGACTTTAACATAATTTAAATTGAATTTGTCCAGTTCGGTTTTCACGGTATTTAACACTTCAGCTTGACTTAGAGCCAAATTTGCAGTAATATCGAAGCACTTTAGGCAATAATAACCTAAATGGCAATTACGTTCAAGTAACTTAACATCAGTTTCACTTCACAGCACTTCAGTGGAACACTTTGCTTCAGAAGGCTTTGCATGGAACCATTAGAGCTTCATTCCGTAAAAATTTTTTTTCATATTTTCCGCAAGCCACCTCCATAAAACACAGCAATTTAAGCGAAAAATTACTTTAAATTAGAGCACAAATGAAATAACATCCGCTCTCAACAAGTGCGAGACAGAGACTTTGTTGATCAATGCTCTTTTTTACAACAAACATGACTAAGACAACAAGTGGATCAATTTAGCCTAGCAATTAGTGACAGCGGCTGTCGAAATATAATGCCGGGGTTCAAATTCCTGTACAAATGAACCAAAAACTGGTCTGATAAGGCTATGTATATGAATATAAATATATGTAGTGATAGCCGAAACATATGTCACAAATTACCAATTTGTTATGTTTGTTGTAAAAAAAGCATTGACAGTATTAATGGTCTTTGCTAACTAACTGAAAAAGTTCAATGAAACATTGTTTAACTATTATCAATTCAGTCTCCAAAACAAATAATCAATTTCTTAACAAAATAAGGAGAACTTGCCGATTTCAAAATTCAGTGACTGGCAATGCCACAATTTGGAAAATATAGTATAGAAAATCATAGTATATGAATAACTGGCGGAAAAAGTTCAATGATACATTGTTTAACTATTAAAAATTAAACATATTTTATAAAGCACATAAGCCTCTACACATTTAAATATAACTGAAACGTAGAGTTTGACTGCAAATATCAATTCAGTAAAAATAAAAATATAAACAAAAGGGTTCAATTAATGTTAGCATAAATCAGTGAAACTGAAAAGAATAATCTAACCTAAAAATTTTATTAGAAACATGTCATCGCTGCGTAGTATTGGAGTAGCAAAGCGCTCCGTACGGACACTTGAGTAACCATAAGAAAATGACATTTAAAAAAAGAAAGACTTAAGAAATGTAAGACAGAAGCCACTATATACTTTTAGCAAATCCAAAAGAAGTTAACATTGACATTAAACAAAAACAGAATTTGATATTTAATTAAATCTTTGTTTGCATATAGGAAATTTATTCACAACATTATTTTAAGTCCTTTAGTAATTTTTCAAATTTCGTTCTCGCGGACTAATATACAAGTTTCTTCTGTAGCCACAGCACAGGTTCAAATTGTCAACTTAATTTTCTCTTTCAGTCAGGGATTTTTATATCATTTGCTCTCTTTTGAAAAGTCACAATTTATTCGATATATTATTATGTCCATTCTTAAGTTTTTTTTTGTGCCAACTTTTTGTGTTTAATTAAATATCAAATTCTGTTTTTGTTTAAATATCAAATTCTGTTTTTGTTTAATGTCAATGTTAACTTCTTTTGGATTTGCTAAAAGTATATAGTGGCTTCTGTCTTACATTTCTTAAGTCTTTCTTTTTTTAAATGTCATTTTCTTATGTTTACTCAAGTGTCCGTACGGAGCGCTTTGCTACTCCAATACTACGCAGCGATGACATGTTTCTAATAAAATTTTTAGGTTAGATTATTCTTTTCAGTTTCACTGATTTATGCTAACATTAATTGAACCCTTTTGTTTATGTTTTTATTTTTACTGAATTGATATTTGCAGTCAAACTCTACGTTTCAGTTATATTTAAATGTGTAGAGGCTTATGTGCTTTATAAAATATGTTTAATTTTTAATAGTTAAACAATGTATCATTGAACTTTTTCAGCCAGTTATTCATATACTATGATTTTCTATACTATATTTTCCAAATTGTGGCATTGCCAGTCACTTAATTTTGAAATCTCTTTGCAAACAAATATATACGAGCAAAGGTGCAAGAAACACAAAAGATATGAAAGCTGCAAATAGTTTTTTTTCCACAACGTTCAAACATAGCAACAAAAATAAAATGCATTAATTTTCACTACTCTATTTTAATTTATCAATTAATTCTTTTTTTTTTTAGCGTTCTTATCAAACGATTTCTTCCATTTCTATTACTTATGTTATATGCTAATCTAGTGTTTAATAGCTTTTAAGTAAATATTATAGGTTTTTCTAAATTTTAAATCTTATTATGGAAAATTTTAACGACTCATTAAAGTTTGCACCATTGAGGATTATTTTAAGAATTTGTAGAAATTTGTTGAATTTTAGGATTTTTAGGTAAATTAGAATTAAAGAAGACTTAGTAGATTAAGTTTACTGCGGTTTACACTAGATTCTTTCGATTTTTGCATTTTGGCAGAGAGTCATCATTGACGTGCCGCATATCTGTCTGAATGACCGTGTTTAATGCCATGATGCGCTACGCTAGTAAACTGAAGCTGTTAGGGTAGAATTTTGCTTAGCTGATTCCTTTTCTGCTGTGATCTACCAAAAGCTTTTATATTGGTAAGTCTGCTCTATTTTAGGCTACACACTTACGATTCAACTAAGTTGGTTAAATGACGATGGACATTGATTTAAATATCAAAATTTTCTTTTAGCTTTTGTGTGCTCAAGAATAGATGGTTGGTAAAAATGTTGATGTGTCTGTGATTTATATAAAATAAATGTACGAATCTGTTGATATTTAAATCATTAATTTTAGGAAAATTTATTAAGTGTACGAAGCTCTCACCTTCTTTAGAAGCTTCGTGCACTGGCAAAATTATGAATACAAATCCCAAAATAGACCTATCTAATCAAAAGTCAATGTTTCGAACTTTTATTACTTTCGTAAATCAATTTAATGCACGAAAGGAAATTCACAAAATGATTTTAAATTAAACTTTATGCACTTTTATATTTAATATTTTGCTTTTTTAAATTTATAATTACTTCACTTGGACGTCTCTTCTGTTGAGATTTTCAATGGAAAGATCGATTTACATACCCATTTCATAAGCCAAAAGTCTTAAAGTTGGCATTTCGGAGAATTTTAACAAATTTTATAATTTTCAGAGCTACCAACTACTGACGATTAGTTAGTTTTTCTGTATGCAAATTGGTGTTTGCACAAGAAATTAAATAAAGATTTGCCTATTCACTAACACACAGAAAATCTTTTGGTTCACCTATGTGAGCAAAAAATAAACGTAAGGTGGCAGATGGCAAATTTAGTATAGAATGAAAACTTTATACCAAATTCTATTAAATTACTAATTTGGGTAATTTGTTCATTACATGAATCCTTAGACAAAACAGTTTATCTTGCAAATTATTTTATTTATTTACTATATAACAATTAAGTCTATGAACATAAATATTCTTAAAGACTATGATAAAATAATATACATACATCATTTAAAAAAAAAAATTATTTCAAATATGCTTAACACTTTTGGTAGATCGGAGATCTATATTATTCGCTGCACTAACTTCATTAAATATTTTCATTGCTTTAAAAATATGCGCATTTTCAGCGTAATTAGTGCGAGGAGTTACAAGATGAAAAGGAACATGATTCCTTAGAGCTCTTGCTGAAACATTAAAATGAATCAGACCAAGTAATTCAGGGCAATCAATTGCATTAGAGACGATGTCATGTAAGAATAGTAAAGACATAACATTTCTTCTACTTTCTAACGTTTTTAAACCAATTAAATGGCATCAGGCATTCTATGGAGGAGAACCATTTTCAATGTTAAACGATCCTTTGAATTCTTAATTTGTGTACATATTTCATAAAAAGGAATCCAACCATACAATTGACACATATTCTAACAAGGCTAGTAAACACGGATCACTAAACGAGGAGCTATTACGCCTTATAAAAGCCAGCATATAGTTTTGGTATGACAAAGTTCAAATGGGAAAAAATTAAAAAATTTTAATCAAATACTACTCCGAGGCCCTTAAATTCAACAACAGACATAATGGAATGGTTGGAATTCAGATGAAGTAGTTCGTTTAAATCACACTGCAGAAGTGCAGTCAGTCGAGTTTCTTATTTGTAAGAAGAGCTTAAGGTCATCAGCGTACAAAAGCAATATCAAAATCTACAACGCATGGACGATTGTGTAAATAAGATTTAAGCCATTGCAAGAAACAGGAATGAAAACCCCAAGCTTAAAATTTTTTTATTAAAAAAGCATGCGATATCTTATCAAACGTTTTAGACAAGTCAGTATACTATAAATCACATCCAACTGACCTCCTTGCAAAAAGGCCGATATACATTATTTACTAAATAAAACTAAGTTAGAGATAGTTGAGCGGTCACTCACAAGACCCTCTTGATAATGAGCAACTATACTTTAAACAGCAAAAAATAGTTTATCCTTAACGATCGATTCAAAAAGTTTGGAAATTGCACAGAGATTAGATATAGAGTTGTAATTGGCAATGTTATTTTTACAACCAGATTTATAAGTAGGCGTAATGTAGGCTTTTTTCCAACAATCCAGAAATACACCAGACGAGAACGATTTATTAAATATTACTATCAATGGTAGAAGTAAATATAATGCACAATTTTTAAAGAAAAAACCATTAAAACCATCGGCATCTGGACGTATATATGGTTTAAGATTTTGAACACCCTACCAAATAATATTCTGTGTTAGAGACAAGTTACCAAAATCTATCACAAAACGCACATTATCTGAATCTTTAGGAATAGAATTACTAGGTGATTCAAAGATAGACTTAAATCAACAAATAAATTAACAATAAACAAAGTATCTTTAACTAATTCTGCCCACAAAAACATTGATGCTTGTATATTCGAGCAGCTTCTTTTAACGGCAAAAAGATTTAGGGTTAGATTTAATGTTAGATTCAAATTTTGTAATAAGAATTTATGCAAGAAATTAAATTCTCTCATATAATGCCTATATTTTAAAAGTAACAACTTTGATTAGTAGAAATATTTTTTTTAAAGAACTTAGAACGAAATTTTTTTAATTATGTATATATAATTATATTTATATTAAATATTAAATATTTTTTAGCCTTCGGAACATAATTAATAAACTCATTATAAATTAAGGTCACAAAAATGTTATGGAAGTCTCCAAAGGGTAAAATTCTTTTTTCCAATCAATTTGATTAAGACCATTATTTAACAAATAAAAATTACATGTTTTGAGGCTAATGTGGGATACATCAAAATTAGATTTAAGTGGCGAATTTATATAATGATAGAGATAAATAACGGAACATGATGCATAGTAATTCGTAAATGTTCCAAACGACATAACTACTTATAAACACTAATTTAAGTGGCATCTGAAGGACATATAAGCAGTTAGACCGAGATCACAAAATTTATCTGCAACATACATTTCAATAACACAAGATTAGCGTCAAGGAAAAATCACCAACTATTAAAGAGATGTTATTAAGATGCTTCTTGTACAATTCAACAGAGCTATTTTAGATGGCAAATAATATACTACCGTGTAGAGAGATACCGATGAACCTCTGACTACTACACATAGTTGATCCAGTAGTTAGTATTTGCAAGCGACACATTAGGAGACAAAAAATCACGTCTTACAGCAACTAGCACACCACCAGCATGATGACCAGTTGCATTCACATCACGATCCTTATGATTTACATTACATACCGCTTTATGAAAGTTACAATTTAACCAAGATTTAGTTAAAGTGATAACATCAAGTTCACCATGAAACCATACCAGACACATTTTGATAATAAACTTTAAGCGTATTTGTTCAGAATGTTATTATTCAAATCGGGACCAGCTTTCACTACAATTTTTTTTTATTAGTATTTCATTGTAATTTCAAAAGCCGGTAAGGCCAATTAATAGCAAAATTACAGGTAGGTGGTAATGGTGCCAGTGATAAAAAAAAGAAATAAACAAATAAATTACAATATTTAAACTTAAACTAAAATAACTAATTAAATTATTAAATATAAAGCAATAATAATAATAATAAAAAAATTGAAATTAAAAATCTAAAATGAAAATTCTATAAATCAGCCTTCCCTAACAAATATAGAAACTAATGGTTTTGAGTCCCACAGCGAGCAGTAAATGAAATATTACAATGACTAAGAAGATTTCTCTTAAAACTTATATGAGTATCAGAGAAATCTCTTAAGTTTTTAGGTAAACTTTAGCTATTCTGATTGAAAACGATCTTTTAAATTGAGATCATGAGATCTTAGGGTAAACGATCTGCAGGTTTCTGAAAGAGTGAGAGAACGAAGAGTTGAGCAAGGTACACAGGAGTCTGAAATTTGATAACTTTATAAAACGCAATCAGAAGTCTAGAATGGACAAAGTCAGAAAATGAGCAATTTAAAAATCTTATAATATGGTTTGATATATGATCTCTGCGAGGAACATTGTATAAAAACCTTATAACTCTATTGAATAGAAACTGGACCCTACGAAAGCAGTAGTAATTCTAGAATTCAAAAGAGCATGTACTAACATTTTCTTGGTTCGCAAAGGCAAATACAAATTAAGGCCATACAATTTTCACAAACTCAAGTTAACTGTAGAAATCAAATTGTTAACATAAGAGTCAAAATTCAAATTATCATCAATAATGACACCCAAACATTTAATTTCACTAACAAGGTCAATAGGAAAATTATTTAAAGAAAAAGAAAAATTCGTGGAGAAATGCCTCACAGTTTTAAACATCATAGCTTTCGTTTTTGCAACATTGAAACGTAACGAGTTATTAGATGATATAGTAGTAGTAGTAGTAGTTTATTCATGTTCAATTCAAATTACATAAATTATACATGAAGAGTTGAGCGCTTATCCTGAATTATGCTAAATTACATATAATTATTCTTACAATATTCTGCATATTAATACAAATATTTATTATAATGTCTATTAATTTAAATTGTCTTTCTTTTTATATTTTCTTTTTTGTTATTTACGCAGCAGAAAAGATTTTTTTTTCTCCCATTCTGAGTATTATTTTTCATTTTTTTAGTTTTTTTTAATTTTTTGTTTAGAATTATACAAATAAATTTGACCAATTTCCATATTTTGCTCTCATTTAAATAGTTAGAAAATACTTGGATTCTCTGATCGACACATAATGCAATTTCTTTTAAGTAGATGAATCTCTCATTATCAAAATATTTACAATAAATTACTGAATGAAATAGACTATCTTGATCAATGCAATATTCGCAGTAGCTTTGGCTATTCGTTATGGGCTTTTCTTTATTTATAATTATTCTTGGATAGTATTGATTGTGCATTCTTAATTCGGCTATTATTTTTTTGAACTTTAAAGGCACCTTTAAGTCTAGATACTTCATTTTACTTCCATCATGAATGAGCACCGGGAGAATAGTTAATAAGGTAGATATTTTACATGAATCTACGTCTTTTTTGTATAAATTTTGTCTAAGGGCCTCGAGTAGGTTATCTCTTTCTAGTTTTATTGATTCAGCTGTAATATTCTCCCAAAAATCCGATCTCCCGATTGTTTCGAAAAAATGAGTTTTTATCTGATTTGCCCAATTGTATTTACCGTTTGAGCTATCGTATTGAGCCAAAGCTCGTATGCGATTAAAACATATTCTTGGATATCTATTTTCTTCCACATAGTTTAATACATTTTTAAAGATAATTAACTCTATTCTTTCGACGCTCATTTCAACTCTAATTGAGTGCCCTGGCGTATTTAATGGCATACAAAGTAATTTTTTATAGTAGCTATTCTGTACAATGTCCAAATCGTTCAAGTGTCTTGCACTCCAAACAGGTGCTACGTATAGGGCGGTCGAAATCACCAATACTTTAAAAAGCTTATTAATAACATTACAGTTAGCAGTTTGCATTTTATTTATAATGTTTGCCGTAGGTTGAATCGCGTTTTTGCCTTTAGATATAAAGTGTTTGGATGCCATCTCATACGTGCCAGACTGAGTAAACGGGACTCCTAAGTATACATAAGATTTAACAAACTCAATTTCTTTTCCTTTGTACACTACCGGCAATCATTTATTTTTATGGCCATGACCTCCTTTTTGAAAAAAAACTATATTCGTTTTCTGTACGTTCAAATCTAACTCATTTAAAGTAAAGTAATCTTGTAGGTGCTTAACTATGCTTTTTAATTGTATGTAAGAGTCAGAAAGGAACACCATATCATCAGCAAAAGCTAATAATATTGCCTCTACCAAATGATTTAGGGATACCCCTCTGACTCCCCTCCCTATAAGAAATTGCTCAATGTCAGCGATAAATAAGGCAAATAATATAGGGCTTAATGTTTCATCCTGCAAAAGTCCTTGGTTTATTTTGCAGTTTTCTGATAAACCTTCGGGTGTTTTAACAGCCATGTTAGCATTTATATATAAACTTGCAATGATTTTAATTATCTTACTACTCATTCCTAGATTTGAGATTTCTTTTTAATTTTGTTACTGCCCTCTTTTATGCACATATTTACCTCTTTGGCTACAAATTTTATTGAGTTTATTAAGTTTAATGCCATATCATTTAAATCTAAATTAGAACTGGCTACATTGCTCAAAAATTGCATTTTATTTACAAAATTGTTGCAGCTATTTTCTTTCCATTTTAATTTTTCTTTTTTATCAAAAGTTGGTTTCTCATTTAAATCTAATAATATTGATATTGGTAAATGGTCGGATTTAGTTAATTGTTGACTTACATTAAAATCCTTAATCATATATAAAGCTTTTACATTACATACTGCTATATCGATGACCGATGTGCCTTGAGCCCCAACATAAGTGAATTGAGACGGCCAACACCGGGCCGACTTCTCACAGAAGTCAATCAAGTCGCGGCCTCTGCTGTTGAATACGCTATCTAAGCTTTCTCTTTTATAAGCAAAAAGACCTTTTACCGGTAACTGATTTTCGTCGCACGTACCTTTATCGGCTATACGCGCATTATAGTCACCACCAACTATGATACATGCTTCTTTGTATAGTTCACTGTATTTTTGGAGTAACTCTTCCAACTCGTTGAAGATTGCTTGTGTATCAGTTGCCTGGTTAATGTAAACATTTCCGATTATGAATATTTGGCCACATATACTTAATTTAATGAAAATATATTTATTGTGTTCGGCTATAGTCTCGATTTTGATTGTATTTCATTTGTATGCCAAGTATCACACATACAAACAATATCGCTACTGTTACTTACGCTCGAAATATTATGCCAATTTGAGATGCCTGAGACATTCCAAAATATTATTCGGGTGGCAATATTTTCACATAGCTGCATCGCTACTTTCCTTTTTTTCGGTTTTCTTTTTTTTTATCTTATTTTTCTTTTGTTTCTTTAAGCTATCTGGTGGGGATGAGCTCGACTCTCTCTCTTTTTTATGAGGATGTTGTTAATGTAGAATCAATTGAAATCACACTGGTATCAGATTCATCGGCCAACTCATTTTCACTTTTGCTCTTAAATTTTTTAACCAGCTCAGTAGCTTGCAAAATATTATATTTTTTGTCATTGTATATAATTTTACCTTTTGAAATAGAAGCATCCTTCCCCGCGTTCAACATTTCTTTGACCTTATCTTTTCAGTTCTATTTGTCGGTGACGGTACTGTGTCTTTGTGTAGTGTGACCTTATTTTGTGATATTTTTATTAATTTTTTGTGATAAATATTTTAATTTTTCGTTGTCTACTAATGTTCATTAAGTGCTTGTGTTATAATTGTAATTTATCAATTTGTTTTTTACCTTAAAATATTGTAATATTTAATTAATATTTTCTATTAATTTTAAAGCAAAGCAATAGTTGCTTGCATTGCTGCTGTTTAAGCGCTCATAAATTTTTCGTTTCCTCTTTGTGCTTTGTTTGTTTACAAGTTCTATTTAAATAACATTGTTTTTTTTGTTGTTGCCCTGTAATAGACTCTAGTATTAGCATTAACACATTGTTTCCTTTGTTTGAAAATTTTCTAACTTGCAAGTTATTATTATTATTTTTTTTTTATTTCTTTCATATTGCATTTTTTTAGTAAATATGAACTATTTCTCCTCCGATAACCTGCTTGCATGTTCTGTAGGAGATCTATGCAAAAGCCAAAATATTCTAAGCTCAATGTTTCCTTGTTCAGGGCCTTGTGAGCAAATGTTTCAAGCATATTGTGCGAACTTGACCAATTCTGTAACAGAATTATTATGTTCTGACCGCATGATTATCAAAGAAATGCTGCCTTGAAGATGCCGCTATAAAATTGATAAGCACTGGCTGGTTTTCAATATTAAAGCCAATTCTTTTGATATCGTCTATCTGATTTTTACATATGCCTATATCTCTCACTTTTTCCAAGATTTTAGAGAACAATCTTTTATTGAATTCAGTATTGTCGGCTATTCCGTGCAAAACGAAAAATTTTCTAGCTAAGTTTTCTTGTAGAATTTTAACCTCTTTCTTTAATTGTCCTATTTCTTTTCTTAATTCACCATTACTTTCCTTTATTTTTGCGTTTTCTGTCTTTATTTCTCTTATGTCTTTAGTATGACGATTGACCACCTGTATGATCTTATTATTCGAAAGAGCAAATTCACTCACTTGTTCCGATAATTTAACTATTAATTCCTTTAGTTCACCGTTGGTAGTTTGGTCACTCATTTTGATTTTATATCTATTTTTAGTATTTTTCACTCCTATTACTTTTAAATAAATGCATATTTAATATTTTTGATTAATTCTCGAAAGCGAGCCGGCACGAGGCAAATACACGTCCGCTTACGATCGCGACTTGCACACAACTGATGATATATTAGATAGATTATAATTAATAGCGGCTTCAAGCGAATCAATAAATTGTGGCTCACTACAAAAAATAAGTTAAATATCATCTGTGTATACGAATGGCGTATAATTGAATAAGCAGTTTGTAAAATCATTCAAATATAGCATAAAAAACAGAGGCCCTAAAACGGATCCTTGCGGAACGCCACAGGTTAAGAGCTCAGAAGAGCTGTTGTTGCAAGAAACAAATTGCCTAAGTTCGGATAAATATGAAAGTATAAGCTTGCAGGAGGAAGGGGAAAAATCAAAATAATAGTGTAGTTTTTTAATCAAAATAGAATGATCAATGCAATCGAACGCTTTGCTCAAATCAAGAGAAAAAAGAATGCATAGCTTGGAATCATCATAGCATTTTCTAATGTTATCCGTTAAACTAAGCAGAAGAGACGTTGTGTGATGTATTCTGCCATAAACATGACTTAAAATTTGGTCACTAACTAAATTTCCAACTGCATTAGATAGAGCGGGTAACACGCTTATTGACCTGAGATTATCAAGAGAATTTCATAGACCGCACTTCTTGATTGGAACTACACGAGCAACTGTGATTTTTAATTGAAATCGGCATAAATGGTGTCACGAATAAGTAACGGAGTAAAGTAATATAAAATTTCGGAATGTCGCAGTGTTTTAAATGTAAGACGGCAATACGAGGTGAAACTGGCATCAGCTGTGAGGGAGTCTGTAAAAAAGTTTTTCACCAAACAGCTAAATGTTCAGGAATAGATCAATACAGTAGTGGAGTGCTTGGAACTAATAACATGATGAGATTTATGTGCGAAGACTGCGTTGTTTAAATACACAATATTGATTTAATAGTGAAGGAAATGCTGGATGGTGTCAAGAGGAAATCTGTGATACTTAAGCACTACAAAGACGAATTAGAGCTGTCTTTGAGAAATAATGAGGCTGAGATAAAAACACTGCTTGAGGCAATAGAATCGCGATATACGGAAATGCTTAGAGAAATGAAAGAAGCACAAGATGTATGTGAAAAAAGTATGGCTCAACTTTCAAGCATACGAAAAGCAGCCGAAAATTTTACGGAAGAAAATAAAAAAATTTGCAGTGAAATAAAAAACCATTAACACTACCGTTTGCAACGAAATAAAAAAAATTGTGACAACCAACAATTTGGCGGAAAGCCAAAAAGGAATGTCATTCGCAGATGCAGTGCAAATGTCAATACGTAAAAAACAAAGACAGTGCTGCAAGAGTTTCGCAAAGAATTACCCCTGGTTATAAAAGCCTAGGGAAGACCTAAATAAAAATGTGGATCCCCAAAATCTTAAAATATCAAATATTAGAAATACCCATAACGGCATAGTAGTAATTGAGAGTGAAAATTTCGAAGAAAGAAATAAGATAAAAACAGCAATAGAAAAAAACTTAAGCGAAAGATATGATGTTAAGGTTGCGAAAAAAATAAATCCAAAAATAATTTTAACAAATATGAAATTTAAAAACGATGACGACAAATTTGTAGCAAGCTTAAAGAAACGAAATTCGCTTCTGGCCAATAGTGAAATAAAGTTAATAAAGTACAACGAAATTGAGAGGAATAATAAAAATTATTATAATGCTGTACTTGAAATAGACATTCAAAAAAATGATTGAAATGGGAAAACTGAATATAGGATGGGAGCAGTGTAAAGTATTTGATGGTTTAGAAATAACATACTGTTTCAAATGTAAGGGGTTTAATCACATAGCAGCAAACTGCACAAAAGAAGAAGTATGCACTAAGTGTACAGGAAACCACAAAACAAAAGATTGCACGAAAGAACAAGTGATAAAATGTATAAATTGTATGCGAACAAACGAAAAATTAAACCTCGGTTTAGATGAAAATCATTTAACGTTTAATAAGATATTCCCAGTATATCAGAAAAGACTAGAGGCAAAAAAGAAAATAGTAGGATACTAGCAATCAAAATCGGTTTTAGATATATACACAAATATACAGGGCCTAATGAATAACTTCGTCGAACTAGAAGCACTAGCTGACAGTAAAAAATATGAATTCATAATACTTTCAGAAACACTCCTTATGGAAAATATAGAGGAGATCGAAGTAAAAATTAAAGGCTATCAACATGTTTCATGTATATCAACTTCAACTAGAACTTGTGGTGTAACTATATATATTAGAAATGGTTGGACGATAAAAAACGTTGTTACTAAATCAATTGATACAAAAATTCGGCTAGTTATCTGCAAATGCAAACAAAAAAATCAGGAAATATTTATGATGGCAATATACAGATCACCCAGTAGCTCTGAGAAGGAATTTTGTGAGCAAGAACTAAAACGAATTTTAGAAGACAATTGTCTGGTTCAGAAGGTTAGTGACTATACAAGAATAACAAAAACATCAAAAACATTTATTGATTACGTTATAACAAACATGCACGGGTTATCATGTGAAATAAATTGGCAAGAGAAGATATCCGACCATGAATGTGTAGAAATAAGAATAGGTTCACAAAAATGCAAAACAACTGAAAAACATATTGAAATTATGAAAAATAAAAAGTATCATTCCGCAAGAGAGCTGAGCACATATAATATCATTTATAAAAGAAGCTGTGATATACATGCAAATGCCAAAAATATAGAAAATTTGTTGAGAGATACGACCAAGGAATTTATAATAAAAGGTCGCTGAGAATAATAAAATAAATAAATGGTTCAATGGAGAGCTTAGACTATTAAAAATGAAAAAAAATTGAAAAATATCAGACAGCTAGGCTAATAAATAATGACCAAAAGTGGCAAGAATATAGAACAGCAAGAAACTTATACAAAACTAAAATTCAAAATTGCAAAACTCATTACGTTAATAATAAAATTAGTCAAGCAGTAAGTCAAAAACAAATGTGGCAAGAAATTAAAAACCTAGTTCTTATACAAAATAAAAACAGCATTCAAACAGTAATTTTTGAAAACGAGGAGTTCAAAGATGAAAAAACAATTGCCGAAAAATTCAATCAATATTTTGTTAATAGTGTGAAGGAAATAAGGGAAACAATAGAAAATACCAACTACGTAAACCATGTAAGGCACAACGAAAATTGTTTTAAGTTTAACGAAATAACGTTGCCTAAATTAAAGAACATATGCGTGAAACTAAAACTATAATTTATCAATGGAACATATTAGGAGAAACCCTACTTGAAGTTATAAATACATCGCTTAATACAGGCGAGTACCCAACTACATAGAAAGACTCTATGGTAATACCAGTTCAAAAGTTCTAAACACCAAGAAATGTGAAGAGTTTCGACCAATAAACTCACTAAGAACGCTAAAAAAATATTAGAAGCAGTAGTTAAGCAACAGTTAATGACATATTTAGAGACCTCTAACATATTATCAGAATATGTAACAGAGAACTAAAGTCAATAACAATATACCCAGTCCTATAAAAATAGACGTTGGTGTCCCTCAAGGGTCTATTCTAGGTGCACTTTTATTCATTATTTATATAAATGATATGACAAATGTAGTTTGAGGCTGCAAAATCACTCTTTATGCTGATGATACACTTATATATGCTGAAGGAAAAGATGAAAAAGAATATACTGAAAAACTAAAAAATGATATTGGCAGAATAACAAATTGGCTTAAAATGAACAAATTAAAATTAAATGAAAATAAAACAAAAATAATGGGTATCAATATTAATTCCACTGTTAACTTAGAGATGTGTCAAGTGTCCAGTGCGATAGTTGCAAGTTTTCTAGTGCTCTCCAAAAAATTTTAAATTTACCAATTAGTAATTACAAAATTCATCTTAAATATATATAAAACAGAGACAGGACTCTACAAAGTTTACTTAATGTTTGAAATTTATTCGATTATTTCCGCGATTTCAGGGAAATCGTTCGAAAATGAGTGAAAATATAAAGTGCGGGAAATGCAAAGGCTCAGTGCGCAATGAAGCAGCAATAAATTATGATGGAGTGTGTGGTAAACTATTTCACTTAGCCGCGAGATGTTCGGGCTTAGATAAATACAGAGTAGGCAAATTAGATGAATGCCAAATGCTAAAATTTATGTGCGACGAGTGTATGCAATATATTAACAATTTAGACCATGCATTAAAACAAATTTTTGTTTCGGCTGAAAAAAATTCTAAAAGTCTGAACGAACATAAAACTGAATTTTCGAAACAACTAAAAGAAAATGAAAGTGAAATAAAAAAACTACTGAAAGAAATAGAAACGCAATATAATAATAGAATGCAAGTAATTGAAGATGCACAAAAAGTATGTGAAATCAATGTTAAAGAAATTTGGTGAAGTAATTGAAGACGTAAAATCAAAAAGTGATAAAATTTATAGTGAAATTGCATATAGCAAAAAAGAATGTACGCGTGTATGTTAAGAAATAGAAGGGAGTAAAAAACAACAAGTTGAAATAATAAACGCACTCAAAAATAATAGCAATAAACGTCAAACTTCGTTCGCCGAAGCACTTAAAGCGAACAAGCAAAATAGTATGGCCTTGCCAAATATGAGAAAAGAACTGCCAATTATTGTAAAGCCTAAAAGCAATCAACCCAGTGCAAAAACTAAAGAAGACTTAAATAAAAATTTGGATCCAAAAAATTATGAAATTGCCGATGTAACCGCTAAACACAATGGGGTTTTGGTAATTAATAGCAATAGTGCAGAAGAAAGAGATAAGATGAAAAACGAACTTGTGAATAAAATTGGTGATAATTATGAGATAAAAATACCTAATGTTATAAAGCCAAGAATTGTAATCGCAGCAATGAACATTAAACATGATGATATTGAAATAGTTGAGCTGGTGAAAAAACAAAATAAATTTTTAGACAAAAGCTACATTAAAGTCGTTAAACAATATGAAATTACAAAACCAAGAGGAA
Source organism: Meiosimyza decipiens (assembly GCA_963680825.1). Classification (NCBI taxonomy): domain Eukaryota; kingdom Metazoa; phylum Arthropoda; class Insecta; order Diptera; family Lauxaniidae; genus Meiosimyza; species Meiosimyza decipiens. The sequence goes on from OY804261.1 coordinate 36,837,162, forward strand.
AATATCACAACGCAATTGTAGAAATTGATAACGAGTCCTTTTTAAAAGTGTTAGCCCAAGAGAAGTTGAATGTTGGATGGGAAAAATGTAGAGTTTTCGACGGAGTAAATATAATGTGCTGCTATAAGTGCAAAGGTTTCAATCACAAAGCTGAAAATTGCAAAAACGAAGAAGTTTGTTTGAAACAATAAAGCTATTGAAAGAGTTAGCTTTATAAAATATTTAGGAGTCATCGTTGATAACAAACTAAAATTTAGCAACCATTTCGACTATGTTTGTAAAAAAATCGCCAGAAAAATTTTAGTTTTCAAAAGAAGCAGAAGTAAAGTCGACTGTTTGACCGCGATTAATGTACATATATAGCACGATGGTAAAGCACATTTTGAATATTACTCTAGCATATTATACACGTGTGGTAACGAAACGCAGTTAGAGAGACTTCAAAGGCTGCAAAACAAAGCAATGAGAAGTATTCTTAAATGTAGTCGGTATTCCTCAGTAAGATGGATGTTGGAAACCTTGAAGTGGCTAAATATCAAGCAAAGATTACAACTGAATACTTTGATTGCTGTCTATAAAATAAAAACAGGATGTGCTCCGAATTATCTAACAAGTCATGCAGCAACTGTCGGTAATGTACAACCATATAGCCTGAGGAACGTCAGTAATTTTAGAGTCAGTTTCCAAAGTACTTCAGCTGCACAAAACACTATTTTATACAAAGGTTTTCAATTATTTGGCCTAGCGATACCAAAAATTAAAGTAATTTCACAATTTTTAAAAGGAAATGTGTTCAATTCATTAAAATGAATCTATCTATTTAAAGTAATTATCAAAATCTAAAATTATTAGTAACACAAAGCTTTATAGAGTGATACAAAATATAATTATGTACATATATGTAAATGGAAGACTGTTTGAATTCTTAAGATGATTATAAAATATTGGAGTGTACCTGAATTATTTATTTTAACATACAAAATGTATATTATTTATTATAAGTATGTAAATTTAAAAGTATACTATACTAATAAACTTAATTCAATTCAATTCAACAATCAATGGGGTGCATATAGAAAACGTCGAATGTATAAAATATTTAGGAATACAAATTGATCAAAAATTAACACTACAGCAACATATAGATTATATATATATATATAGATATAGATGGTTTTTTCAAACGTATCCGTAAAAAACTTAACTATGCAACAGCGTGAATATATATAACACAATAATAAAACCACATTTTAATTCTGTTCCTCTGTACTATATACGACATGCAACCAAGGGCAAATACAAAGACTACAGAAACTCCAAAATAAGGCCATGAGAATCATTTTGAAATGCAATAGGTACACATCAATTGCGTCGATGCTGGAAGCCCTCAGATGGCTAAATATTGCAGAAAGGCTAGAACTTAACACATTATTAACTACTTTCAAGATAAAATATAAAGAAGCACCGCGCTATCTTACAAATTCCGTTAGGAGAGTAGATGAGGCTCAGCCATACAATTTGCGAAATGCGAATGACTTTAGAATTGAATATCGAGGATCAACAGCAGCACAAATGACTTTATTCCAGAAAGGCTTCCGTTTATTTAATAGTTTAACCAATGAAATTAAAAATTAACCAAATTTAAGAATCTATAAAAGAAAGTGTGTAGAATTCATAAAAGCAAAGAGAAATTAATTAAATAATTGATTAAAAAATCAAATATTCATGTAAATAAAAATCGCAATTATTATTACTAAGTTTTGTTAAGGAAAATTAAAAAACTAGTTAAATTTAAATATATGAAATATTGTTATCTAGAGTATTTAAAATGCTAATAAATTTCAAACAAATAAACTTTCCATATGGAAGGATATTGCGATGTAGTGCAAATTGTATTCACAAATTGGAGAATATGATTTTGAACACAAAGAAAATTTAAATTTAGAAATTTAATGGGAATATTATCAAATCCAATCGCATTTGATTTGATCTTATTAAGCGCAAGGTACAATTCATTGATATCAACATTACGAAAAGCAAATGAGTTCACACCATCCACAAAATCCGTAATATTTGTCGAATTAGTATTATAATTAGATTGATAAGCCAATATCAATAAATATTTTGACATCATTGACATTCGCATCCATAGCAGGACCAGCTGATTTAAGACAACCATTATAACGAAGAGTATTCCACGTTTCCTTGTTATTAAGTCTATCAAACAACTTCGAGTGCACGTGTTTTTTAATTTTACCAATGATAGACTTAACACGGTTACGCAGTCTACAAAAGATTAACCAATTATTTTCATATCGATCATTTTTATATGCCTTGAGCGCCAGATCCCGAAGTGATATAGCATACACAATTTTATTACATTTCATGAAATTATTATTTCTTTGTCGGAAGCGAACCCGAGGAATGGGCACCAGAGAGTACAAGCGTTCAAAATGAGAGTTTAAAATTTCAAGCTGAACATCAGTACAGTTACATATATAAATACCACTAAAACCGTAAGCGTTTATTTCGATCTCCAACATATCAAAGTTAATAGCATTAAAATTTTTGTATTCAAAGTATTCTTCCTGACGTAGGGGTTCAAAATTTAGGGAAACTAAAATATAAGCATGATGAGAGATAGCCGGACACTGCATTTGCCCAGATTTGAAGAGGATATCCGGAGAGTTCAATAAGAAATTATCAAGTAAAGGCGCATAATTGTGTTGTATATCAAAATGTGTTGGCATTGAGTTATGCACATAAGTAAGATCAAAACGCAAGCAACAATCACGTACAGTTTGAGACCTATAACAATCAAACAAGTTATTATTGAAAACACCCATAATAATAGCTCTTTAATATTCCATGAAGAAGATATACAACCCCAACAAGAACAGTTCCAGAATTATGATTAATTTCAACAAAAAGTGACTTACAGACACCATACTCAACACACTCTGGCACTACTTTGTATTTTAGAAATTTCGACAAGAACAAGCCCACAACACCATCTCGACAGTAAGGAGGTGAGTAAGGTTTCTCAAAAAAGTATAGCCAGGAATATCCAATACTTTAGATGAAATATAGGGTTTAAGAAAGGTTTCAATAATGCCAATAACGTCCAAATAACACCCATCCAAAATACATTTTAGTTCATCAAGCTTTATTGACCTTCGAGAAGGTTTAATACTTTGACAATTAATATGTCCAATATTAAAGTTATGCCGGAGGTTATTTAGTGATGATTTTAAAAAAGAGCTATCGCTGTGATTCGGACCCAAGTTGTATTATGTGGTTTCTACAATTGTTTTGCGATATTCTGAAAAAACTGAAAGTCCTTCATCCGCACATCAACATAAAGATAGAACCACAATATTTTTATAAAGAGATGATTTTAAGCAGTTTGTAGCAAGAGATTTTGTTTCAAAATATGTTTAACAATATAATTAATTAAATCAGACGCATTAACATATGCTGTAATAGAGCTAATATAAACACATCTCTTACAATTAATTACAGCAAGCTCAGTACTTGCATTTATCCGAACAACAGAAAAACGTTTTTACTTTAGATTCTTTCCAGCTATCATTTCTACAATCATGAGAGGGCCAGCACCCACTGTAGCAACATAATTATAAAAATGAATAGATGAAATAGCAGCACCAGAATTAAGCAAAGATAGAGCAGCAGAACATAAAACGGATTTGTCAGCGGCATTATAGCAGAATAATTAGGCTGTAAATTAACAGCATCTGAAGAGACACTAGCAGCAGTAACAGCAGCAAAAGGCGGCAAAGCCACCTCAAAGAGCTACGAAAATGAAGTTTTATTTGTTATTATTTTTAAAGTTGTTAGCACTCAATATAACTTTTGAAGACGCATCAGCAGCAAAAGAAGCACACTCGAAGAGCGACGAAGCAGAGCACCAGAATCATTTGCACTCAAAGGAATATTACAAGACTGTGAATCATTAGCATAAGTAAGATTACCGAAAAATAATCTTTCAGAGAGAGAAACAGCTGTGACAGAATAAACTGCTGGAGACGAGGAACTCGCAACAGCACTTGAAACACAGTTAGTAGCAGCACTCGCGCCAAATGTAATATTGATGCAAATTGAGTTTTTGAGAGCCAACAACTCCGCAGAAAAACTTGAGACTTGTGAAGCAAACTCATTTTCATAGTTGTTAAATTTTTCATAACTGCTCTCTTTCACATCCAAAAATTGCTCGGTCAAAGCTTTACTTTGCATCTCAACACCGTAGATAAACCTATCCAACCCCGATTTATGCACTTCCAAAAACACTTCATGACCTTTCAAGACTCTTTCTGGGACGCCAACGCATTCCTTATGATAGCTTAAATTACGCTTTAATTTTAAAAACATCAAATCATGATTCGTGAGCGGACCCTCGCAACAGCTATTATTTGCCATATCCACTGCAATACAGTTTAAAATTCAAATGTTTTATGTCATGGTGAATTTATTAGAAAATTGTGATTTGCGTACATAACTCTTTTTCATAAAGTTGCTAAAAGAAACTGTGTTAAAAATTTTAGATTATTTCGAAATTGTCTCCAGTTTCTAAAGTCTTACAGACTGTTGATAAGAGTGAAGTTTATTTTGCAGTGAAAAATTGTATGAACACTTGCCATCATGTTTTTGTTTTGTTCAATATTGCAGATTTTTTAAATTTATAAAAGGAGATATTACAAATTTATTTAAAGAAAAAAGTCACAGGTTTACTTTAGCTCCTTCAACTCGCAATTTTTTATTTTATTTTTTTTGTGGTTGGTAAAACGGATACATTATTTAAGAGGCAAAGAATTAAGAATTCTGTATATTATAGCTTAATAAAATACATTTTTAGCAATATAATGGTTTTTTGAAAAACAAAATTGGTCAAATTCAGAAAAAGCGTCGTATCTCGGAATCTATGAAAAGCGCCAATATATACTATCGTTCTTACGACACTCACACTTTGAATATCCAGGAGTTATATATATATCGATTTTTACAAATGCTGTATTCGCAAATTCCGATGGCTACATTTCCGAAACTAGTTCCGACTGACACTTTTTATTACAGATTTATTCTAAGTATAACAAAGCACATAAGGTTTAATAAATGGGCACAATCAAATCACTGTCCTTTGTAAACGATTGCTATTGGTGCAAATTTTATATCAAAAAATGTTACTAACCAAATATATAAAATTTGCTATGGTTCTCTTATTACATATAGCATCTTTTGCAATAAAGTGTTCTTTAATTACCTTTTCAATATACAAGTTACCAAAATTGTTTTAAGAGTATTAAATTTCTCATTGAATTTTGATGAATATACACGATATCATATACGTTTTATATAGAGCGTTTATTTAGTTATTTAAACAGTAAGTTGATTCAATTTAGATTCGCTAATTTTGCACATTCTTTATTCTGATAGTTTGTAAAAAGTAATTAAAACCTTACCAAGTTCACATAAACTTTGCCAACTTCAAAACATATACAATTAATAAAAAGGTGGACGACTACCGATAGAAAGAGGAATTCAGAAATCCCAATACAGCCCTCAGACGTTCAGATTTTTCATCCGACCTATCAAAATCAGATGACAAATCTGAATGTCTGAGAGCAAGTCGTATGGAAAAACAGAAGTTGAACGAAAAGTCTGAGCGTCTGAGGGGTAGTTGCATAAGTTCACACTTGCTTTCACTCTTCATTCGCATTTTATCTGTTGAGAAGTAAACATCATACCAGTTAAGTGGCAGACTGTGTTGAAATATGACGCAATTTATACTTATGCATAGATTAAGCTGTGTAGGTATTTTCGATCTTCCGTCCCGTGGACAGTAGCAACAGGTAGTCAGCCATGTCCATTAATTCGATAAAACAATGGATGGTTTTTCACCTTTTGGACGTAATTATTACCCGCATTGCAAAAGTAATAAATGCATCTAAAGAGTTTGAGACTGTGTCTTTGATTGACAATTTTTTTTTGATTATTTTCTTGATTTTGTTTTTTTTTACTATATGGAAGCTGTACGCATTCTAAAGTCGGAAAGAAAGTAGTATGAAAAAATCGTAGCATATGAGGCCAACGTACAACTCGGTCGTACGTCGACAGGGCCTTTTAAGCCCATTTAAACCATGCAAAACTTCACAAAAGTCAGCTGACCCATCGTAATAATGCCTCATACTAACGTTGCGATTTCTTGTTAAGCAACCTAACTCCATACGATTATGAGAACTGTACGACAGATTGTAACGTTAGTAAGATTGTACAGCACGTTGTACTAGCGGTCGCAAGAAAAATCAAAAATTTTTAGTATTTTGATGAATTGCATGACAAGTCGCAATATTTGTATGTACGTTGGTACAATTTAACTTCGTGTTTAGTTTCGTCAAATTGTTGTCTGATACAGACGTGCTTATAAAAATAGTGGATATTCACGAATTCCTCATCTTCACATAATGTAACAATTATCATAAGCGCAACAATGCACTATAGGTCAAATAGCACATTTTGTTGGCCAAAACTAATAACGGCTATATTATCAATTGAAAATATGTTTTTTATGACTAAAAGAAGGATTCTGACAAAAATATTAACCCTTGCACTACCAGGTCAATAATGGCACGCACTATATTTTTTTGTCTCATAATTGTTAAAATAAGCGATATGTTTTTATTTTTGGATTTTAATATTAGGTTAAGAAATGCATAACGTTAACATCACTTTCTAGACATAAAATAGTTAAAACGTTGAAATACACTGAACTTAAAATTTCGGTTTCCTATTATATTTTTTGTTTGAACTAATAAGAGATAATATAGTAAAAAAACAATATGATAATCTTTTATATCATAACTTTTTAGCCACATATAATAAATTAAGAATATGTTTAGGGTCTATGTTGACCCTATGCATCCTCTTAAGTTAAAATCTTTGTGCGAATATATCATGGTTATTATTAACTAGTATCGATTATGGTAAAAATTCGACCGTACCCGCCACGTTTTAGTTATGGAAGAATTTTGCCGACCTTGACGAACAGGACCATGACCCATGATTTTATTTAGTTTCACATATCCCCTTACCTCACCTCATCTCACCTCATTTCACCCCTACCTCACCTCACCGTACCACACATCACCTCATCCCCCAAAACAACAAAAAAAATATTATCAACTTCTATTGGTACTGCATAATTTGAATTACACGGTCTACTTACATTTTGATTTCAATGCAAAAATTCTCCCCCCCTATATCTTTCCTTTCAATCCGAGACGTCAGCGTTCTTCTTCGAGGCATAACACAAATACGTTTTCCGTTCACTTGTATGGGGGAATCATGTGCGCATTCTCTCTTTATTTTACCCGCCTTAATGGCACATATTACGCATTATTTATTTTTTGTGCACATCTACAAAAAAATACCTTTCCAATGATGTAATTTTCATTCCCTTCTCCTTATAATTAATACTAAAAAAGTGTACGATAAGTTTCGATGTTCACGTATTAATATATAGATATTTTCAACAAGTTCTAAGCCTGGGAGTTCACACCTAATAATTGGATCACTTCGTATGTAAGTTGAAGACGCTTTTTAGTCTGAATGTGGCTATCTAAACACAGCGAAGAAGTAATTGGGTCTGATGTGTCCATTGAAACACGTCTTAATGTGTACTAACGCGGCTACTTTTGCGTGCATGATGTAATCTATCAGATTTACACAATTTGAATCGCCTTGTTTGGAATCGCCTTGTTTGGAATTGCCTTGTACAATAGTATGTTTACATTACAGTTCGGCCACTCTGATCATACAATCGACCTCGACTTTAATTGCACACTAACTACTAACTAACTACTAACTACTAATTCTAAGTGCTACCTTCCAGATCCAAATTTTTATTTTCCAATAACTGATCAGACTCTACCCATTTGCTTAGTCGACTTGAGTCCAAGATTCCATGGTATGGCATCTGTGTGAATTGACAGTTTTCAATATCTTCTATTACATAGCGATCGTCCTCTAACTTTTTTTATCTCGAATGGGCTTCGATATTTAGATATAAATTTTTTGTTAGTTCCAACGGAAGTCTCTACATTTTTAATAACCACAAAATATCCGACATTAAATTGCTTTGCTGGCGAATGGTGTTCATTGAAATATTTTAAGTTGTACAATTGGGACTTTTCTATTGCTTCAGAGGCTACACTTCGCAATTCGGCCAAATCTAGTCTTCTATCGTCTGTATATTTTCCATCTAAGTACTCTGTCAGCTCATCTATGACACTACCTCTCTGTTCGACACCAAACAATAACTTGCTTTCAGAAACTTTCGTGCTCATGTGATTGGTGCTGTTAATTGCAAACTCAACCTGCGTAAGCTTATGCCGCCAACCCTCGTGCTAAGGGGACTTCGCTAACTTAGCCAGCATTGCCGTTATATCACGATTAATACGTTCAACTTGTCCGTTTGACTGTGAGAAGCCACGGCCACTTTCACATGCTTAATATTATGTTTTTTCACAAAATTACGAAATTCTTGTGACGTAACACTAGTGTCTCGGTCACTAATAATTCGGCGGGGTCGACTATAATAGTCGAAATATCGTTCAAGAGTCTTAACAGTCTCTATTGTACCTGATGTATTAACCGCGTATAGCTTAACAAATTTCGTAAAGGCGTCTACTACTGCAAGAACATATTTTCGTTTCGAATTTATTGACGGCAATTTACCGAAATGGTCAATATGGATTGTATGTAACGAATACCCATTTTATCGTATCTAACGCGGCCCGCCGTGGCTAGCTTGCGGATTCCAGGGAGCGTTATTAACCCACCTCGTTTGATCGAGGGATGTACAATAATTTCAGTTTCCGGTTTTGGCCGGAAGTGAAATAAAAAAAAAAAACCAATCTACATTGACTCAAAATTGCTGAGCTGAAATGAACACTGAAATTTTCTAAAAACAAAACAAAAACTAGTAAAGGTGTTATCTTCGGCCAGGCCGAAACTCACATACCCTGCACTGCATTGAAAGTACTTTTTAAATAAATGTTAATAAAATGTTGAAGAGGTTGAATAAGTCGAAAATAATGTAAAAAGATTAAAAAATGTTGAAAAGTGTTGGAACAAATTGAAAATGTTGAAAAAATATGAGAAACATTAAAGAAAGTTGAAAGAAATTGAATAAGTCGAAATATATGAAAAATGCTGAAAAAGTCGAAGAATAAAGAAAATGTCGAACGAAATTGAATGAGAAAGGTAAAAGATTGAAAATGTCAAAAGAATATGGGAAATGTTGAAAAAAAATAGAATAGAAATGAAAAACACGAAATATGCCACGCCCACTTGTCCAATTCCGCCCACTTTTGGTTCAATAAACAAACCAAATTTTAGCACAATAGCTTGTATAGTTTGCGATATGTGCCATAATTATTTCTAAAATTTAGGGCGGTGAAACACCCACTGATGCAATCCAGTCCGATTTTGATCCAGAAATAGCTTTTAATAAACAAACCTCTTACACCAAATTTCAGTATGATTGCTCATATATTTCGATAGTGATGCCACTTAAGGTATTTTAATTGTATGGGAGGTGACACGCCTAATGTTAATATTTCGCCAGCTTTTGATTCATATGTATCTAATACCCAGTAAACCACTTACATCAAATTTCAGATCAATTGCTCCGATAGTTCACTTAAAATAGCACTTACAACTTTATGTCAATGAAGGAGGTGCCACGCCTACTGGTGCAATCTTGTCAAGTTTCATTTAATTCCGAAGCTTATATTTACCGACACCTCTACACAAAATTTTATGAAGATTACTCTCATAGCACACTATCTATGGCATTAAACGTATTTCGCTTACATGGGAGGTGGCACACCCATAAGACTTTAAATACTGTTTGTAACAACAATAAGTTTTGCTCTTATCCTTCTTTTAGATCCCGGAAGGAAATAAATCCATAGATTTACAAATCAGCCTTCAAAATTGGGTACCTTTTGGAAAATATCAAAACTTAATGGAGGAACTTCGCTAAGATTAATTTGCCCAAAAAGAAATGTTTGAACGTGCTGTGTACCAGAAAATATAATATACACACTTAAATTTAAAAATCAAAAATAAATTGTAAAACTTAATCTAACAAATAAAATACATATATAAAAATTTAGTAAATTCACAAAAAATATAAGTTTCAATTGTAACAAGCAAATCAGCGTAATTAGAAAAAAATCAAATCTAGGAGCGTATCCAAAAAAAATATTAAACGAAACCAAAAAAAAACTGCGAATTTTCCTAGTCCTAAAGGAGCTCGCTTAGTATTCAAAAAGAACCAGCTTTAAACCTCCCCACTCAAATTCTTAATGGTCGCGGAACTTTGCTGCAAAATGCTCCAGACTAATTGGGACTTTTTTCAAAAAAACACAAACTTTAGACATTACAATACAAATAAATATATAAATAATAATAAATTTGCAAATAAACGCTAATTAAAACCTCAAAAAAAAAAATCAACTGAACTTCTGTAGTTTCGCACTCTGTACTTAGGTTTCCTCTGTGGAATGCAAAAGCTACTCTCTTTCTCTTTTTACTTTTTTTACTATCGCTAAAACAAATTTTAGCTTCCACGAATTCAACCTTGCTATTAAGCTGGACCACTTAATGGTTTGTGTCTTTGGGCACTACACTTCTCGATTCCGTAAAATTTCGGATGATTTTTAAGTTTCTGCTTCCACCGAAACGAATTATAATTTGCTTATATTTGCTGCTAACAAGATCAGCCTAAGACCTCTAACTTTATGCCTGATTTCGCGCTAGTTCTTAAAATAAATGCAAATTCTGACTGACTTAGCTGTAATTTAGTTCGTCCTGTCGGTTTTGCGACTCATGGTCTTTTTTAAAAACTTCTCCAGCCTCGTATCCAGGGTCAGTCACACTACAAAAATATATTTTTATTTTTAATACATACATTTCTAACATACGTTAACATTTTTTTCTCTATTTTAAGGGAATAATAAATAATTGGCTTAGACACTTACATTTTCTTATTTCTTCACAGGAAAATAACTTGTTTCTAGAATGAAGGTGAAATCCCGCCACTTTTCCTCCTGATTCAATTTTAGATTATGCGAACGTGTTCTAAATAATTAAACGAAATATTTATAGGTTTTGTTTGTAAGTTAAGGCGTTCAAAATTCTTACTTTTTTATTTTTAAGCAGCTACCACTTACACTCAAATGTAACTTTTAAACCCGATGAACTACAAATTATTTTAAGAGTTTACTTTTTTTAAAAACAAGGCGACTGTTCGAATTGATTGGATTCTACCTTGAGGTTCGACAAGGTTTGTTAGAAAACAAAAAGAAAATATCCGAATTTCCAGTCTCCAAAATTAAACACTATTAAAGTAGAATTAGTATGACTATGCTAGTCAATGCGTTTAATAGAACTAAAAAACTTAACATAGGTAGGTATTAAATTGGAAGATTTTAAAGAAAAGCAAAGTAACAGTAAATCAAAGCAAGAATTTTGCATGGTAACATATAAAATTAAATAACTGAGGACACTAAAAGCAAAATAGTAAATAGTTTAAATATGAACAAATATTGAGTTATGTTATACATGTACAGCGTTAAGTATTCATTTAACCCAATACGAACAATTATTGGCTTAACATCCCGGCCCCCATTGAATCACTCGGATTCAATATAGGCAGCAAGGCCAGCTTAGTAACAGGGCGAGTAAACGTTGATGAAGGCGTCTTTATTTTGGTCACTCGAACTTTACCAACAGCTCCTTCTATGACACAAATGACACGTCCAATCTGCCATTTCATAGGAGGCAAATTCTCGTCATGAACTGTTACGAAGTCTCCAGTTTGAAGATTGCGCGATGGATGTTGCCAACGATAACGTGGTTGTAACTCACATAAATATTAGCTGTGCCAGCGTCACCAGAAATGTGATTTTAAAGCGGTGATGCGCTTCCAACGTTCAACCAATGATATCTCCTGAGTAGTGTTGACTGGTTCTGAGATGTGTTTCAGTTTCTTTCCAATCAATAATTCACCTGGTGCGAGCACACTTTGATAAACTTGTTAACGGGCGTGATTTCATTACCGCTTCAATTTTCACGAGTGCCGTTGATAACTCTTGTAGAGGTGCGATATCGCCATTTTTAATGCACCATAAGCTTCCAAAGTGTGGCGCTCTAGGTGGTATAAAAGAGAACTCTATTTGCGAGTTCGCGCAGTATGATGTGATAGCGTTGACTGTCGCCTGTTGATAGAAGAAATCTCGAAATTGTTTAAGTTTGTTGTTGGCTCCAACAAAGTTCGTTGCTTTATTGCAAAAGATTTTGGCTGGCATGCCACGACGACCAGCGAACCGTTTTAGTGCAGCTATAAAAGCATCTGATAAAAGGTCCGAAACAGCTTCTAGGTGGACTGCTTTGCTTGCGAAGCATATAAAAACTGATATATATACTCCGGTAACATCAAACGGTATGCACTCGTTGACTCTCTCTTTCGGCAGGCTGCCCATCACTTGTGCTAGTAGTTTAGGCTTGTACCTTGAGCAATGGTTACAATTGTGCACTACTTGAGTTGCTAGAGCCTTGCAATTAACAATCCAAAATTCTTGTTGGATGAGTGCCACCAAAAAAAATTAGTGCGATGAATGTGAGTTACCATCGAAATTACAAATTGATCATCTTTTGGTAGTAAAAGCGGATGTTTTGCGTCAATAGCTATATTTGCGTTGACCAATCGACCGCCAACACGCAGCAGTAGCATATTTTTGAATTTATCCAGAAACGAGTGCAGGTTAACTAATGAACTTTTAATTTGCTTTTTGTGCTTGAGCCGTGTGATTTCCTTAGCACAATGATGCCGCTGAATAGCCGAAATTATGTGGTATCTGAAATTCTTGATTTCTTCTGCCGATAGTACATGTAGATCTGTTGGTTGAGGATTGATGACTCGAAGTATGTAAGCAAACGTACGCAGACCTTTTAGGTAATCACCAAAGTTGAACTTCTGAGATCTCAAATGATAAATGTGGCTGAATTTTTGACCACAATTTTGATAGCAGTTGAGCAGAGCACAGCTCAAGCCGTGGCATCGTTTTTGTTTTTGTTGGTGCTAACCTTGACTTGGAAGTCAGCAAATTGGTGACAATATCACCTGCTGAGCTTTTGCATCTGATGTACAGACAGCACCCATATGCCTTTGAAGAAGCGTCACAAAACCCATATACTTGCGCATCAATCATGCTTGAAGTTCGTACGAAACGCGGAATGTGTACGGCTGCTAAATTCTGCAAATCTGCTAAAAATTCCTTAAACTTGCGCTGGAAAGTAAGTGGGATGGCTTCATCCCATGACAGCTTTTGAATCCATAAATTCTGCAAAATGATTCTTGAAACAACAATTAATGGACTGATGAGACCTAACGGATCGAAGAACGATGATGTGAATGAAAGGATTGACCTTTTAGTAAAGTCACAGACAGGAATATTAGGTTGTAAATAAAAAACGAATTAACCCCAAGTGCGCTTGTTGTCTCTTTATCTAATTGTAGCTCTCGTTCAGTAATAGCGTTCATATCAGCGTGGCTACAATGCCACTTGCACATATCCATCTTATAATAGCCCAAAATGCTAGAGACTTCTTGCTTAATTTGCAGCAAAGTTTCTAGGTCGTCAGCCCCAGCGACCATGTCGTCAACGTAAAAATCGTTCTGGATGACACGATAACGGACACACGATAACGGACAAACGATAACGGACACTTATCAGCAGCATATTGAAGACTAATTGCACTATATGAGGTGGATGCTGTACCATATCGTATCGTATTAAGCATATAAGTTTAAATAGGCTGAGTGGCATTTTCACGCCCAAAGTATGAATTGAAAACGTCTCTGATCTGAGTGGAGCAGAATTTGACGGTACATTTTACTTATTAATGTCCCCGAAAGCGAATCAGAGTAAGAAACAACTCATTTTGTATGGTCGGTCCGACTAACAACAATAGTTGAGAGAAATTTGCGATGCTGAACGACATGAAGCGTCAAATACTACTAGTAATTTTGTTGTTTCACTACTTGGCTTCAAAATGCAGTGATGTGATATAAAGTAGTGAGCACCACTTAAATCTGGTAACATTACTAAGGACATATGACCGAGTGCTGCATATTCATTTAAAAAAGATGCGTAATTATTTTTAAGTGTTGGGTTCTTGTTCAATTTTCGTTCAAGCCAGTAGAATCGTTGTAATGCAGTATCTCGAGAGTTTCCAAGAGCAGATAGGCTGCATTTGAATGGTAATCGGACCACAATTTGACTATCGTCATTCACTCGTATGTTTTCTGAGAAATGAGTCTCACGTTGTAGTTGTTCAGCAGTAATCTTAGGTCTTTGGGTGACGATTTCTTCAAGTTTCTATAAACGTTCAACATTTGAATTTAGACGATCAAATGTGGTACAATAACTGTGGCAACCAGGTGATACTATGGGTGATGTTTCACATTTACCAGCCACAATCCATCAAAATTCTGTTTCTTGAAGTGTGGGTAGCTAAAAAAATGCATCGGTTCCCAATAAAAAATCGATTCCTTTTGAAATGTTGAATTCAGGATCGGCTAAATCGATATTTTTCGGTAAATACAGATTTTCGATTGATTCATCGGGTTGGTAATTTGTTATTTTGGATGAGAGCAAAAACTCTGTAGATTTTTCGAATCTGCTTAATCGTGAGTGAATTATTGTTTGCATTTGGAAAGTTAATTTTACTGACGCGTTGCCAATACCAGATACATCAACTGATGCCTTAGATTTTTTCAAATTGAGTAGACGCGCAAACGAATATGTCATCAAGTTTACTTGCGAGCAATGGAAGCAGCCAGCGGAATCTTGCAGCAGAATCATGGCAGTAGCTAAAATGACTGTATTTTTAGTTTGACGTAACTCTCCCTTAGCTAAAGTAGAATACGCTACTTTTGATTCTGAAACAGATAACGTTGAATTTTTCGCCATTACCATTGCAGCATGTGCTGATGCCGCAGTTGAATTTGAAGTCCTTAAGTTGGTGCAACAACTAATGGTGTCGCGCTTTACAAAAGCGACGAATACTTCGACGGACATTTAGAGACCACATGCACTTTGGCAAGTCAGTTGACGCATAAGCGCATTTGAATTACTTTCTCCTCATTTTCCTTTGGAGATAAAATAATAAATTGTTAATAATATGATTTCGTTTTGTACAAAAGACGCAAACCTTTTCAGATTTTTGGATTTCATTATTTTTCATCAGTAATGAGTACTGTTTTGAATTCTTTTTACTTAACTTGTTGTTAGCACTTGACGATTGATAGTCATGGCGTTTACCTTGTGCATCCAGCTGTTGACAACGTTTATCCAACATGGTACAGCAACTGGCCCAGGATGGCAATGTAGCATATGATAGTTGCTCCTCCCATCGTTGCTTTGTAACAGGGTCCACTTTGTTCATTACCAGATGGATTATAACAGCGTGCAAAATTTTTCCAACCGTGCTTATTATTAAAACACTTTGACTTTCTTATAAGGACTGATTTCATTTTATTCTTTCGTTTCATTTTCTATGATAGTTTTACAAAGGTAGCGTAGGTGGCGTAACATGTTATTTTAATACATCAAAGTATTGCCATACGAAAATAACACCCCCACTTATTAAAATAAAGGTAAAACTATTATAGTAATTATACAATTACTCGTACTTATATAATTTAAAATTAACATGATGAGTAATTAATTGAATATTAATTTGGAATTACTCCTATCATTTTCATAAATTTATAATGTTTCGGTGATAGTAAACCCTTGGTTAACAAGTCAGCAGGCATTTCTTGAGTCGAGGTATATTTAATCGCGATTAATTTATTTTTAATAGCATCTCGAACATAGTGATATCGGACATCAATATGTTTTGATCTGTTAAGTGACTGCTGGCTTGCTGCCAATTTTAATGCACTTTGATTATCACAATGCAATACAATAATACAATGTTTTTCAGTAATCTCATACATTAAATTTTTTTAAATTAACTACTTCTCTAGATGCTTCTGAGAGCGCTACATATTCAGCCTCTGTACTAGATAAAGACACTGTCTTCTGTTTCCTGCTCTGCCATGATATTACAGAACCAGCCATGGTAAAGCAGTACCCAGTATAGGATTTTCTATCTGAAATGTCGCTAGCCCAATCGGCATCAACAAAACCTTGTAATTCAACATTTTCTTTACTATATTTTAAGCAATATGTTTTTGTTTTTTGTAAATATTTTAATACTCTTTTTGCATAGATATAATGAGTTTCATTGTAGCAATTATTAAATTGGCTTAGATAGCTTACAGCATATGCAATATCTGGTCTTGTCAATACAGCTAGATACATTAAACTGCCTATCAACCTTTGGTAAGGAACCTCTGCAACACATTTCTCCGATTTTTTAATGTTTAGCTTACATTCAATAGGAGTATCTATTGGTCTACAATCAGACATAGCAAATCTAGACAGTAACATCTCTATGTATTGCTGTTGATCTACAGTTATGTAATTGCAATGCGTATTTACATTAATTCTCATACCTAAATAACGTTTCACAGGACCTAAGTCTTTTAATTTAAATTCAGAACTTAATAAAGTTTTCAACTTTTCTGTTTCCTGAACACTATTTGAAAAAATCAGCTACATAAACTGTTACTATGATTTTAACATTATCATTAATTTTGATAAATAAACATGGTTCAAACTTACTATTTTTAAAGCCTAAGTTACACAAACAATCTTTTACTTTTTCGTACCATACTAAGGAGGACTATTTCAATCCATAAATAGCTCTTTTAAGTTTAAATACCTTTCCGTTGCTTTGGCTTACAAAACCTTCAGGCGTAGACATATAAATATTTTCTTTTAAATGCCCGTTCAAAAACGCAGTTGTTACATCTAGATGATTGATGTGCATATTCCACTGAACACTAAGTGCAAATAACATCCTCAACGTAGAGTGCCTTATCACTGGAGAAAAAGTGTCCACATAATCGATGCCACGTCTCTGTGTGAACCCTTTTGCTACAAGTCTGGCACGATATCGCACTTTATCGTTAACATCCAGTTTTTTATTTAATACCCACTTGCATTTCACTATAGGCGCACCACTCGGGATATCAACCAGCTCCCATGCATCATTGTGCTCAAATGACTGCAGCTCTTCTTGCATGGCTTGCTTCCACTGTTTTGCTTCTGGTCCCTCTAGTGCCTCTGAAACGTCAATCAGCTCAACTTCTGGAAAAGTACTAGAAAAACACATGTTATTATAACAAAAACGATCCGGCACTTTCCTGGTTCTCTTGCTATCTAGAATTTCTGGAGCATCTGGAATCTCACTGGATGAAATATCAGTCTCGATGTTTGATGAAACTAAGATGTCATCACTAGATTCACTATCTGAATTTGTGTAAACTGATGTACAGGAACTTGAACTATTCAGAGATTCATTAACTGTAGAATCCCCCACTGAATCTCTGCTTTCTACATTCTGTTCTACTTCTTCACTCTGAACATCGATGGCATTTTCTTCTTCACTCTGAACCCAGATCGCATTTTCTTCTTCGACAGTTTTTTCAGCTCCTATTCCTTCCATGACTACAACATCTCTCTTGACTGTGACGATATTTTTTCTAATCTCGTTTCTTTTGGAACGTGGACCATAACAGGGCTTCCAAACAGACGAATGTGACTTAAGTCTGGTTTCTTTCCATACCACACTTCATATAGAGTTTTCTTCTCTAAACTTGAAGTAACAGATCTGTTTTTAAGATACACGGCTGTATGTGCAGCTTCAGCCCAGAACTTTTTGTCTAACTTTGCGTCAAATAATAAGCATCTTGCTTTTTCTACAACTGTTCTATTTGCTCGTTCACTAACACCATTTTGCTCTGGTGTGTAAGCAGTTGTTTTCTGGTGTATTATTCCGGCTTTTGTTAAATAATTCTCCATTTCACCACTACAAAATTCGCCACCGTTATCAGTGCGCAAAATTTTTATTTTCTTGTTTTGTTGGTTTTCAACCATCGATTTAAAACCTTTAAATTTTTTAAGCACTTCACTTTTGTGCTTCATAAAAAATATGAATGTCATCCGACTATAGTCATCCACAAATAAAAGAAAAAATTTCGAACCTGCAATAGATTTTGTTTCCATGGCACCACATACATCAGCATGTATTATCTGTAGTGTCTCAGTACTCCTCTGGCCCACATGTGAAAAAGGTAACCTTACCTGTTTACCCTCGCAACAGGTCACACACTTTTCCTTCACTATGCCACTGGTACCGGGATAAAATAGGCCATCAACAATTCCATTTTTCATTTTATTCAAATCACTACTGTTAATATGTGCTAGCTGTCTGTGCCAAATCTCCGAATTTACTACCGCTGGCGCTGCTAACTTACATTCTTTACTATTTTTCAACTTGAGTTTGTAAACACCATTGGTTAGTTCAGCTGTTGCAACCAATGCATTTTTGTTGTTGCGAATGTAACAGTAACCGGCTTCAAAAGCAACACTATTTCCATTTTTGATTAATTCACTTACGGACAGCAAATTTGTTGTTAAGTTTGGCACGCATAGCACATCTTTAACTGTGATGACGTAATTATATTCTGTCGTGATTTCTATATCTCCAGCGCACAAAACTGGCAGTTTCGTTTCATTTGCAATAATAATTTCTGATAATTTGGGAATGTAATTCGCACTTTTTATCCAATTTTTATTTGCCGTCATATGTGCACTGGCACCGGAGTCCACAAACCACTCATTTTTACTATATTCGCCACTCAAAAACACCGCACTGAAAACATTTGACTGTTTGTTTTTCTGCAACAATGGACACTGATTTCTATAATGTCCACTTTGTTTGCATTTATAGCAAGTTATCTTCTTTTCGCTTGCCATTGGCATTCCGCTATTTCTGTTATTCGTGTTGTTGCATTTTCTGTAATGCTGTTTTTTATTCGCAATGAATGCAGCGCTACTGGAATCCGGTTCAGTTAAACTCGAAACTTCCATATCAATTAATTTTGATTTAATAACGTCTGCGGTAATTGGAATACCAGAGTGTTCAATGGCCATGGTTATCGGAGAAAATTTTTCCGATAAACCTGCTAATAGTAATGATCCGATCCATTCATCGGTAATTGCAAATCCTGTGCCCTTTAATCGTTGCGCTGTTTCGATAATTTGGGTTACGTAAGTAGTCATAGAATCGCAGTTTTCCAGACGCACTGAGCTTAAATGACGTAGCAAGGTTATTTTTCTCGAAAAACCTGAGTTATCGAACATGTTTTTAAGCTTTCCCCATAACTCTTCAGAGGTTTTCGTTTCCTTGATATACACATACAAACCTGGATCAATGGTTAATATTAGCTTTGCTTTGGTTTTTGCGTCATCTGCAGTTTTCCTCTCGGTGCCGGCCACTGTCTTGATGTAGTGAACCATGCCTTCAAGCACCAACAAGTTCTCTGCCGCAAAACTCCACTCATCGTAATTTTCTCTTCCTTTTAGCTTCGGAACACTTTGAATACAGTTAGTGGTCATGATTATATAAAACACAACTAATATTTTTAATCAAAACTTTTTATTAAAATTGTGGATATTCGCCCATAACCTATTAAAACACGTTGACTTTCTTATAAGGACTGATTTCATTTTATTCTTTCGTTTCATTTTCTATGATAGTTTTACAAAGGTAGCGTAGGTGGCGTAACATGTTATTTTAATACATAAAAGTATTGCCATACGAAAATAACACTTATTGATTTCAGCGAGTTATAAAGCTCTGAAATTGTGTCAATAATATATCGAAGTTGCTTTGAATCAGATTTTGACATTTATGATACGCCAAACAAAGCTGAGACATTTTCTAAAAATATCAAGGTTACGTTGTCATAGCGATCTTTTAGACGAGCAATAGCCAAATCGTTAGCCTCTGTCACTTGGTAAGCCTTTACTGTTGCCAGAGCTTATCCTTTTAAACACGTCAACAAGTGATTGAACTGTTCTATTTTTGTAATAAATTGATCGTTGTGCACGAGGTTGTTGAATGAATAAATAAAATTTTTATAATCCATGTAATTGTCATCAAATTGTCAACATACTGTGAAGCTGTTAACAACTGTGTTTATTTGCTCCTGTTTAAGTCGCAAAATTAAGTGGTTTTAAGTTCATTATTTTAATGTGTTTACAGTGAAAATTAATTAACTTGTGTTTAGTATTGTGACTTATTGTAGATTTCATTGAAATCGCATTAGTCTGTGCTTTAAAAATTAAATTAAATTTCATACTTTTCATTCTCTTTTGTAGTAACAAATTTGTTTTTGTTTTGTTTATATCCATACGTACATACATTGTTTTTATTTTTGCGCGGTGTTTTTTTTTTGTTTTGCTTAGTTTTCAGTTTATTTTTGTCTCGTTTGACATTTCTGAAGCATTACATCTCTTCGTTCTTGCGATTCAAACGGTTTGAAAAAACAATATACAAAAAGAAAAAAGAAAAAAACTGTAGCATACTTTTAGTTACTTTTAATTTTCCGTGAAACGGTTAGAAAAATCTTCAAAAAAAAAAAAAAGTGTAGCATACTTTTAGTTAATCCTTTTTAAACTACTTTCATTAAACTAAACTACTTTCATTAAATTTTAACATGATTTGTAAACACCCTGTCTGCTCTGTTAAAGACGCTACTGAGCGTTTCGTAGTCTGTCATTTCTGCGATGATCTTTATCATGCGAAATGTGTTGGACTAAATGGCCGCATTGCTGATGTAATTGAGAAGGGTGAAGGTCTTCGGTGGTCATGCACCAAGTGCAAGGCAGCTGATAACTGCTTATATAATCTATATAAGCAGTCTAAAAAAGGTTTTGCTGAAATTGGCAAGGACCTGTCTGCTCTCTTGCAGAAGTTTCAGCATTTTGAAACTCTTTTTAACGACTTCAGATGCTTAGAAGAGCAAGTTTCAACACCAAAAAAATCGACTCCGATGACTCTTCGTGGGAAGCAGAAAAACGACAAGAAAACTGCAAATACTGTATCAAAGGCTAAAACGCTGGATAAACCACCTACAACTGTGCAACCTCTTACTCAAAATATAATAACTGTACAATCCAATTTGCCATCTACTTCTGCTCAAAATGATAATGATTCGATTTCAGTAACAGTCCCTGATAGAAATGACCCAAAAGAACTTGTGGTTATATCTTCAAAAAAAACTGTTTTTGTGTCGCGTTTCGCTTCTGATACTTCGGTTGAGGACTTAAATCATTATATTAAAAATAAATTAAATGACTTTAGTGATTTTTCTGTGCGTAAGCTAAGTTTTTCATATCCGAGGAAAAAGTCTTCATTTAAGGTTTTTGTCCCTGAAGAAGTTTTTGGAAAGGTGAACAACAAAGATTTTTGGCCGCGTAACACTCTAGTTCGGGAATTCGAATATAGAAATAGCCCACGCTCTGAAAATATTGCTAGTTTACCACAGCGTTCTGAAGATCAAAATGTTCCAAAAAACTAATTTACGACCGTTTTCAAACTTTAACCATCGCTTATCAAAACGTTAGAGGTTTAAATACTAAGTTATCTGATTTATTCATGAATAGTTTCGACTTTGAATTCCATGTTATTTCGTTTTCTGAAACTTGGCTTCGGGAAAATATATTGGACACTGAAATTCTTTGTAGCAACTATAAAATATTCAGAAAAGACCGTAAGTCTAAAATAGGAGGTGGAGTCCTTCTGGCGGTGCACATTTCATTATGCTGTGAGGAATTGAAGTTTATAAACAATACTGATTTAGAACTTGTTGGCGTTCTCATCAAACTTATGAATAAGTCAATCTACTTAACTTGTTCCTACATTCCACCAAATGCTGATCACACTACCTATTTACGACATGCTGAAGAATTTAAAGGAACAAATAATCGTCTCACTGTAAATGATACCATGATTGTACTTGGAGATTTTAATTTACCATATGTTACATGGAGTATAACGGACAATTGCTGCTTTCTCACACCAACTTCATCCAATAACGAAATAACTGAATTTCTGGATATTCTTTCTGATTGTTGTCTTCATCAAATTAATAATATTCTTAATACGAGCAACAGAAACCTTGATCTTGCGTTTGTTGATGAATTTGTTAACATAAATATAAGTCGAATTGATCCTTTGGTTTTACCGGAGGACAAACATCACCCAACTCTTCTATTAAAATATGTTTTAGCATGTAGCTTACTGAAAAAAAATCGTGTAACACCTCAGAATTCATGTTTCAACTTTTAAAAAAACGAATTATCTTAGACTTAACTCCTTGTTAAACCATATCGACTGGTCAGTTATACTGCCGGATAAACAATATTACTCTGAGGCTGATATGGAGTGCTATGTTAAATCATTTAATGTGTGCTTGCTTCATTGTATTTCCAAATCTGTGCCGAAGTTCAATAAGACAGTATTTTCAAGCGGTCCTCCATGGGTAACAAATGAATTAAACTATCTTAAAAATGTAAGAAATCGCCGGTTTAAAAAATTAAAAATGTCTGGTAAAACCATCGATTATATAAGATATTCCCGCGCTCGGTATAATTATCAAAATCTTAATAAACGCTCTTATTTAAACTACATCTCATATATAAAACTCAACATTAAGAATAATCCTAAGCTTTTTTACAAATTTATAAACATCAAACGTAAATCATCTGCGTATCCTCAACAGATGTCTTATAAAGGTGTAACATCATCCGAAAAAAATGAAATATCTAATTTGTTTGCAAACTTCTTTGAGTCAACTTATTCATCTTCAACTTATAATTCCAGCATGAACTATCCATATAGTCTTCCGCGTATAAATGAGATGCAACTCCCACGGATTGGTGCGGATTTAGTCAGTAATGAACTAAAAATTTTAAAATGTAGTCTTTGTTATCCTCTTTCAAAAATCTTTAATATTTCCTTGATTTTGGGCTATTTTCCTAAATCATGGAAAGAATCTTACATTATCCCACTTCACAAATCTGGAAGTAAGGCTTACATTGAAAATTACAGAGGCATATCTAAGCTCAGTGCAATCCCAAAACTTTCTGAAAAAATAATTAATGATCAACTTTCAAACTTCGTCTCGTCCTTGATGACAGTATCTCAGCATGGTTTACTTAAAGGTATATCTACATCCACAAATCTTTTGGAGTTCACCACACTTGTTATAAACGGATTTAAGCGATGTTATATACACGAATTTCAGCAAAGCTTTTGACTGCGTAAGTCATCGTCTACTTTTAAAAAAGCTGTATTTAATAGGCTTTCCTTCATCGATATTAAAGTGGATTGGATCGTATCTAACGGATAGGAAGCAACAAGTATTGTTTGACAACGTATTTTCTAAGCATATAATGGTTTCATCTGGAGTTCCTCAAGGTAGTCATCTTGGCCCCACACTATTTTTACTATTTATAAATGACTTACCCTCTGCTATGGATTCGGCCCATATTTTAATGTATGCTGATGATGTAAAGCTTTTTTATTCTTTTAATGATTATTTTAATCATAAAACTTTACAATCAAACTTAAATGAACTTGTTAAATGGTGTGATACAAACTTGATGACCTTAAATCTCAAAAAGTGCAAACAAATGACTTTTACAAGAAGGAAAGAAATTGATACGTCATATTCTATAAATGGTGTAAAATTGGAAAAGGTTGAAAATTTTGTAGATTTAGGCGTCACTATGGATAAAAAACTTCGCTTCAACGATCATATAAGTTTAATGGTTAACAAAGCAAAAGGTGTCCTAGGATTTATAAAACGATGGTCTAAAGAATTTGATGACCCCTACTCGACTAAGCTGCTTTTCACTTCACTTGTACGTCCAATATTGGAATATGCATCAGTGGTGTGGAACCCACAATATAATATATACATTGATATGCTCGAGTCGGTGCAGAAACAATTCCTATTGTTTTCACTTCGGGGCTACCCTGGAATTCACACTTAAATTTGCCCTCATATGAAAATCGTTTTAAACTAATACGGTTACCAACTCTGCGCAGTCGAAGGATTATGCTAAATGTTACTTTCTTAAATAAACTGTTTTCCGGCTCAATGAACTCTGAGTTATTACATGGTATGATTAACATTAATAATCCAGGAAGGAATTTGAGACATTTTCGTTTCTTAAGACTTGATATTAGTAATTCTAACTACGCTCTTTTTTGTCCATTCCGGTGTATATGTAATGATTATAATACCCTTTGTCATCTTATTAGTCCCGTGGACTCTTACAATGTTATAAAGCAAAAAATAATTATATATCTTAATTCTTGAAATTCCCTTGTTTCTGCTGCACAGCCTATTGGGCTTAGTGGAAATTTTATTTAATTAGTGATCGGATAAAGCTGAAACCCATAATTTCTTTTAAAGAAATAGTGCAGTCCCGGTCACCGATCCGTACGATAAACGGATATGCCGCACACGTATGGTTTCGCTTACTGAACGCAGAGCAGTCCGGGCTGTTCGTAGTAGGTCATCGATCCGTACGATAGACAGATGCGCCTCTCGTGCGGTTAGGCGGGTAAGTGGGACCGCAGGGACCGATCGCAAAAAAAAAAAAAAAAAAAAAAGCGCGGCAGTTGAAGTGTTAGTAACCGATTTTGAGCTGATGTAGGGAACAGAAAGCTTTGCTCAAGCTGATTAGCCTCTTTTGGCTTGCGTTTCTCAAATAGAGCTCTCAATTTGCTTTTAACAGCTACATAAAGTTTATCTAAATCATTGCGACCAGTATCAGAAGGGTCACAACTTTCAATTTGTGATTATTAAGACGCCGCTTGTTTGTAATATGACTCTACCATGCCCAATCTGCACTCTAGCTCAATATGCGATAAGGTGTTTGTTGCTTCCACTGTAGTTTTCATTCTGGTTAAACTACCTTTACTTGATGATCTTTGCTGTTTCAAAGCCATTGAGGATGGTGCCTTAACGCCTGCTTGACCCTCAGTGTCATTAGTCATTGTAAATGTATTACAATATGAATGTATGTATCTACCCAAAAACAAATAGTTCTTGTCGCTAATGTGCAGCGACAATTCTCAAAAGTGAACTTAACAACAGAGAGAGTAATGAGTAAACGACGTTGACGTAAGCACATCACAGGTTTGTTGCAACTTATGTAAAGCTTCGTTTTATGTACAGTATGTATGCACGATAGGTATGTAGATTTGAGTTCGATGACTAAAAATTAGGTTTAAATCATGTGCATAAATTGAACGCAAGAGACTTAATTCAAATATTCTTGAGACTATGGGATTTATTTTTGATTTGATTTCATGAACTTATTTAGTTTCGAAAATTTTAAAACTAAATTGGCTTTCGTTTATTGTAAACAAATTTTCCTTTTTAATTAAATCACAGCACGTGAGTCAATAAAAATTTAGCACTTGTAATGGTACTGAGTGCAATGCATATGGGTCATTCCATCTATAATGGGCCTATCATTACCCTCATGTTTTTTAAATAGGCTGAAATTTTTTTCAGTGATTGGTCTATCATGTAGAAGATATAAAAAAAATCGATAAAATTTTTTTGACCAGTATTATTGCTTAAAAAAAAAGTTTTAAATTGTGTTAAAAAAAACTCGTAAGTAAAACAAAAAAATTCATTGATGAATATAAAAAAACCAACACAATCCAAATTAGCTTTTATATTATTTTTAGGTAGTTGTGTACAGGTAGATGACAAAAAAACTGCAAATCTGAATAAATGAAGGCATGAACGGTTTCTATGTGGTAAAAGATAAAAAAATTGACCATCCAAGAAAACATCACATTCCCAAATACTCCATCATCGATTTCATGTCTGTGAAGTTGGCCCACCATTTTTTGATTTTTCAAAAAATGAAACTTGTGCTGCAATGTGCCCGACTTGTGCTATGATGTGCCGTATTTAAAAAAAATATCATTTCTAGGATTCGATTTTTATAAGCAAAGTAATTTTTTAGTGTGAAGTTGGCCCACCATTTTTGATATTTATAAAAAAGTAGCCTTGTGCTGTAATGTGCTCAGGATGTGCTGCCGTGTGCCGTAAAGGATATAAAATGAATCCTGCAATTTCGACCTTTATGAGCAAAAACAAAATTTTAACCATTTTTTTTGCCATACGGCACAACATAGCATAAGTCGAGCACAATACAGCACAACACTTTTTTTTTTGAATATCCAAAAATGGTGGGCCAACTTCACATACATTTTTGTATGATTTATAGATTTTTGCAAGTTTCATATAACAAAAGTTGAATTATTTTTTTTTGCAATACGGCACAACATAGCACAAGTGGAGCACAATGCAGTACAACAATTTTTTTCTTGAAAATCAAAAAATGGTGGGCCAACTTCACATACATTTTTGTATGATATATAGATTTTTGCAAGTTTCATATAACAAAAGTTGAATTATTTTTTTTTGCAATACGGCACAACATAGCACAAGTGGAGCACAATGCAGTACAACAATTTTTTTCTTGAAAATCAAAAAATGGTGGGCCAACTTCACATACATTTTTGTATGATTTATAGTTTTTTGAAAATTTTATGTAGCAAAAGTTGAAACATACTTTTTTTCAATACGGCACAACATAGCACAAGTCGAGCACAATGCAGCACAACAACTTTTTTCTTGAAAATCAAAAAATGGTGGGCCAACTTCACATACATTTTTGTATGATTTATAGATTTTTGCAAGTTTCATATAACAAAAGTTGAATTATTTTTTTTTTGCAATACGGCACAACATAGCACAAGTTGAGCACAATACAGCACAATACTTTTTTTTTTGGAAATCAAAAAATGATGGGCCAACTTCACGCATTATTTTAAATGATTTTTTTCATTAAATACTTGGAATTATTTTTTTTGCGATACGGCACATCATAGCACAATTCAAGCACATTACAGCACAACATCAATTCTTTGAAAAATAGAAAAATGGTGGGCTAACTTCACACGCAAAAAATGTTTTTGCTCATAAAGGTCGAAATTGCAGGATACATTTTATATCCTTTACGGCACACGGCAGCACATCCTGAGCACATTACAGCACAAGGCTACTTTTTTATAAATATCAAAAAATGGTGGGCCAACTTCACAGACATAAAAACCTCTTAGAAATAAAAAAAAAATTTTGATGTTTCAAAAATTTGAAAAAATTCCCAACAGTAGAAAAACTATAAAAATTGAAAAACTATAACAACTCACAAGTAGCTGAAGATTTCAAAATTTAGAAAAAATCATAATCTTTCCAAAAAAAAAATTCAAAAAGTGTCGAAAAATTAGTTAAAACCAATTAGAAATAAAAAAAAAGAATGTTTTTAAGATTCAAAAATTTTAAAAAATTCCCAACAGTAGAAAAATTAGAAAAATTGAAAAACTATACGATTTTGCAAGTAGCTGAAGATTTCAAAATTTTGAAAAAAATATAAAAATTCAAGAATAGTCGAAAAATTAGCAAAAACCTCTTAGAAATCAAAAAAAAAAGAAATTTTTTAAGTTTCAAAAATTTTAAAAAATTCCCAACAGTAGGAAAATTATAAAAATTGAAAAACTATAAAAACTTGCAAATAGCTGATTATTTCAAAACTTAGAAAAAATCATAATAATTCAAAAAAAAAAATCAGAAAGTGTCGAAAAATTAAAAAACCTCTTAGAAATCAAAAAAAAAATTTTATGTTTCGAAAATTTGAAAAAATTCCCAACAGCAGAAAAATTATTAAAATTGAAAAAATATAACAACTCACTAGTATATGAAGATTTAAAAAACTTAAAAAATTTTAAAAAATTCAAAAAAAAGTTCAAAAAGTGCCGCAAAATTAGCAAAAACCTATTAAAAATCAAAAAAAAAAATTTTTTTTAGTTTCAAAAATTTTAAAAAACTCCCAACAGTAGAAAACTTATAAAAATTGAAAAACTATAACATTTTGCAAGTAGCTGAAGATTTCAAATTTTTGAAAAAATTATAAAAATTCAAAAATAGTCGAAAAATTAGCAAAAACCTCTTAGAAATCAAAAAAAAAGATTTTTTTTAAGTTTGAAAAATTTGAAATAATTCCCAACAGTAGAAAATTTATAAAAATTGAAAAACTATAAAATTTTGCAAGTAGCTGAAGATTTCAAAATTTTGAAAAAAATTATAAAAATTCAAAAATAGTCGAAAAATTAGCAAAAACCTCTAAGAAATCAAAAAAAAAAAAAAAATTTTTAAGTTTCAAGAATTTGAAAAAATTCCCAACAGTAGGAAAATTATAAAAATTGAAAAACTATATCAACTTGCAAATAGCTGATTATTTCAAAACTTAGAAAAAATCATAATAATTCAAAAAAAAAAAAATCAGAAAGTGTCGAAAAATTAAAAAACCTCTTAGAAATCAAAAAAAAAAAATTTTATGTTTCGAAAATTTGAAAAAATTCGCAACAGCAGAAAAATTATTAAAATTGAAAAAATATAACAACTCACAAGTATATGAAGATTTAAAAAACTTGAAAAAATTTTAAAAAATTCAAAAAAAAGTTCAAAAAGTGTCGCAAAATTAGCGAAAACCTATTAAAAATCAAAAAAAAAAATTTTTTTTAGTTTCAAAAATTTTAAAAAACTCCCAACAGTAGAAAACTTATAAAAATTGAAAAACTATAACATTTTGCAAGTAGCTGAAGATTTCAAATTTTTGAAAAAATTATAAAAATTCAAAAATAGTCGAAAAATTAGCAAAAACCTCTTAGAAATCAAAAAAAAAGATTTTTTTTAAGTTTGAAAAATTTGAAATAATTCCCAACAGTAGAAAAATTAGAAAAATTGAAAAACTATACGATTTTGCAAGTAGCTGAAGATTTCAAAATTTTGAAAATAATATAAAAATTCAAGAATAGTCGAAAAATATATTTTATACTGCAATAACTATCCTAAAAAACTTACGGAACATTTAATAAAATATAATACAATCCATGATAACATAACACAACAGAATTCAACATTAAGCACCACAACATCTGGCCACCCTAAACACTTTTTTGCGATTCCATACATACCTACACTTACAGACGACATAACCCTTAAACATTTTAAAACAGATGACACAGCTTTTGCCTTTAAATCAAACCAAACGATCTCAACGTTATTTACAAAAACAAAAGACAAAACAGAAAAATTTCAGCAACATAACGTAGTGTACAAAATAGAATGTAAAGGCAAAGAAGGAGAAACATGTAACAGAGTTTATATAGGAACAACAAAACGAACACTGGGAACACGAATAGGAGAACATAAAGCCGATGTAAACCATAACAGACATACGACAGCACTAGCTAAACATATGGATGAAAATGAACACACAGCTGATTTTGACAACATTACAATACTGGACAGAGAAAAAAGAGAAAACATTAGATACACTCTAGAGAGCCTACGAATTAGACAACATTACAAAACAGCAATGAACATAAAAGAAGATTTTGACAAAATTAGTCTCAGTTACAGTGTGGTGCTATAAAGCTTATATTCAAATTACTAATTTTTGTTATTTTAATTTTTAATTTAATATTTTTGTAAATTCAAATAATGTTTTTCTTGCTGTAAGTTTTTGATATTAACCAAAAATTTGTACCTATATGAATGTTTTTTAATGTAAATTTTCGTTAACAGTGTGATGTAAATATTCAATAAAGAATTTTGACATACCCCTGAGGATGCTTAAAACCCATAAGCGAAACGTCGGGTGAACAAATGAATTTAACATTGTTTTATTCATAAAATCTAAATTGACCTAACAGCCTGTTTTCAACAAAGAAAAAACCTTTTCAATTTATAAAATCAAATATATTGGTCAGATATTATTCATATAAAAAAAAAGAATTTTTTTAAGTTTGAAAAATTTGAAATAATTCCCAACAGTAGAAAAATTAGAAAAATTGAAAAACTATAACATTTCGCAAGTAGCTGAAGATTTCAAAATTTTGAAAAAATTATAAAAATTCAAAAATAGTCGAAAAATTAGCAAAAACCTCTTAGAAATCAAAAAAAAAAAGAAAATTTTTAAGTTTCAAGAATTTGAAAAAATTCCCAAAAGTAGGAAAATTATAAAATTTGAAAAACTATAACAACTTGCAATGAGCAGATTATTTCAAAACTTAGAAAAAATCATAATAATCCAAAAAAAAAATCAAAAAGAGTCGAAAAATTAAAAAACCTCTTAGAAATCAAAAAAAAAATTTTTTATGTTTCAAAAATTTGAAAAAATTCCCAAAAGCAGAAAAATTATAAAAATTGAAAAACTATAAAAACTCACAAGTAGCTGAAGATTTAAAAATTTTGAAAAAATTGTATTATTTCCAAAAAACAACAGTAGAAAATTTATAAAAATTGAAAAACTATAAAATTTTGCAAGTAGCTGAAGATTTCAAAATTTTGAAAAAATTATAAAAATTCAAAAATAGTCGAAAAATTAGCAAAAACCTCTTAGAAATCAAAAAAAAAAATTTTATGTTTCGAAAATTTGAAAAAATTCCCAACAGCAGAAAAATTATTAAAATTGAAAAAATATAACAACTCACAAGTATATGAAGATTTAAAAAACTTAAAAAATTTTAAAAAATTCAAAAAAAAGTTCAAAAAGTGCCGCAAAATTAGCAAAAACCTATTAAAAATCAAAAAAAAAAATTTTTTTTTAGTTTCAAAAATTTTAAAAAACTCCCAACAGTAGAAAACTTATAAAAATTGAAAAACTATAACATTTTGCAAGTAGCTGAAGATTTCAAATTTTTGAAAAAATTATAAAAATTCAAAAATAGTCTAAAAATTAGCAAAAACCTCTTAGAAATCAAAAAAAAAAGATTTTTTTTAAGTTTGAAAAATTTGAAATAATTCCCAACAGTAGAAAATTTATAAAAATTGAAAAACTATAAAATTTTGCAAGTAGCTGAAGATTTCAAAATTTTGAAAAAAATTATAAAAATTCAAAAATAGTCGAAAAATTAGCAAAAACCTCTTAGAAATAAAAAAAAAAAATTTTTAGATTTCAAAAATTTTAAAAAACTCCCAACAGTAGAAAACTTATAAAAATTGAAAAACTATAACATTTTGCAAGTAGCTGAAGATTTCAAATTTTTGAAAAAATTATAAAAATTCAAAAATAGTCTAAAAATTAGCAAAACCCTCTTAGAAATCAAAAAAAAAAGATTTTTTTTAAGTTTGAAAAATTTGAAATAATTCCCAACAGTAGAAAATTTATAAAAATTGAAAAACTATAACATTTTGCAAGTAGCTGAAGACTTCAAAATTTTGAAAAAATTATAAAAATTCAAGAATTGTCGAAAAATTAGCAAAAACCTCTTAGAAATAAAAAAAAAAAGAAATTTTTTAAGTTTCAAAAATTTTAAAAAAATTCCCAACAGTAGGAAAATTATAAAAATTGAAAAACTATAACAACTTGCAAAAAGCTGATTATTTCAAAACTTAGAAAAAATCATAATAATTCAAAAAAAAAATCAGAAAGTGTCGAAAAATTAAAAAACGTCTTAGAAATCAAAAAAAAAAAAATTTATGTTTCGAAAATTTGAAAAAATTCCCAACAGCAGAAAAATTATAAAAATTGAAAAAATATAACAACTCACAAGTATATGAAGATTTAAAAAACTTGAAAAAATTTTAAAAAATTCAAAAAAAAGTTCAAAAAGTGCCGCAAAATTCG
This sequence comes from Meiosimyza decipiens, assembly GCA_963680825.1. Taxonomy (NCBI): domain Eukaryota; kingdom Metazoa; phylum Arthropoda; class Insecta; order Diptera; family Lauxaniidae; genus Meiosimyza; species Meiosimyza decipiens. Next base: position 36,869,000 of record OY804261.1, read on the forward strand.
CAAAAACCTCGTAAAAATCAAGAAAAAAAAATTTTTTTTTAGTTTCAAAAATTTTAAAAAACTCCCAACAGTAGAAAACTTATAAAAATTGAAAAACTATAACATTTTGCAAGTAGCTGAAGATTTCAAATTTTTGAAAAAATTATAAAAATTCAAAAATAGTCGAAAAATTAGCAAAAACCTCTTAGAAATAAAAAAAAAAGAATTTTTTTAAGTTTGAAAAATTTGAAATAATTCCCAACAGTAGAAAAATTATAAAAATTGAAAAACTATAATAACCTGCAAATTGCTGAGTATTTCAAAACTTAGAAAAAATCAAAATAATCAAAAAGAAAAAATCAAAAAGTGTCGAAATATTAAAAAACCTCTTAGAAATCAAAAAAAAATTTTTATGTTTCAAAAATTTGAAAAAATTCCCAAAAGCAGAAAAATTATAAAAATTGAAAAACTTTAAAAACTTATACAAGTAGCTGAAGATTTCAAAATTATAAAAATTAAAAAAATATTCAAAAAGTATCCAAAAATTAGCCGAAACCTCATAGAAATCAAAAATAAAAGATTTTTTAAATTTCAAAAATTCAAAAAAATTCCCAATAGTAGAAAAATTATAAAAATTGAAAAACTTTAACAACTAATTCAAGTAGCTGAAGATTACTAACCCACCACTTTTCACCGTTCTAAAGTTTCCAAAAAACACTAAAAATTAGTAATTACCTCTTACAAATCAAAAAAAAATAAAAAAATTTTTAAATTTCAAAAATTTGAAAAAACTTCCCAAAGTAGAAAAATTATAAAAATTGAAAAACTTTAACAACTTATACAAGTAGCTGAAGATTTCAAAATTATAAAAATTAAAAAAATATTCAAAAAGTATCCAAAAATTAGCCAAAACCTCATATAAATCAAAAATAAAAGATTTTTTAAATTTCAAAAATTTGAAAAAATTCCCAATAGTAGAAAAATTATAAAAATTGAAAAACTTTAACAACTAATTCAAGTAGCTGAAGATTACTAACCCACCACTTTTCACCGTTCTAAAGTTTCCAAAAAACACGAAAAATTAGTAATTACCTCTTACAAATCAAAAAACTTAAAAAAAATTTAAATTTCAAAAATTTTAAAAAATTCCCCAAAGTAGAAAAATTAAAAAAATTGAAAAACTTTAACAACTTATACAAGTAGCTGAAGATTTCAAAATCTTGAAAAAACTATAAAAATTAAAAAATATTCAAAAAGCATCCAAAAATTAGCCAAAACCTCATAGAAATCAAAAAATATAAAGATTTTTCAAATTTCAAAAATTTGAAAAAATTCCCAAAAGTAGAAAAATTATAAAAATTGAAAAACTTAAGCAACTTGCAAGTAGCTAAAGATTTCAAAATTTAGAAAACATTATAAAGATTTCAAAAAAAAAGTTCAAAAAGTATCGAAAAATTTGCAAAAACCTCTTAAAAATCAAAAGAAAAAATATTTTAAATTTCGGAAATTTGAGAAATTCCCAAAAGTAGAACGATTCTAAGAATTGAAAAACTTTAACAACGTATACAAGTAGCTGAAGATTTCAAAACTTAGCAAAATTATAAATATTCCAAAAAAAATTCAAAATGTATCGGAAAATTAGCAAAAACCTCTTAGAAATCAAATAAAACATAAAAAAATTTTTAAATTTCAAAAATTTGAAAAAAACTCCCCAAAGTAGAAAAATTATAAAAATTGAAAAACTTTATCAACTTACAAGTAGCTGAAGTTTTAAAAATTTAGAAAAAATAACAAACATTCAAAAAAATTCAAAAAGTATCGAAAAATTACCAAAAAACTTCTTAGAAATCTAAAATATCAAAAGTTTCTAAATTTCAAAAATTTGAAAAAACTCCCTATAGTAGAAAAATTGTAAAAATTGAAAATTTTTAACAACTTATACAAGTAGCTGAAGATTTCAAAATTTAGAAAAAATTATAAATATTCCAAAAAAAATTCAAAATGTATCGGAAAATTAGTAAAAACCTCTTTGAAATCAAATGAAATATAAAAAATTTTTAAATTTCAAAAATTTGAAAAAAATTCCCCAAAGTAGAAAATTTATAAAAATTGAAAAACTTTCACAACTTACAAGTAGCTGAAGATTTAAAAATTTAGAAAAAATAATAAAAATTCAAAAACATTTCAAAAAGTATCGAAAACTTACCAAAAAACTTCTTAGAAATCAGAAAAAAAAATTTTTTAGCTTTGAAAAGTTTGAAAAAATTCCCAATAGTGGAAAAATTGTAAAAATTGAAAAACTTTTACAAATTATACAAGTAGCTGAAGATTTCAAAATTTAAACAAAATTATAAATATTCCAAAAAAAATTCAAAAAGTATCGAAAAATTAGTAAAAACCTCTTAGAAATCAAAAAAAATAAAAAAATTTTTAAATTTCAAAAATTTGAAAAAATTCCCAAAAGTAGAAAAATTATAAAAATTGAAAAACTTTAACAACTTATACAAGTAGCTGAAGATTTCAAAATTATAAAAATTAAAAAAATATTCTAAAGTATCCAAAAATTAGCAAAATCCTTTTAGAAACCAAAAAATATAAATTTTTAATTTCGGAAATTTGAGAAATTCCCAAAAGTAGAAGAATTCTAAAAATTTAAAAACTTTATCAACTTATATTCCAAAACAAATTCAAAAAGTATCCAAAAATTAGCAAAAACCTCTTAGAAATAAAAAAAAATCAAAAATTTTTTATATATCAAAAATTTTAAAAAAATCCCAACAGTAGAAAAAATAAAAATTGAAAAACTTTAACAACTATTTCGAGTAGCTGAAGATTACTAACCCACCACTTTTCACCGTTCTAAAGTTTCCAAAAAACACTATAATTTTGATCAATACATAATCGTTATTTTGGGTAAAAAATAAGTTTGCAGATTCAAACGAGTTCTGTTTAAAACTTTCAATAAAAACCATTTTACTTTCGGAAAAATTAAGATGATTATAAGTATTACATATTTTACTGCCATTTTCGAAATCTTCTTTAAACGTTAACACTTACGCGTAATATTATACTAAAGGGTTTTTTTAGAGGTATAGAGTTTCGAATTGAAATAAAACACAAGAAAATCGTTTTAATGTCCATCAATTTGGCTTTATTGGAAGGATAATTTTATGCCATTAATGGTTAAATATGATTTCGGGCATGTATCCACCGCGGCTGGCTGGAATAAAGCCAATTCTACAGGTCCAATTTTGAACCACTTTTTCGAGCATATGGGGCCGTATGTCGGCAATAACGCCACGAATGTTGGCTTCCAAGTCCCCTAACGTTTCTGGTTTGTTGGCGTAGACGAGCGACTTCACATATCCCCAAAGAAAATAATCCAATGGTGTCAAATCACACGATCTTGGTGGCCAATTGACAGGTCCATTCCATCGCGCTCATCGAATGTTTCCTTCAATAAATCGATTGTGACGTGCGCTGTGTGGCATGTAGCGCCGTCTTGTTGGAACCACAACTCATCCACATTCATGCCATCCAATTCGGGAACAAAATAGTCGGTTATCATGGCTCTATACCGGTCTCCATTAACGGTAACTGACTCTCCAGCATTATTTCGGAAGAAGTATGGCCCAATGACTCCACCAGCCCATAGAGCACACCAAACAGTCAGTTTTTGTGGATGTAATGGCGTCTCAAGGGTCTCATGTGGATTCTCTTCACTCCAAATGCGGCAATTTTGCTTGTTGACGTAGCCATTCAACCAAAAATGAGCCTCATCACTGAACAAAATTTTGCGATGAAAATCAGCATCGAGATCAATCTCATTTTCGGCCCATACACCAAAATCACGACGCATTGCATGGTCTCGCGGCATTAATTCTTGCACAAGCTGGATCTTGTAAGGTCGCAAGCCAAGATCTTTGCGCAAAATCTTCCATAAAGTTGATGGACAAAGCTCCAATTGCTGTGCACGGTGGCGAATCGATTCATTCGGGTCCTCTTCAACATTTTGCTCTACAGCGGCAATTGTTTCTTCGGTGCGCACTGTTCGACGTCTCTGCGGATGCGTATTATCACATAGAGTAAACGTAGTGCGAAAACGATCCATGGTTAACCGAATTAATTGCTCTGATGGACGATTATGTCGACCATAAAATGGACGGAGCTTGCGGTAAACTTCGCGAACTGAACCATTATTTTCGAAATAAATTTGCACGATTTGCAAGCGTTGTTCTTTTGTCAACCTGTTCATGATGAAATGGCAAACCAAACTGAACATAAATAACATTAAAGTTGCCAGATTTGACAATAAAATGCCAGTTTTATCTCTATTCGAAAAACAAACCTCTAAAAAAAACACCCTTTACATAGTTATAGACCATTTCTAGACCTATAACTCTGCATTTAAACATTTTGATTCTATATAATGCACAAATTTTTAAAAGATCATTTTTAGTTTCTTTTATTCTAATGAAAATTTAATAACAGACGTATAATATACGGCTGTATGAATACAGTATGTCCTTTAACGATTTTGAACATTTGAGCAAGGCGGCATCAACAAACAAGTTGAAAAATATTGAGAAGAGATTATAAAAAAACACATGGATTTCATGACTGAAAAATCTCCAAACGATCAGTCATGAGCGCAAGAGGGAACGCACTATATTCGAAATCCAATTCCGAACACTGACAGTGAGTGCAACAAATACTACCAGCTTTGATTGCAAATGCTCTCACATTTTTATTCATACTTGTCCGGGAGGTAGTGTTGCATTTTTTTGTAGTCATTTTCTCTGGATGGTTGTTGGGGAGTTTCAGCAAAAAAGCTTGCAGAATAACTCGAAGAGTAAGCCACAAGTTGAAAAATATGTAGAAGCGATCACTTTAAAAGCATATTGAAAAAGAATATCGTCATAATTTTTACTGGATATTGAAACCAAGGGTCTAAGGAATAAAACCAAATAGATTGCATTAGAATAGATTCAGTAGTTTTGCGTTATGCGCGAACGAAATCGGCTATCATTTTATTTATAGAGATTATATAAATAAAAAAAAAGAATTATAAAAAGTTATTGAAATTATTTGGTCATTTTATAAAATCATCTATGTGGCTCGAAATATATTTTATTCAATATTAAAACACTTTTTTTGGCTATAGGTCAATGTAGGTCAGCCCACTGTGCTAAGCTTTGGCTTTTCCCTAATTTTGACGCTGCGGAGATCTTACAAGAGAAAGCAATCATGAGAAGAGATTCATATTAGAGATTCTCCACATTATTAACACCTCCACTGACAAGAGAATAAATTTCAAGAGTGACACAGAAAATTGTGCTCATATTTATAGACATTTAGTTGACAATTAGTTAGTTTAATTTTAGTCTTTCTATTATTGCAACGTAAGTTTTGCTTGTTAATTTATTCTATTATATATTGTGCTAATTTATTTATTTTTTAATTGTTATTTATAAGTCACCCCTGAAGATGAGGAAGGATCTTCCTCGAAATATTGGGATTACTTTTTAAATAAATATTGACCTATAGCAAAAAAAAGTGTTTTTAATATTGTAATAAAAAGGTCAAACAAATTTCTCAAGATATATTTCATTCATAATTTGTCATCGATAGTTTTGTTTTCGGGTTACATGTTATAATATAATACCGATTTCTCAATTACATATCCAATTACATAATTGTTGCTTAATAAAAGGGTTGTCAACAAATTACATTATTTGGTGATTATTGTAAAAATTATTTGTGTCGTTTTTGAAATAAACTGTCAAATTGGATTTTTTTCATAGGTTATAATATCTGTTGGGTAATTAACGATTCATTTGATGAACAAGTAGCTGAATAGAGATTTCAATTTTGATGGACGATACAGCTCTGTTTTTATACTTTTTATGTTAATACATAATTTTTTTCAGGCTAGGAGAATCAAACAGACTCCTTTGAAACATTGCAGATATATCCCAAAATTCACAAGATGGTGGAGTGGGAACTTAACGTGCACGTTAAGTGTTAAACGATGGACCATCCACACCCAAAAATTCAAAAAGTATCGGAAAATTAGTAAAAACCTCTTAGAAATAAAAAAAATTTATACTTCGGATATTTGAAAAATTCCCAAAAGTTTAACAATTCTAAAAATTGAAAAACTTTAACAACTTATAAAAGTAGCTGAAGATTTCAAAATTTAGCAAAAACTATAAATATTCCAAAAAAAATTCAATAAGTATCGAAAAATTAGTAAAAACCTCTTAGAAATCAAAAAAAATAAAAAATTTTTAAAATTCAAAAATTTAAAAAAATTCAAAAGAGTAGAAAAACTTTAAAAATTGAAAAACTTTAGCAACCTGCAAAAAAATTCAAAAAGTATCGAAAAATTAGTAAAAACTTCTTAGAAATTCAAAAATTTTTAAATATCAAAAATTTGAAAAAATTCCCCAAATTATAAAAATTGAAAAACTTTAACAACTTATGCAAGTAGATGAAGATTTCAAAATCTAGAAAAAAATATAAAAATTACAAAAATATTCAAAAAGTATCCAAAAATTAGCAAAAACCTCTTAGAAATCAAAAAAATCAAAAATTTTTAAATTTCAAATTTTTGAAAAAACTCCTAATAGTAGAAAAATTGTAAAAATTTAATATCTTGAAAGTAGCTGAAGACTTAAAAAATTAAACAAAATTATATATATTCCAATAAAAATTCTAAAAGTATCGAAAAATTAGCAAAACACCTCTTAGAAATAAAAAAGTTAAAAATTTTTAAATTTCAAAAATTTTAAAAAACTCCCCAAAGTAGAAAAATTATAAAAATTGAAAAACTTTAACAACTTATGCAAGTAGCTGAAGATTTCAAAATCTAGAAAAAAATATAAAAACTACAAAAATATTCAAAAAGTATCCAAAAATTAGCAAAAACCTCTTAGAAATCAAAAAATATATTGATTTTTTAAATTTCAAAAATTTGAAAAAATTCCCAAAAGTACAAATATTATAAAAATTGAAAAACTTTTACAACTTATATAAGTAGCTGAAGATTTCAAAATTTAGAAAAAATTGTAAGAGTTAAAAAAATATTCAAAAAGTATCCAAAAATTACCAAAAAACTTTTAGAAACCAAAAAATATAAATTTTTAATTTCGGAAATTTGAGAAATTCCCAAAATTAGAAGAATTCTAAAAATTTAAAAACTTTATCAACTTATAGAAGTAGCTGAAGATTTCAAAATTTAGAAAAAATTTTAAATATTCCAGAACAAATTCAAAAAGTATCGAAAAATTAGCAAAGACTTCTTAGAAATCAAAAAAAATCAAAAATTTTTTATATATCAAAAATTTAAAAAAAATCCCAAGAGTAGAAAAATTATAAAAATTGAAAAACTTTAACAACTATTTCAAGTAGCTGAAGATTACTAACCCACCACTTTTCACCGTTCTAAAGTTTCCAAAAAACACTATAATTTTGATCAATACATAATCGTTATTTTGGGTAAAAAATGCAGTTTGCAGATTCAAACGAGTTCTGTTTAAAACTTTCAATAAAAACCATTTTACTTTCGGAAAAATTTTGATGATCAAAAGTATTATTTATTTTACTGCCATTTCCGAAATCTCCTTTAAACTTTAACACTTACGCGTAATTTTATACTACATTGTTATAGACCATTTCAAGACCTATAACTCTGCATTCAAACTTTTTGATTCTATATAATGCATAAATTTTTAAAAGAAAATCATTTTCAGTTTCTTTTATTCTAATGAAATTTTAATAACGGACTTATAATATACGGCTGTATAAATACCTCTATGTCCTTTAACCATTTTGAACATTTGAGCTGAGCGTCAACAAACAAGTTGAAAAATATTGAGAAGAGATTAAAAAAAACACATGAATTTCATTCCTGAAAAATCTCCATACGATCAGTCATGAGCGCAAGAGGGAACGCACTATATTCGAAATCCAATTCCAAACACTGACAGTGAGTGCAACAAATACTATTAGCTTTGATGGCAAATGCTCTCACATTTTTATTCATACTTTTCCGGGAGGTAGTGTTGCATTTTTTTGTAGTCATTTTCTCTGGATGGTTGTTGGGGAGTTTCAGCAAAAAAGCTTGCTGAATAACTCGAAGAGTAAGCAACAAGTTGAAAAATATGTAGAAGCGATCACTTTAAAAGCATATTTAAAAAGAATATCGTCATAATTTTTACTGGATATTGTGACCAAGGGTCTAAGGAATAAAACCAAAAAGATTGCATTACAATAGATTCAGTAGTTTTGCGTTATGCGCGAACGAAATCGGCTATCATTTTATTTATACAGATTATATAAATAAAAAAAAAGAATTATAAAAAATTATTGAAATTATTTGGTCATTTTATAAAATCATCTATGTGGCTCGAAAAATATTTTGATCATAATTTGTCATCGATAGTTTTGTTTTCGGGTTACATGTTATAATATAATACCGATTTCTCAATTACATACCCAATTGCATAATTGTTGCTTAATAAAGGGGCTGTCAACAAATTACATATTTAGTTGATTCTTGTAAAAATTATTTGTGTCGTTTTTGAAATAAACTGTCAAAATGGATTTTTTTCATAGGTTATAATACTATATCTGTTGGGTAATTAACGATTCATTTGATGAACAAGTAGCTGAATAGAGATTTCAATTCTGATGGACGATACAGCTCTGTTTTTATACTTTTTATGTCAATACATAATTTTTTTCAGGCTAGGAGAATCATACAGACTCCTTTGAAACATTACAGATATATCCCAAAATTCACAAGATGGCGGAGTGGGAACTTAACGTGCACGTTAAGTGTTAAACGATTGACCATCCACACCCAAAAATTCAAAAAGTATCGGAAAATTAGCAGAAACCTCTCATAAATCAAAAAAAAAAATTTAAAATTTCAGTAATTTGTAAAATTTCCCAACAGTAGAAAAATTATAAAAATTGAAAAACTTTAAATACTTACAAATAGCTGAAGATTTCAAAATTTAGAAAATATTATAAATATTCCAAAAAAACTTCACAAAGTATCCAAAAATTAGCAAAAACCTCTTTGAAATAAAAAAAATTTAAATTTCGGAAATTTGAAAAACTCCCAAAAGTAGAACAATTCTAAAAATTGAAAAACTTTAACAACTCATAAAAGCAGCTGAAAATTTCAAAATTTAGAAAAAATTATAAATATTCCAAAAAAAATTCAAAAAGTATCGGAAAATTAGCAAAAACCTCTTAAAAATCAAATAAAAAATTTTTAAATTTCAAAAATTTGAAAAAAATTCCCCATAGTAGAAAAATTATAAAAATTGAAAAACTTTAACAACTTACAAGTAGCTGAAGATTTAAAAATTTAAAAAAAATAATAAACATTCAAAACAATTCAAAAAGTATCGAAAACTTACCAAAAAACTTCTTAGAAATCAGAAAAAAAAATTTTTTAGCTTTGAAAAGATTGAAAAAATTCCCAATAGTAGAAAAATTGTAAAAATTGAATAACTTTTACAACTTATACAAGTAGCTGAAGATTTCAAAATTTAAACAAAAATATAAATATTCCAAAAAAAATTCAAAAAGTATCGAAAAATTATTAAAAACCTATTAGAAATCAAAAACATATAAAAAATTTTTAAATTTCAAAAATTGGAAAAAATTCCCCAAAGTAGAAAAATTATAAAAATTGAAAAACTTTAACAACTTACACAAGTAGCTGAAGATTTCAAAATTTAGATAAAATTATATATATTAAAAAAATATTCAAAAAGTATCGAAAAATTAACAAAACCTGTTAGAAATCAAAAAATATATAAATTTTTTAAATTTCAAAAATTTTAAAAAATTCCCAAAAGTACAAATATAATAAAAATTGAAAAACTTTTACAACTTATATAAGTAGCTGAAGATTTCAAAATTTAGAAAAAATTATAAAAATTAAAAAATTATTCAAAAAGTATCCAAAAATTAGCAAAAACCTTTTAGAAACCAAAAAATATAAATTTTTAATTTAGGAAATTTGAGAAATTCCCAAAAGTAGAACAATTCTAAAAATTTAAAAACTTTCTCAACTTATACAAGTAGCTGAAGATTTCAAAATTTAGAAAAAATTTTAAATATTCCAAAACAAATTCAAAATGTATCGAAAAATTAGCAAAAACTTCTTAGAAATCAAAAAAAATCAAAAATTTTTTTATATATCAAAAATTTAAAAAAAATCCCAACAGTAGAAAAATTATAAAAATTGAAAAACTTTAACAACTATTTCAAGTAGCTGAAGATTACTAACCCACCACTTTTCACCGTTCTAAAGTTTCCAAAAAACACTATAATTTTGATCAATACATAATCGTTATTTTGGGTAAAAAATGCAGTTTGCAGATTCAAACGAGTTCCGTTTAAAACTTTCAATAAAAACCATTTTACTTTCGGAAAAATTATGATGATCATAAGTATTATTTATTTTACTGCCATTTTCGAAATCTCCTTTAAACGTTAACACTTACGCGTAATTTTATACTACATTGTTATAGACCATTTCTAGACCTATAACTCTGCATTCAAACTTTTTGATTCTATATAATGCACAAATTTTTAAACGAAGATCATTTTCAGTTTCTTTTATTCTAAAGAAATTTTAATAACGGACGTATAATATACGGCTGTATAAATACCCCTATGTCTTTTAACCATTTTGAACATTTGAGCTAGGGGGCGTCAACAAACATGTTGAAAATATTGAGAAAAGATTATAAAAAAACACATGAATTTCATTCCTGAAAAACCTCCATACGATCAGTCATGAGCGCAAGAGGGAACGCACTATATTCGAAATCCAATTCCAAACACTGACTGTGAGTGCAACAAATACTACTAGCTTTGATGGCAAATGCTCTCACATTTTTATTCATTCTTGTCCGGGAGGTAGTGTTGCATAAGCAACAAGTTGAAAAATATGTAGAAGCGATCACTTTAAAAGCATATTTAAAAAGAATATCGTCATAATTTTTACTGGATATTGAAACCAAGGGTCTAAGGAATAAAACCAAATAGATTGCATTACAATAGATTCAGTAGTTTTGCGTTATGCGCGAACGAAATCGGCTATAATTTTATTTATACAGATTATATAAATAAAAAAAAAGAATTATAAAAAATTATTGAAATTATTTGGTCATTTTATAAAATCATCTATGTGGCTCGAAATATATTTTGATCATAATTTGTCATCGATAGTTTTGTTTTCGGGTTACATGTTATAATATAATACCGATTTCTCAATTACATACCCAATTGCATAATTGTTGCTTAATAAAGGGGCTGTCAACAAATTACATATTTAGTTGATTCTTGTAAAAATTATTTGTGTCGTTTTTGAAATAAACTGTCAAAATGGATTTTTTTCATAGGTTATAATACTATATCTGTTGGGTAATTAACGATTCATTTGATGAACAAGTAGCTGAATAGAGATTTCAATTCTGATGGACGATACAGCTCTGTTTTTATACTTTTTATGTCAATACATAATTTTTTTCAGGCTAGGAGAATCATACAGACTCCTTTGAAACATTACAGATATATCCCAAAATTCACAAGATGGCGGAGTGGGAACTTAACGTGCACGTTAAGTGTTAAACGATTGACCATCCACACCCAAAAATTCAAAAAGTATCGGAAAATTAGCAGAAACCTCTCATAAATCAAAAAAAAAAATTTAAAATTTCAGTAATTTGTAAAATTTCCCAACAGTAGAAAAATTATAAAAATTGAAAAACTTTAAATACTTACAAATAGCTGAAGATTTCAAAATTTAGAAAATATTATAAATATTCCAAAAAAACTTCACAAAGTATCCAAAAATTAGCAAAAACCTCTTTGAAATAAAAAAAATTTAAATTTCGGAAATTTGAAAAACTCCCAAAAGTAGAACAATTCTAAAAATTGAAAAACTTTAACAACTCATAAAAGCAGCTGAAAATTTCAAAATTTAGAAAAAATTATAAATATTCCAAAAAAAATTCAAAAAGTATCGGAAAATTAGCAAAAACCTCTTAAAAATCAAATAAAAAATTTTTAAATTTCAAAAATTTGAAAAAAATTCCCCATAGTAGAAAAATTATAAAAATTGAAAAACTTTAACAACTTACAAGTAGCTGAAGATTTAAAAATTTAAAAAAAATAATAAACATTCAAAACAATTCAAAAAGTATCGAAAACTTACCAAAAAACTTCTTAGAAATCAGAAAAAAAAATTTTTTAGCTTTGAAAAGATTGAAAAAATTCCCAATAGTAGAAAAATTGTAAAAATTGAATAGCTTTTACAACTTATACAAGTAGCTGAAGATTTCAAAATTTAAACAAAAATATAAATATTCCAAAAAAAATTCAAAAAGTATCGAAAAATTAGTAAAAACCTATTAGAAATCAAAAATATATAAAAAATTTTTAAATTTCAAAAATTGGAAAAAATTCCCCAAAGTAGAAAAATTATAAAAATTGAAAAACTTTAACAACTTACACAAGTAGCTGAAGATTTCAAAATTTAGATAAAATTATATATATTAAAAAAATATTCAAAAAGTATCGAAAAATTAGCAAAACCTGTTAGAAATCAAAAAATATATAAATTTTTTAAATTTCAAAAATTATAAAAAATTCCCAAAAGTACAAATATAATAAAAACTGAAAAACTTTTACAACTTATATAAGTAGCTGAAGATTTCAAAATTTAGAAAAAATTATAAAAATTAAAAAATTATTCAAAAAATATCCAAAAATTAGCAAAAACCTTTTAGAAACCAAAAAATATAAATTTTTAATTTAGGAAATTTGAGAAATTCCCAAAAGTAGAACAATTCTAAAAATTTAAAAACTTTCTCAACTTATACAAGTAGCTGAAGATTTCAAAATTTAGAAAAAATTTTAAATATTCCAAAACAAATTCAAAATGTATCGAAAAATTAGCAAAAACTTCTTAGAAATCAAAAAAAATCAAAAATTTTTTTATATATCAAAAATTTTAAAAAAATCCCAACAGTAGAAAAATTATAAAAATTGAAAAACTTTAACAACTATTTCAAGTAGCTGAAGATTACTAACCCACCACTTTTCACCGTTCTAAAGTTTCCAAAAAACACTATAATTTTGATCAATACATAATCGTTATTTTGGGTAAAAAATGCAGTTTGCAGATTCAAACGAGTTCCGTTTAAAACTTTCAATAAAAACCATTTTACTTTCGGAAAAATTATGATGATCATAAGTATTATTTATTTTACTGCCATTTTCGAAATCTCCTTTAAACGTTAACACTTACGCGTAATTTTATACCATATTGTTATAGACCATTTCTAGACCTATAACTCTGCATTCAAACTTTTTGATTCTATATAATGCACAAATTTTTAAACGAAGATCATTTTCAGTTTCTTTTATTCTAAAGAAATTTTAATAACGGACGTATAATATACGGCTGTATAAATACCCCTATGTCTTTTAACCATTTTGAACATTTGAGCTAGGGGGCGTCAACAAACATGTTGAAAATATTGAGAAAAGATTATAAAAAAACACATGAATTTCATTCCTGAAAAACCTCCATACGATCAGTCATGAGCGCAAGAGGGAACGCACTATATTCGAAATCCAATTCCAAACACTGACTGTGAGTGCAACAAATACTACTAGCTTTGATGGCAAATGCTCTCACATTTTTATTCATTCTTGTCCGGGAGGTAGTGTTGCATAAGCAACAAGTTGAAAAATATGTAGAAGCGATCACTTTAAAAGCATATTTAAAAAGAATATCGTCATAATTTTTACTGGATATTGAAACCAAGGGTCTAAGGAATAAAACCAAATAGATTGCATTACAATAGATTCAGTAGTTTTGCGTTATGCGCGAACGAAATCGGCTATAATTTTATTTATACAGATTATATAAATAAAAAAAAAGAATTATAAAAAATTATTGAAATTATTTGGTCATTTTATAAAATCATCTATGTGGCTCGAAATATATTTTGATCATAATTTGTCATCGATAGTTTTGTTTTCGGGTTACATGTTATAATATAATACCGATTTCTCAATTACATACCCAATTGCATAATTGTTGCTTAATAAAGGGGCTGTCAACAAATTACATATTTAGTTGATTCTTGTAAAAATTATTTGTGTCGTTTTTGAAATAAACTGTCAAAATGGATTTTTTTCATAGGTTATAATACTATATCTGTTGGGTAATTAACGATTCATTTGATGAACAAGTAGCTGAATAGAGATTTCAATTCTGATGGACGATACAGCTCTGTTTTTATACTTTTTATGTCAATACATAATTTTTTTCAGGCTAGGAGAATCATACAGACTCCTTTGAAACATTACAGATATATCCCAAAATTCACAAGATGGCGGAGTGGGAACTTAACGTGCACGTTAAGTGTTAAACGATTGACCATCCACACCCAAAAATTCAAAAAGTATCGGAAAATTAGCAGAAACCTCTCATAAATCAAAAAAAAAAATTTAAAATTTCAGTAATTTGTAAAATTTCCCAACAGTAGAAAAATTATAAAAATTGAAAAACTTTAAATACTTACAAATAGCTGAAGATTATAAATATTCCAAAAAAACTTCACAAAGTATCCAAAAATTAGCAAAAACCTCTTTGAAATAAAAAAAATTTAAATTTCGGAAATTTGAAAAACTCCCAAAAGTAGAACAATTCTAAAAATTGAAAAACTTTAACAACTCATAAAAGCAGCTGAAAATTTCAAAATTTAGAAAAAATTATAAATATTCCAAAAAAAATTCAAAAAGTATCGGAAAATTAGCAAAAACCTCTTAAAAATCAAATAAAAAATTTTTAAATTTCAAAAATTTGAAAAAAATTCCCCATAGTAGAAAAATTATAAAAATTGAAAAACTTTAACAACTTACAAGTAGCTGAAGATTTAAAAATTTAAAAAAAATAATAAACATTCAAAACAATTCAAAAAGTATCGAAAACTTACCAAAAAACTTCTTAGAAATCAGAAAAAAAAATTTTTTAGCTTTGAAAAGATTGAAAAAATTCCCAATAGTAGAAAAATTGTAAAAATTGAATAACTTTTACAACTTATACAAGTAGCTGAAGATTTCAAAATTTAAACAAAAATATAAATATTCCAAAAAAAATTCAAAAAGTATCGAAAAATTAGTAAAAACCTATTAGAAATCAAAAATATATAAAAAATTTTTAAATTTCAAAAATTGGAAAAAATTCCCCAAAGTAGAAAAATTATAAAAATTGAAAAACTTTAACAACTTACACAAGTAGCTGAAGATTTCAAAATTTAGATAAAATTATATATATTAAAAAAATATTCAAAAAGTATCGAAAAATTAGCAAAACCTGTTAGAAATCAAAAAATATATAAATTTTTTAAATTTCAAAAATTTTAAAAAATTCCCAAAAGTACAAATATAATAAAAATTGAAAAACTTTTACAACTTATATAAGTAGCTGAAGATTTCAAAATTTAGAAAAAATTATAAAAATTAAAAAATTATTCAAAAAGTATCCAAAAATTAGCAAAAACCTTTTAGAAACCAAAAAATTTAAATTTTTAATTTAGGAAATTTGAGAAATTCCCAAAAGTAGAACAATTCTAAAAATTTAAAAACTTTCTCAACTTATACAAGTAGCTGAAGATTTCAAAATTTAGAAAAAATTTTAAATATTCCAAAACAAATTCAAAATGTATCGAAAAATTAGCAAAAACTTCTTAGAAATCAAAAAAAATCAAAAATTTTTTTATATATCAAAAATTTTAAAAAAATCCCAACAGTAGAAAAATTATAAAAATTGAAAAACTTTAACAACTATTTCAAGTAGCTGAAGATTACTAACCCACCACTTTTCACCGTTCTAAAGTTTCCAAAAAACACTATAATTTTGATCAATACATAATCGTTATTTTAGGTAAAAAATGCAGTTTGCAGATTCAAACGAGTTCCGTTTAAAACTTTCAATAAAAACCATTTTACTTTCGGAAAAATTATGATGATCATAAGTATTATTTATTTTACTGCCATTTTCGAAATCTCCTTTAAACGTTAACACTTACGCGTAATTTTATACTACATTGTTATAGACCATTTCTAGACCTATAACTCTGCATTCAAACTTTTTGATTCTATATAATGCACAAATTTTTAAACGAAGATCATTTTCAGTTTCTTTTATTCTAAAGAAATTTTAATAACGGACGTATAATATACGGCTGTATAAATACCCCTATGTCTTTTAATCATTTTGAACATTTGAGCTAGGGGGCGTCAACAAACATGTTGAAAATATTGAGAAAAGATTATAAAAAAACACATGAATTTCATTCCTGAAAAACCTCCATACGATCAGTCATGAGCGCAAGAGGGAACGCACTATATTCGAAATCCAATTCCAAACACTGACTGTGAGTGCAACAAATACTACTAGCTTTGATGGCAAATGCTCTCACATTTTTATTCATTCTTGTCCGGGAGGTAGTGTTGCATAAGCAACAAGTTGAAAAATATGTAGAAGCGATCACTTTAAAAGCATATTTAAAAAGAATATCGTCATAATTTTTACTGGATATTGAAACCAAGGGTCTAAGGAATAAAACCAAATAGATTGCATTACAATAGATTCAGTAGTTTTGCGTTATGCGCGAACGAAATCGGCTATAATTTTATTTATACAGATTATATAAATAAAAAAAAAGAATTATAAAAAATTATTGAAATTATTTGGTCATTTTATAAAATCATCTATGTGGCTCGAAATATATTTTGATCATAATTTGTCATCGATAGTTTTGTTTTCGGGTTACATGTTATAATATAATACCGATTTCTCAATTACATACCCAATTGCATAATTGTTGCTTAATAAAGGGGCTGTCAACAAATTACATATTTAGTTGATTCTTGTAAAAATTATTTGTGTCGTTTTTGAAATAAACTGTCAAAATGGATTTTTTTCATAGGTTATAATACTATATCTGTTGGGTAATTAACGATTCATTTGATGAACAAGTAGCTGAATAGAGATTTCAATTCTGATGGACGATACAGCTCTGTTTTTATACTTTTTATGTCAATACATAATTTTTTTCAGGCTAGGAGAATCATACAGACTCCTTTGAAACATTACAGATATATCCCAAAATTCACAAGATGGCGGAGTGGGAACTTAACGTGCACGTTAAGTGTTAAACGATTGACCATCCACACCCAAAAATTCAAAAAGTATCGGAAAATTAGCAGAAACCTCTCATAAATCAAAAAAAAAAATTTAAAATTTCAGTAATTTGTAAAATTTCCCAACAGTAGAAAAATTATAAAAATTGAAAAACTTTAAATACTTACAAATAGCTGAAGATTTCAAAATTTAGAAAATATTATAAATATTCCAAAAAAACTTCACAAAGTATCCAAAAATTAGCAAAAACCTCTTTGAAATAAAAAAAATTTAAATTTCGGAAATTTGAAAAACTCCCAAAAGTAGAACAATTCTAAAAATTGAAAAACTTTAACAACTCATAAAAGCAGCTGAAAATTTCAAAATTTAGAAAAAATTATAAATATTCCAAAAAAAATTCAAAAAGTATCGGAAAATTAGCAAAAACCTCTTAAAAATCAAATAAAAAATTTTTAAATTTCAAAAATTTGAAAAAAATTCCCCATAGTAGAAAAATTATAAAAATTGAAAAACTTTAACAACTTACAAGTAGCTGAAGATTTAAAAATTTAAAAAAAATAATAAACATTCAAAACAATTCAAAAAGTATCGAAAACTTACCAAAAAACTTCTTAGAAATCAGAAAAAAAAATTTTTTAGCTTTGAAAAGATTGAAAAAATTCCCAATAGTAGAAAAATTGTAAAAATTGAATAACTTTTACAACTTATACAAGTAGCTGAAGATTTCAAAATTTAAACAAAAATATAAATATTCCAAAAAAAATTCAAAAAGTATCGAAAAATTAGTAAAAACCTATTAGAAATCAAAAATATATAAAAAATTTTTAAATTTCAAAAATTGGAAAAAATTCCCCAAAGTAGAAAAATTATAAAAATTGAAAAACTTTAACAACTTACACAAGTAGCTGAAGATTTCAAAATTTAGATAAAATTATATATATTAAAAAAATATTCAAAAAGTATCGAAAAATTAGCAAAACCTGTTAGAAATCAAAAAATATATAAATTTTTTAAATTTCAAAAATTTTAAAAAATTCCCAAAAGTACAAATATAATAAAAATTGAAAAACTTTTACAACTTATATAAGTAGCTGAAGATTTCAAAATTTAGAAAAAATTATAAAAATTAAAAAATTATTCAAAAAGTATCCAAAAATTAGCAAAAACCTTTTAGAAACCAAAAAATATAAATTTTTAATTTAGGAAATTTGAGAAATTCCCAAAAGTAGAACAATTCTAAAAATTTAAAAACTTTCTCAACTCATACAAGTAGCTGAAGATTTCAAAATTTAGAAAAAATTTTAAATATTCCAAAACAAATTCAAAATGTATCGAAAAATTAGCAAAAACTTCTTAGAAATCAAAAAAAATCAAAAATTTTTTTATATATCAAAAATTTTAAAAAAATCCCAACAGTAGAAAAATTATAAAAATTGAAAAACTTTAACAACTATTTCAAGTAGCTGAAGATTACTAACCCACCACTTTTCACCGTTCTAAAGTTTCCAAAAAACACTATAATTTTGATCAATACATAATCGTTATTTTGGGTAAAAAATGCAGTTTGCAGATTCAAACGAGTTCCGTTTAAAACTTTCAATAAAAACCATTTTACTTTCGGAAAAATTATGATGATCATAAGTATTATATATTTTACTGCCATTTTCGAAATCTCCTTTAAACGTTAACACTTACGCGTAATTTTATACTACATTGTTATAGACCATTTCTAGACCTATAACTCTGCATTCAAACTTTTTGATTCTATATAATGCACAAATTTTTAAACGAAGATCATTTTCAGTTTCTTTTATTCTAAAGAAATTTTAATAACGGACGTATAATATTCGGCTGTATAAATACCCCTATGTCTTTTAACCATTTTGAACATTTGAGCTAGGGGGCGTCAACAAACATGTTGAAAATATTGAGAAAAGATTATAAAAAAACACATGAATTTCATTCCTGAAAAACCTCCATACGATCAGTCATGAGCGCAAGAGGGAACGCACTATATTCGAAATCCAATTCCAAACACTGACTGTGAGTGCAACAAATACTACTAGCTTTGATGGCAAATGCTCTCACATTTTTATTCATTCTTGTCCGGGAGGTAGTGTTGCATAAGCAACAAGTTGAAAAATATGTAGAAGCGATCACTTTAAAAGCATATTTAAAAAGAATATCGTCATAATTTTTACTGGATATTGAAACCAAGGGTCTAAGGAATAAAACCAAATAGATTGCATTACAATAGATTCAGTAGTTTTGCGTTATGCGCGAACGAAATCGGCTATCATTTTATTTATACAGATTATATAAATAAAAAAAAAGAATTATAAAAAATTATTGAAATTATTTGGTCATTTTATAAAATCATCTATGTGGCTCGAAATATATTTTGATCATAATTTGTCATCGATAGTTTTGTTTTCGGGTTACATGTTATAATATAATACCGATTTCTCAATTACATACCCAATTGCATAATTGTTGCTTAATAAAGGGGCTGTCAACAAATTACATATTTAGTTGATTCTTGTAAAAATTATTTGTGTCGTTTTTGAAATAAACTGTCAAAATGGATTTTTTTCATAGGTTATAATACTATATCTGTTGGGTAATTAACGATTCATTTGATGAACAAGTAGCTGAATAGAGATTTCAATTCTGATGGACGATACAGCTCTGTTTTTATACTTTTTATGTCAATACATAATTTTTTTCAGGCTAGGAGAATCATACAGACTCCTTTGAAACATTACAGATATATCCCAAAATTCACAAGATGGCGGAGTGGGAACTTAACGTGCACGTTAAGTGTTAAACGATTGACCATCCACACCCAAAAATTCAAAAAGTATCGGAAAATTAGCAGAAACCTCTCATAAATCAAAAAAAAAAATTTAAAATTTCAGTAATTTGTAAAATTTCCCAACAGTAGAAAAATTATAAAAATTGAAAAACTTTAAATACTTACAAATAGCTGAAGATTTCAAAATTTAGAAAATATTATAAATATTCCAAAAAAACTTCACAAAGTATCCAAAAATTAGCAAAAACCTCTTTGAAATAAAAAAAATTTAAATTTCGGAAATTTGAAAAACTCCCAAAAGTAGAACAATTCTAAAAATTGAAAAACTTTAACAACTCATAAAAGCAGCTGAAAATTTCAAAATTTAGAAAAAATTATAAATATTCCAAAAAAAATTCAAAAAGTATCGGAAAATTAGCAAAAACCTCTTAAAAATCAAATAAAAAATTTTTAAATTTCAAAAATTTGAAAAAAATTCCCCATAGTAGAAAAATTATAAAAATTGAAAAACTTTAACAACTTACAAGTAGCTGAAGATTTAAAAATTTAAAAAAAATAATAAACATTCAAAACAATTCAAAAAGTATCGAAAACTTACCAAAAAACTTCTTAGAAATCAGAAAAAAAAATTTTTTAGCTTTGAAAAGATTGAAAAAATTCCCAATAGTAGAAAAATTGTAAAAATTGAATAACTTTTACAACTTATACAAGTAGCTGAAGATTTCAAAATTTAAACAAAAATATAAATATTCCAAAAAAAATTCAAAAAGTATCGAAAAATTAGTAAAAACCTATTAGAAATCAAAAATATATAAAAAATTTTTAAATTTCAAAAATTGGAAAAAATTCCCCAAAGTAGAAAAATTATAAAAATTGAAAAACTTTAACAACTTACACAAGTAGCTGAAGATTTCAAAATTTAGATAAAATTATATATATTAAAAAAATATTCAAAAAGTATCGAAAAATTAGCAAAACCTGTTAGAAATCAAAAAATATATAAATTTTTTAAATTTCAAAAATTTTAAAAAATTCCCAAAAGTACAAATATAATAAAAATTGAAAAACTTTTACAACTTATATAAGTAGCTGAAGATTTCAAAATTTAGAAAAAATTATAAAAATTAAAAAATTATTCAAAAAGTATCCAAAAATTAGCAAAAACCTTTTAGAAACCAAAAAATATAAATTTTTAATTTAGGAAATTTGAGAAATTCCCAAAAGTAGAACAATTCTAAAAATTTAAAAACTTTCTCAACTTATACAAGTAGCTGAAGATTTCAAAATTTAGAAAAAATTTTAAATATTCCAAAACAAATTCAAAATGTATCGAAAAATTAGCAAAAACTTCTTAGAAATCAAAAAAAATCAAAAATTTTTTTATATATCAAAAATTTTAAAAAAATCCCAACAGTAGAAAAATTATAAAAATTGAAAAACTTTAACAACTATTTCAAGTAGCTGAAGATTACTAACCCACCACTTTTCACCGTTCTAAAGTTTCCAAAAAACACTATAATTTTGATCAATACATAATCGTTATTTTGGGTAAAAAATGCAGTTTGCAGATTCAAACGAGTTCCGTTTAAAACTTTCAATAAAAACCATTTTACTTTCGGAAAAATTATGATGATCATAAGTATTATTTATTTTACTGCCATTTTCGAAATCTCCTTTAAACGTTAACACTTACGCGTAATTTTATACTACATTGTTATAGACCATTTCTAGACCTATAACTCTGCATTCAAACTTTTTGATTCTATATAATGCACAAATTTTTAAACGAAGATCATTTTCAGTTTCTTTTATTCTAAAGAAATTTTAATAACGGACGTATAATATACGGCTGTATAAATACCCCTATGTCTTTTAACCATTTTGAACATTTGAGCTAGGGGGCGTCAACAAACATGTTGAAAATATTGAGAAAAGATTATAAAAAAACACATGAATTTCATTCCTGAAAAACCTCCATACGATCAGTCATGAGCGCAAGAGGGAACGCACTATATTCGAAATCCAATTCCAAACACTGACTGTGAGTGCAACAAATACTACTAGCTTTGATGGCAAATGCTCTCACATTTTTATTCATTCTTGTCCGGGAGGTAGTGTTGCATAAGCAACAAGTTGAAAAATATGTAGAAGCGATCACTTTAAAAGCATATTTAAAAAGAATATCGTCATAATTTTTACTGGATATTGAAACCAAGGGTCTAAGGAATAAAACCAAATAGATTGCATTACAATAGATTCAGTAGTTTTGCGTTATGCGCGAACGAAATCGGCTATCATTTTATTTATACAGATTATATAAATAAAAAAAAAGAATTATAAAAAATTATTGAAATTATTTGGTCATTTTATAAAATCATCTATGTGGCTCGAAATATATTTTGATCATAATTTGTCATCGATAGTTTTGTTTTCGGGTTACATGTTATAATATAATACCGATTTCTCAATTACATACCCAATTGCATAATTGTTGCTTAATAAAGGGGCTGTCAACAAATTACATATTTAGTTGATTCTTGTAAAAATTATTTGTGTCGTTTTTGAAATAAACTGTCAAAATGGATTTTTTTCATAGGTTATAATACTATATCTGTTGGGTAATTAACGATTCATTTGATGAACAAGTAGCTGAATAGAGATTTCAATTCTGATGGACGATACAGCTCTGTTTTTATACTTTTTATGTCAATACATAATTTTTTTCAGGCTAGGAGAATCATACAGACTCCTTTGAAACATTACAGATATATCCCAAAATTCACAAGATGGCGGAGTGGGAACTTAACGTGCACGTTAAGTGTTAAACGATTGACCATCCACACCCAAAAATTCAAAAAATATCGGAAAATTAGCAGAAACCTCTCATAAATCAAAAAAAAAAATTTAAAATTTCAGTAATTTGTAAAATTTCCCAACAGTAGAAAAATTATAAAAATTGAAAAACTTTAAATACTTACAAATAGCTGAAGATTTCAAAATTTAGAAAATATTATAAATATTCCAAAAAAACTTCACAAAGTATCCAAAAATTAGCAAAAACCTCTTTGAAATAAAAAAAATTTAAATTTCGGAAATTTGAAAAACTCCCAAAAGTAGAACAATTCTAAAAATTGAAAAACTTTAACAACTCATAAAAGCAGCTGAAAATTTCAAAATTTAGAAAAAATTATAAATATTCCAAAAAAAATTCAAAAAGTATCGGAAAATTAGCAAAAACCTCTTAAAAATCAAATAAAAAATTTTTAAATTTCAAAAATTTGAAAAAAATTCCCCATAGTAGAAAAATTATAAAAATTGAAAAACTTTAACAACTTACAAGTAGCTGAAGATTTAAAAATTTAAAAAAAATAATAAACATTCAAAACAATTCAAAAAGTATCGAAAACTTACCAAAAAACTTCTTAGAAATCAGAAAAAAAAATTTTTTAGCTTTGAAAAGATTGAAAAAATTCCCAATAGTAGAAAAATTGTAAAAATTGAATAACTTTTACAACTTATACAAGTAGCTGAAGATTTCAAAATTTAAACAAAAATATAAATATTCCAAAAAAAATTCAAAAAGTATCGAAAAATTAGTAAAAACCTATTAGAAATCAAAAATATATAAAAAATTTTTAAATTTCAAAAATTGGAAAAAATTCCCCAAAGTAGAAAAATTATAAAAATTGAAAAACTTTAACAACTTACACAAGTAGCTGAAGATTTCAAAATTTAGATAAAATTATATATATTAAAAAAATATTCAAAAAGTATCGAAAAATTAGCAAAACCTGTTAGAAATCAAAAAATATATAAATTTTTTAAATTTCAAAAATTTTAAAAAATTCCCAAAAGTACAAATATAATAAAAATTGAAAAACTTTTACAACTTATATAAGTAGCTGAAGATTTCAAAATTTAGAAAAAATTATAAAAATTAAAAAATTATTCAAAAAGTATCCAAAAATTAGCAAAAACCTTTTAGAAACCAAAAAATATAAATTTTTAATTTAGGAAATTTGAGAAATTCCCAAAAGTAGAAGAATTCTAAAAATTTAAAAACTTTCTCAACTTATACAAGTAGCTGAAGATTTCAAAATTTAGAAAAAATTTTAAATATTCCAAAACAAATTCAAAATGTATCGAAAAATTAGCAAAAACTTCTTAGAAATCAAAAAAAATCAAAAATTTTTTTATATATCAAAAATTTTAAAAAAATCCCAACAGTAGAAAAATTATACAAATTGAAAAACTTTAACAACTATTTCAAGTAGCTGAAGATTACTAACCCACCACTTTTCACCGTTCTAAAGTTTCCAAAAAACACTATAATTTTGATCAATACATAATCGTTATTTTGGGTAAAAAATGCAGTTTGCAGATTCAAACGAGTTCCGTTTAAAACTTTCAATAAAAACCATTTTACTTTCGGAAAAATTATGATGATCATAAGTATTATTTATTTTACTGCCATTTTCGAAATCTCCTTTAAACGTTAACACTTACGCGTAATTTTATACTACATTGTTATAGACCATTTCTAGACCTATAACTCTGCATTCAAACTTTTTGATTCTATATAATGCACAAATTTTTAAACGAAGATCATTTTCAGTTTCTTTTATTCTAAAGAAATTTTAATAACGGACGTATAATATACGGCTGTATAAATACCCCTATGTCTTTTAACCATTTTGAACATTTGAGCTAGGGGGCGTCAACAAACATGTTGAAAATATTGAGAAAAGATTATAAAAAAACACATGAATTTCATTCCTGAAAAACCTCCATTCGATCAGTCATGAGCGCAAGAGGGAACGCACTATATTCGAAATCCAATTCCAAACACTGACTGTGAGTGCAACAAATACTACTAGCTTTGATGGCAAATGCTCTCACATTTTTATTCATTCTTGTCCGGGAGGTAGTGTTGCATAAGCAACAAGTTGAAAAATATGTAGAAGCGATCACTTTAAAAGCATATTTAAAAAGAATATCGTCATAATTTTTACTGGATATTGAAACCAAGGGTCTAAGGAATAAAACCAAATAGATTGCATTACAATAGATTCAGTAGTTTTGCGTTATGCGCGAACGAAATCGGCTATCATTTTATTTATACAGATTATATAAATAAAAAAAAAGAATTATAAAAAATTATTGAAATTATTTGGTCATTTTATAAAATCATCTATGTGGCTCGAAATATATTTTGATCATAATTTGTCATCGATAGTTTTGTTTTCGGGTTACATGTTATAATATAATACCGATTTCTCAATTACATACCCAATTGCATAATTGTTGCTTAATAAAGGGGCTGTCAACAAATTACATATTTTGTTGATTCTTGTAAAAATTTTTGTGTCGTTTTTGAAATAAACTGTCAAATTGGATTTTTTCATAGGTTATAATATCTGTTGGGTAATTAATGATTCATTTGATGAACAAGTAGCTGAATAGAGATTTCAATTTTGATGGACGATACAGCTCTGTTTTTATACTTTTTATGTCAATACATAATTTTTTTCAGGCTAGGAGAATCAAACAGACTCCTTTGAAACATTACAGATATATCCCAAAATTCACAAGATGGCGGAGTGGGAACTTAACGTGCACGTTAAGTGTTAAACGATTGACCATCCACACTCAAAAATTCAAAAAGTATCGGAAAATTATCAACAACCTCTCATAAATCAAAAAAAAAAAAAAAATTTTAATTTCAGTAATTTGTAAAATTTCCCAACAGTAGAAAAATTATAAAAATTGAAAAACTTTAAATACTTACAAGTAGCTGAAGATTTCAAAATATAGAAAAAAACAATAAATATTCAAAAAAATTTCACAAAGTATCCAAAAATTAGCAAAAACCTCTTAGAAATAAAAAAAAATTATGTTTCGGATATTTGAAAAATTCCCAAAAGTAGAACAATTCTAAAAATTGGAAACTTTAACAACTTATAAAAGTAGATGAAAATTTCAAAATTTAAAAAATATTATAAATATTCCAAAAAAAATTAAAAAAGTATCAAAAATTAGCATAAACCTTTTAGAAATCAAAAAAATAAAAAATTTTTAAATTTCAAAAATTTGAAAGAAATTACCCAAAGTAGAAAATTTATAAAAATTGAAAAACTTTATCAACTTATATGTAGCTGAACATTTAAAAATTTAGAAAAAATGATACACATTAAAAAAAAATTCAAAAAGTATCGAAAAATTAGCAAAAACCTCTTAGAAATCAAAAATTACAAAGCTTTTTTAAATTTCAAAAATTTGAAAAAATTCCCAAAAGTAGAAAAATTATAAAAATTGAAAAACTTATGCAACTCGCAAGTAGCTTAAGATTTCAAAATTTAGAAAACATTATAAAGATTTCAAAAAAAGTTCAAAAAGTATCCAAAAATTAGCAAAAACCTCTTAGAAATCAAAAAAAAAAAATTTTTATATATAGGAAATTTCAGAAATTCCAAAAAGTAGAACGATTCTAAGAATTGAAAAACTTTAACAACTTATACAAGTAGCTGAAAATTTCAAAACTTAGAAAAAATTATAAATACTCCAAAAAAAATTCAAAACGTATCGAAAAATTAGCAAAAACCTCTTAGAAATAAAAAAAATCAAAATTTTTTAAATTTTAAAAAAATCTCAACAGTAGAAAAATTATAAAAATTGAAAAATTTTTACAACTATTTCAAGTAGCTGAAGATTACTAACCCACCACTTTTCACCGTTCTAAAGTTTCCAAAAATCACTATAATTTTGATCAATACATAATCGTTATTTTGGGTAAAAAATGCAGTTTTCAGATTCAAACGAGTTCTGTTTAAAACTTTTAATAAAAACCATTTTACTTTCGGAAAAATTAAGATGATCATAAGTATTATATATTTTACTGCCATTTTCGAAATCTTCTTTAATCGTTAACACTTACGCGTAATATTATACTAAAGGGTTTTTTTAGAGGTATAGAGTTTCGAATCGAA
Organism: Meiosimyza decipiens; assembly: GCA_963680825.1. Taxonomy (NCBI): domain Eukaryota; kingdom Metazoa; phylum Arthropoda; class Insecta; order Diptera; family Lauxaniidae; genus Meiosimyza; species Meiosimyza decipiens. Next base: position 36,896,034 of record OY804261.1, read on the forward strand.
ATAAAACACAAGAAAATCGTTTTAATGTCCATCAATTTGGCTTTATTGGAAGGATAATTTTATGCCATTAATGGTTAAATATGATTTCGGGCATGTATCCACCGCGGCTGGCTGGAATAAAGCCAATTCTACAGGTCCAATTTTGAACCACTTTTTCGAGCATATGGGGCCGTATGTCGGCAATAACGCCACGAATGTTGGCTTCCAAGTCCCCTAACGTTTCTGGTTTGTTGGCGTAGACGAGCGACTTCACATATCCCCAAAGAAAATAATCCAATGGTGTCAAATCACACGATCTTGGTGGCCAATTGACAGGTCCATTCCGCGAAATTATGCGCTCATCGAAAGTTTCCTTCAATAAATCGATTGTGACGTGCGCTGTGTGGCATGTAGCGCCGTCTTGTTGGAACCACAACTCATCCACATTCATGCCATCCAATTCGGGAACAAAATAGTCGGTTATCATGGCTCTATACCGGTCTCCATTAACGGTAACTGACTCTCCAGCATTATTTCGGAAGAAGTATGGCCCAATGACTCCACCAGCCCATAGAGCACACCAAACAGTCAGTTTTTGTGGATGTAATGGCGTCTCAAGGGTCTCATGTGGATTCTCTTCACTCCAAATGCGGCAATTTTGCTTGTTGACGTAGCCATTCAACCAAAAATGAGCCTCATCACTGAACAAAATTTTGCGATGAAAATCAGCATCGAGATCAATCTCATTTTCGGCCCATACACCAAAATCACGACGCATTGCATGGTCTCGCGGCTTTAATTCTTGCACAAGCTGGATCTTGTAAGGTCGCAAGCCAAGATCTTTGCGCAAAATCTTCCATAAAGTTGATGGACAAAGCTCCAATTGCTGTGCACGGTGGCGAATCGATTCATTCGGGTCCTCTTCAACATTTTGCTCTACAGCGGCAATTGTTTCTTCGGTGCGCACTGTTCGACGTCTCTGCGGATGCGTATTATCACATAGAGTAAACGTAGTGCGAAAACGATCCATGGTTAACCGAATTAATTGCTCTGATGGACGATTATGTCGACCATAAAATGGACGGAGCATGCGGTAAACTTCGCGAACTGAACCATTATTTTCGAAATAAATTTGCACGATTTGCAAGCGTTGTTCTTTTGTCAACCTGTTCATGATGAAATGGCAAACCAAACTGAACATAAATGACATTAGAGTTGCCAGATTTGACAGTAAAATGCCAGTTTTATCTCTATTCGAAAAACAAACCTCTAAAAAAAACACCCTTTACATAGTTATAGACCATTTCTAGACCTATAACTCTGCATTCAAACATTTTGATTCTATATAATGCACAAATTTTTAAAAGATCATTTTTAGTTTCTTTTATTCTAATGAAAATTTAATAACAGACGTATAATATACGGCTGTATGAATACAGTATGTCCTTTAACGATTTTGAACATTTGAGCAAGGCGGCATCAACAAACAAGTTGAAAAATATTGAGAAGAGATTATAAAAAAACACATGGATTTCATGACTGAAAAATCTCCATACGATCAGTCATGAGCGCAAGAGGGAACGCACTATATTCGAAATCCAATTCCGAACACTGACAGTGAGTGCAACAAATACTACCAGCTTTGATTGCAAATGCTCTCACATTTTTATTCATTCTTGTCCGGGAGGTAGTGTTGCATTTTTTTGTAGTCATTTTCTCTGGATGGTTGTTGGGGAGTTTCAGCAAAAAAGCTTGCAGAATAACTCGAAGAGTAAGCCACAAGTTGAAAAATATGTAGAAGCGATCACTTTAAAAGCATATTGAAAAAGAATATCGTCATAATTTTTACTGGATATTGAAACCAAGGGTCTAAGGAATAAAACCAAATAGATTGCATTAGAATAGATTCAGTAGTTTTGCGTTATGCGCGAACGAAATCGGCTATCATTTTATTTATAGAGATTATATAAATAAAAAAAAAGAATTATAAAAAGTTATTGAAATTATTTGGTCATTTTATAAAATCATCTTTGTGGCTCGAAATATATTTTATTCAATATTAAAACACTTTTTTTGGCTATAGGTCAATGTAGGTCAGCCCACTGTGCTAAGCTTTGGCTTTTCCCTAATTTTGACGCTGCGGAGATCTTACAAGAGAAAGCAATCATGAGAAGAGATTCATATTAGAGATTCTCCACATTATTAACACCTCCACTGACAAGAGAATAAATTTCAAGAGTGACACAGAAAATTGTGCTCATATTTATAGACATTTAGTTGACAATTAGTTAGTTTAATTTTAGTCTTTCTATTATTGCAACGTAAGTTTTGCTTGTTAATTTATTCTATTATACATTGTGCTAATTTATTTATTTTTTAATTGTTATTTATAAGTCACTCCTGAAGATGAGGAAGGATCTTCCTCGAAATATTGGGATTACTTTTTAAATAAATATTGACCTATAGCAAAAAAAAGTGTTTTTAATATTGTAATAAAAAGGTCAAACAAATTTCTCAAGATATATTTCATTCATAATTTGTCATCGATAGTTTTGTTTTCGGGTTACATGTTATAATATAATACCGATTTCTCAATTACATATCCAATTACATAATTGTTGCTTAATAAAAGGGTTGTCAACAAATTACATTATTTGGTGATTATTGTAAAAATTATTTGTGTCGTTTTTGAAATAAACTGTCAAATTGGATTTTTTTCATAGGTTATAATATCTGTTGGGTAATTAACGATTCATTTGATGAACAAGTAGCTGAATAGAGATTTAAATTTTGATGGACGATACAGCTCTGTTTTTATACTTTTTATGTTAATATATAATTTTTTTCAGGCTAGGAGAATCAAACAGACTCCTTTGAAACATTGCAGATATATCGCAAAATTCACAAGATGGCGGAGTGGGAACTTAACGTGCACGTTAAGTGTTAAACGATGGACCATCCACACCCAAAAATTCAAAAAGTATCGGAAAATTAGTAAAAACCTCTCATAAATCAAAAAAAAAAATTTAAAATTTCAGTAATTTGTAAAATTTCCCAACAGTAGAAAAATTATAAAAATTGAAAAACTTTAAATACTTACAAATAGCTGAAGATTTCAAAATTTAGAAAATATTATAAATATTCCAAAAAAACTTCACAAAGCATCCAAAAATTAGCAAAAACCTCTTTGAAATAAAAAAAATTTAAATTTCGGAAATTTGAAAAACTCCCAAAAGTAGAACAATTTTAAAAATTGAAAAACTTTAACAACTTATAAAAGTAGCTGAAGATTTCGAAATTTAAACAAAATTATAAATATTCCAAAAAAAATTCAAAAAGTATCGAAAAATTAGTAAAAACCTCTTAGAAATCAAATAAAAAATAAAAAATTTTTAAATTTCAAAAATCTTGAAAAAATTCCCCAAAGTAGAATAATTGAAAAACTTTAACAACTTTCACAAGTAGCTGAAGACTTCAAAATTTAGAAGAAATTATAAGAGTTAAAAAAATATTCAAAAAGTATCCAAAAATTAGCAAAAACCTCTTAGAAATCAAAAAATATAAATTTTTAAATTTGAGAAATTCCCAAAAGTAGAACAGTTCTAAAAATTGAAAAACTTTATCAACTTATACAAGTAGCTGAAGATTTCAAAATTTAGAAAAAAATTTAAATATTCCAAAACAAATTCATAAAGTATCGAAAAATTAGCAAAAACCTCTTAGAAATAAAAAAAAATCAAAAATTTTTTTATATAACAAAAATTTTAAAAAAGTCCCAACAGTAGAAAAATTATAAAAATTGAAAAACTTTAATAACTAATTCAAGTAGCTGAAGATTGCTAACCCACCACTTTTCACCGTTCTAAAGTTTTCAAAAAACACTATAATTTTGATCAATACATTATCGTTATTTTGGGTAAAAAATGCAGTTTGCAGATTCAAACGAGTTCTGTTTAAAACTTTCAATAAAAACCATTTTACTTTCGGAAAAATTAAGATGATCATATGTATTTTATATTTTACTGCCATTTTCGAAATATTCTTTAAACTTTAACACTTACGCGTAATTTTATACTACATAGTTATAGACCATTTCTAGACCTATAAGTCTGCATTCAAACTTTTTGCTTCTATATAATGCACAAATTTTTAAGACAAGATCATGTTTAGTTTCTTTTATTCTAATAAAAATATAATAACGGACGTATAATATACGGCTGTATGCATACCCCTATGTCCTTTAACCATTTTGAACATTTGAGCTAGGGAGCGTCAACAAACAAGTTGAAAAATATTGAGAAGAGATTAAAAAAAACACATGAATTTCAATCCTGAAAAATCTCCATACGATCAGTCATGAGCGCAAGACGGAACGCACTATATTCGAAATCCAATTCCAAACACTGACAGTGAGTGTAACAAATACTATTAGCTTTGATGGCAAATGCTCTCACATTTTTATTCATTCTTGTCCAGGAGGTAGTGTTGCCTTTTTTTGTAGTCATTTTCTCTGGATGGTTGTTGGGGAGTTTCAGCAAAAAAGCTTGCTGAATAACTCGAAGAGTAAGCAACAAGTTGAAAAATATGTAGAAGAGATCACTTTAAAAGCATATTTAAAAAGAATATCGTCATAATTTTTACTGGATATTGTGACCAAGGGTCTAAGGAATAAAACCAAATAGATTGCATTACAATAGATTCAGTAGTTTTGCGTTATGCGCGAACGAAATCGGCTATCATTTTATTTATACAGATTATATAAATAAAAAAAAAGAATTATAAAATATTATTGAAATTATTTGGTCATTTTATAAAATCATCTATGTGGCTCGAAAAATATTTTGATCATAATTTGTCATCGATAGTTTTGTTTTCGGGTTACATGTTATAATATAATACCGATTTCTCAATTACATACCCAATTGCATAATTGTTGCTTAATAAAGGGGCTGTCAACAAATTACATATTTAGTTGATTCTTGTAAAAATTATTTGTGTCGTTTTTGAAATAAACTGTCAAATTGGATTTTTTTCATAGGTTATAATACTATATCTGTTGGGTAATTAACGATTCATTTGATGAACAAGTAGCTGAATAGAGATTTCAATTCTGATGGACGATACAGCTCTGTTTTTATACTTTTTATGTCAATACATAATTTTTTTCAGGCTAGGAGAATCATACAGACTCCTTTGAAACATTACAGATATATCCCAAAATTCACAAGATGGCGGAGTGGGAACTTAACGTGCACGTTAAGTGTTAAACGATTGACCATCCACACCCAAAAATTCAAAAAGTATCGGAAAATTAGCAGAAACCTCTCATAAATCAAAAAAAAAAAATTTAAAATTTCAGTAATTTGTAAAATTTCCCAACAGTAGAAAAATTATAAAAATTGAAAAACTTTAAATACTAACAAATAGCTGAAGATTTCAAAATTTAGAAAATATTATAAATATTCCAAAAAAACTTCACAATGTATCCAAAAATTAGCAAAAACCTCTTTGAAATAAAAAAAATTTAAATTTCGGAAATTTGAAAAACTCCCAAAAGTAGAACAATTCTAAAAATTGAAAAACTTTAACAACTCATAAAAGCAGCTGAAAATTTCAAAATTTAGAAAAAATTATAAATATTCCAAAAAAAATTCAAAAAGTATCGGAAAATTAGCAAAAACCTCTTAAAAATCAAATAAAAAATAAAAAATTTAAAATTTCAAAAATTTGAAAAAAATTCCCCAAAGTAGAAAAATTATAAAAATTGAAAAACTTTAACAACTTACAAGTAGCTGAAGATTTAAAAATTTAAAAAAAATAATAAACATTCAAAAACAATTCAAAAAGTATCGAAAACTTACCAAAATACTTCTTAGAAATCAGAAAAAAAAATTTTTTTGCTTTGAAAAGATTGAAAAAATTCCCAATAGTAGAAAAATTCAAAAAATTGAAAAACTTTAACAACTTATAAAAGTAGCTGAAGATTTCAAAATTTAGCAAAAACTATAAATATTCCAAAAAAAATTCAAAAAGTATCGAAAAATTAGTAAAAACCTCTTAGAAATCAAAAAAAATAAAAAATTTTTAAAATTCAAAAATTTAAGAAAATTCAAAAGAGTAGAAAAACTTTAAAAATTGAAAAACTTAAGCAACCTGCAAAAAAATTCAAAAAGTATCGAAAAATTAGTAAAAACTTCTTAGAAATTCAAAAATTTTTAAATTTCAAAAATTTGAAAAAATTCCACAAATTATAAAAATTGAAAAACTTTAACAACTTATGCAAGTAGATGAAGATTTCAAAATCTAGAAAAAAATATAAAAATTACAAAAATATTCAAAAAGTATCCAAAAATTAGCAAAAACCTCTTAGAAATCAAAAAAATCAAAAATTTTTAAATTTCAAATTTTTGAAAAAACTCCTAATAGTAGAAAAATTGTAAAAATTTAATATCTTCAAAGTAGCTGAAGACTTAAAAAATTAAACAAAATTATATATATTCCAATAAAAATTCTAAAAGTATCGAAAAATTAGCAAAACACCTCTTAGAAATCAAAAAAGTTAAAAATTTTTAAATTTCAAAAATTTTAAAAAACTCCCCAAAGTAGAAAAATTATAAAAATTGAAAAACTTTAACAACTTATGCAAGTAGCTGAAGATTTCAAAATCTAGAAAAAAATATAAAAACTACAAAAATATTCAAAAAGTATCCAAAAATTAGCAAAAACCTCTTAGAAATCAAAAAATATATAAATTTTTTAAATTTCAAAAATTTGAAAAAATTCCCAAAAGTACAAATATTATAAAAATTGAAAAACTTTTACAACTTATATAAGTAGCTGAAGATTTCAAAATTTAGAAAAAATTATAAGAGTTAAAAAAATATTCAAAAAGTATCCAAAAATTACCAAAAACCTTTTAGAAACCAAAAAATATAAATTTTTAATTTCGGAAATTTGAGAAATTCCCAAAATTAGAAGAATTCTAAAAATTTAAAAACTTATACAAGTAGCTGAAGATTTCAAAATTTAGAAAAAATTTTAAATATTCCAGAACAAATTCAAAAAGTATCGAAAAATTAGCAAAGACTTCTTAGAAATCAAAAAAAATCAAAAATTTTTAATTATCAAAAATTTATAAAAAATCCCAAGAGTAGAAAAATTATAAAAATTGAAAAACTTTAACAACTATTTCAAGTAGCTGAAGATTACTAACCCACCACTTTTCACCGTTCTAAAGTTTCCAAAAAACACTATAATTTTGATCAATACATAATCGTTATTTTGGGTAAAAAATGCAGTTTGCAGATTCAAACGAGTTCTGTTTAAAACTTTCAATAAAAACCATTTTACTTTCGGAAAAATTATGATGATCATAAGTATTATTTATTTTACTGCCATTTCCGAAATCTCCTTTAAACTTTAACACTTACGCGTAATTTTATACTACATTGTTATAGACCATTTCAAGACCTTTAACTCTGCATTCAAACTTTTTGATTCTATATAATGCTTAAATTTTTAAAAGAAAATCATTTTCAGTTTCTTTTATTCTAATGAAATTTTAATAACGGACTTATAATATACGGCTGTATAAATACCTCTATGTCCTTTAACCATTTTGAACATTTGAGCTGAGCGTCAACAAACATGTTGAAAATATTGAGAAAAGATTATAAAAAAACACATGAATTTCATTCCTGAAAAACCTCCATACGTTCAGTCATGAGCGCAAGAGGGAACGCACTATATTCGAAATCCAATTCCAAACACTGACTGTGAGTGCAACAAATACTACTAGCTTTGATGGCAAATGCTCTCACATTTTCATTCATTCTTGTCCGGGAGGTAGTGTTGCATAAGCAACAAGTTGAAAAATATGTAGAAGCGATCACTTTAAAAGCATATTTAAAAAGAATATCGTCATAATTTTTACTGGATATTGAAACCAAGGGTCTAAGGAATAAAACCAAATAGATTGCATTACAATAGATTCAGTAGTTTTGCGTTATGCGCGAACGAAATCGGCTATCATTTTATTTATACAGATTATATAAATAAAAAAAAAGAATTATAAAAAATTATTGAAATTATTTGGTCATTTTATAAAATCATCTATGTGGCTCGAAAAATATTTTGATCATAATTTGTCATCGATAGTTTTGTTTTCGGGTTACATGTTATAATATAATACCGATTTCTCAATTACATACCCAATTGCATAATTGTTGCTTAATAAAGGGGCTGTCAACAAATTACATATTTAGTTGATTCTTGTAAAAATTATTTGTGTCGTTTTTGAAATAAACTGTCAAAATGGATTTTTTTCATAGGTTATAATACTATATCTGTTGGGTAATTAACGATTCATTTGATGAACAAGTAGCTGAATAGAGATTTCAATTCTGATGGACGATACAGCTCTGTTTTTATACTTTTTATGTCAATACATAATTTTTTTCAGGCTAGGAGAATCATACAGACTCCTTTGAAACATTACAGATATATCCCAAAATTCACAAGATGGCGGAGTGGGAACTTAACGTGCACGTTAAGTGTTAAACGATTGACCATCCACACCCAAAAATTCAAAAAGTATCGGAAAATTAGCAGAAACCTCTCATAAATCAAAAAAAAAAATTTAAAATTTCAGTAATTTGTAAAATTTCCCAACAGTAGAAAAATTATAAAAATTGAAAAACTTTAAATACTTACAAATAGCTGAAGATTTCAAAATTTAGAAAATATTATAAATATTCCAAAAAAACTTCACAATGTATCCAAAAATTAGCAAAAACCTCTTTGAAATAAAAAAAATTTAAATTTCGGAAATTTGAAAAACTCCCAAAAGTAGAACAATTCTAAAAATTGAAAAACTTTAACAACTCATAAAAGCAGCTGAAAATTTCAAAATTTAGAAAAAATTATAAATATTCCAAAAAAAATTCAAAAAGTATCGGAAAATTAGCAAAAACCTCTTAAAAATCAAATAAAAAATAAAAAATTTAAAATTTCAAAAATTTGAAAAAAATTCCCCAAAGTAGAAAAATTATAAAAATTGAAAAACTTTAACAACTTACAAGTAGCTGAAGATTTAAAAATTTAAAAAAAATAATAAACATTCAAAAACAATTCAAAAAGTATCGAAAACTTACCAAAATACTTCTTAGAAATCAGAAAAAAAAATTTTTTTGCTTTGAAAAGATTGAAAAAATTCCCAATAGTAGAAAAATTGTAAAAATTGAATAACTTTTACAACTTATACAAGTAGCTGAAGATTTCAAAATTTAAACAAAAATATAAATATTCCAAAAAAAATTCAAAAAGTATCGAAAAATTAGTAAAAACCTATTAGAAATCAAAAATATATAAAAAATTTTTAAATTTCAAAAATTGGAAAAAATTCCCCAAAGTAGAAAAATTATAAAAATTGAAAAACTTTAACAACTTACACAAGTAGCTGAAGATTTCAAAATTTAGATAAAATTATATATATTAAAAAAATATTCAAAAAGTATCGAAAAATTAGCAAAACCTCTTAGAAATCAAAAAATATATAAATTTTTTAAATTTCAAAAATTTTAAAAAATTCCCAAAAGTACAAATATAATAAAAATTGAAAAACTTTTACAACTTATTTAAGTAGCTGAAGATTTCAAAATTTAGAAAAAATTATAAAAATTAAAAAATTATTCAAAAAGTATCCAAAAATTAGCAAAAACCTTTTAGAAACCAAAAAATATAAATTTTTAATTTAGGAAATTTGAGAAATTCCCAAAAGTAGAAGAATTCTAAAAATTTAAAAACTTTCTCAACTTATACAAGTAGCTGAAGATTTCAAAATTTAGAAAAAATTTTAAATATTCCAAAACAAATTCAAAATGTATCGAAAAATTAGCAAAAACTTCTTAGAAATCAAAAAAAATCAAAAATTTTTTTTTATATCAAAAAATTTTTAAAAAATCCCAACAGTAGAAAAATTATAAAAATTGAAAAACTTTAACAACTATTTCAAGTAGCTGAAGATTACTAACCCACCACTTTTCACCGTTCTAAAGTTTCCAAAAAACACTATAATTTTGATCAATACATAATCGTTATTTTGGGTAAAAAATGCAGTTTGCAGATTCAAACGAGTTCCGTTTAAAACTTTCAATAAAAACCATTTTACTTTCGGAAAAATTATGATGATCATAAGTATTATTTATTTTACTGCCATTTTCGAAATCTCCTTTAAACGTTAACACTTACGCGTAATTTTATACTACATAGTTATAGACCATTTCTAGACCTATAACTCTGCATTCAAACTTTTTGATTCTATATAATGCACAAATTTTTAAACGAAGATCATTTTCAGTTTCTTTTATTCTAAAGAAATTTTAATAACGGACGTATAATATACGGCTGTATAAATACCCCTATGTCTTTTAACCATTTTGAACATTTGAGCTAGGGGGCGTCAACAAACATGTTGAAAATATTGAGAAAAGATTATAAAAAAACACATGAATTTCATTCCTGAAAAACCTCCATACGATCAGTCATGAGCGCAAGAGGGAACGCACTATATTCGAAATCCAATTCCAAACACTGACTGTGAGTGCAACAAATACTACTAGCTTTGATGGCAAATGCTCTCACATTTTCATTCATTCTTGTCCGGGAGGTAGTGTTGCATAAGCAACAAGTTGAAAAATATGTAGAAGCGATCACTTTAAAAGCATATTTAAAAAGAATATCGTCATAATTTTTACTGGATATTGAAACCAAGGGTCTAAGGAATAAAACCAAATAGATTGCATTACAATAGATTCAGTAGTTTTGCGTTATGCGCGAACGAAATCGGCTATCATTTTATTTATACAGATTATATAAATAAAAAAAAAGAATTATAAAAAATTATTGAAATTATTTGGTCATTTTATAAAATCATCTATGTGGCTCGAAATATATTTTAATCATAATTTGTCATCGATAGTTTTGTTTTCGGGTTACATGTTATAATATAATACCGATTTCTCAATTACATACCCAATTGCACAATTGTTGCTTAATAAAGGGGCTGTCAACAAATTACATATTTTGTTGATTCTTGTAAAAATTTTTGTGTCGTTTTTGAAATAAACTGTCAAATTGGATTTTTTCATAGGTTATAATATCTGTTGGGTAATTAATGATTCATTTGATGAACAAGTAGCTGAATAGAGATTTCAATTTTGATGGACGATAAAGCTCTGTTTTTATACTTTTTATGTCAATACATAATTTTTTTCAGGCTAGGAGAATCAAACAGACTCCTTTGAAACATTACAGATATATCCCAAAATTCACAAGATGGCGGAGTGGGAACTTAACGTGCACGTTAAGTGTTAAACGATTGACCATCCACACTCAAAAATTCAAAAAGTATCGGAAAATTATCAACAACCTCTCATAAATCAAAAAAAAAAAAAAAATTTTAATTTCAGTAATTTGTAAAATTTCCCAACAGTAGAAAAATTATAAAAATTGAAAAACTTTAAATACTTACAAGTAGCTGAAGATTTCAAAATATAGAAAAAAACAATAAATATTCAAAAAAATTTCACAAAGTATCCAAAAATTAGCAAAAACCTCTTAGAAATAAAAAAAATTTATGTTTCGGATATTTGAAAAATTCCCAAAAGTAGAACAATTCTAAAAATTGGAAACTTTAACAACTTATAAAAGTAGATGAAAATTTCAAAATTTAAAAAAAATTATAAATATTCCAAAAAAAATTAAAAAAGTATCAAAAATTAGCATAAACCTTTTAGATATCAAAAAAATAAAAAATTTTTAAATTTCAAAAATTTGAAAGAAATTACCCATAGTAGAAAATTTATAAAAATTGAAAAACTTTATCAACTTATATGTAGCTGAACATTTAAAAATTTAGAAAAAATGATACACATTAAAAAAAAATTCAAAAAGTATCGAAAAATTAGCAAAAACCTCTTAGAAATCAAAAATTACAAAGCTTTTTTAAATTTCAAAAATTTGAAAAAATTCCCAAAAGTAGAAAAATTATAAAAATTGAAAAACTTATGCAACTCGCAAGTAGCTTAAGATTTCAAAATTTAGAAAACATTATAAAGATTTCAAAAAAAGTTCAAAAAGTATCCAAAAATTAGCAAAAACCTCTTAGAAATCAAAAAAAAAAAATTTTTATATATAGGAAATTTCAGAAATTCCAAAAAGTAGAACGATTCTACGAATTGAAAAACTTTAACAACTTATACAAGTAGCTGAAAATTTCAAAACTTAGAAAAAATTATAAATACTCCAAAAAAAATTCAAAACGTATCGAAAAATTAGCAAAAACCTCTTAGAAATAAAAAAAATCAAAATTTTTTAAATTTTAAAAAAATCTCAACAGTAGAAAAATTATAAAAATTGAAAAATTTTTACAACTATTTCAAGTAGCTGAAGATTACTAACCCACCACTTTTCACCGTTCTAAAGTTTCCAAAAATCACTATAATTTTGATCAATACATAATCGTTATTTTGGGTAAAAAATGCAGTTTTCAGATTCAAACGAGTTCTGTTTAAAACTTTTAATAAAAACCAGTTTACTTCCGGAAAAATTAAGATGATCATAAGTATTATATATTTTACTGCCATTTTCGAAATCTTCTTTAATCGTTAACACTTACGCGTAATATTATACTAAAGGGTTTTTTTAGAGGTATAGAGTTTCGAATTGAAATAAAACACAAGAAAATCGTTTTAATGTCCATCAATTTGGCTTTATTGGAAGGATAATTTTATGCCATTAATGGTTAAATATGATTTCGGGCATGTGGCCACCGCGGCTGGCTGGAATAAAGCCAATTCTACAGGTCCAATTTTGAACCACTTCTTCGAGCATATGGGGCCGTATGTCGGCAATAACGCCACGAATGTTGGCTTCCAAGTCCCCTAACGTTTCTGGTTTGTTGGCGTAGACGAGCGACTTCACATATCCCCAAAGAAAATAATCCAATGGTGTCAAATCACACGATCTTGGTGGCCAATTGACAGGTCCATTCCGCGAAATTATGCGCTCATCGAATGTTTCCTTCAATAAATCGATTGTGACGTGCGCTGTGTGGCATGTAGCGCCGTCTTGTTGGAACCACAACTCATCCACATTCATGCCATCCAATTCGGGAACAAAATAGTCGGTTATCATGGCTCTATACCGGTCTCCATTAACGGTAACTGACTCTCCAGCATTATTTCGGAAGAAGTATGGCCCAATGACTCCACCAGCCCATAGAGCACACCAAACAGTCAGTTTTTGTGGATGTAATGGCGTCTCAAGGGTCTCATGTGGATTCTCTTCACTCCAAATGCGGCAATTTTGCTTGTTGACGTAGCCATTCAACCAAAAATGAGCCTCATCACTGAACAAAATTTTGCGATGAAAATCAGCATCGAGATCAATCTCATTTTCGGCCCATACACCAAAATCACGACGCATTGCATGGTCTCGCGGCTTTAATTCTTGCACAAGCTGGATCTTGTAAGGTCGCAAGCCAAGATCTTTGCGCAAAATCTTCCATAAAGTTGATGGACAAAGCTCCAATTGCTGTGCACGGTGGCGAATGGATTCATTCGGGTCCTCTTCAACATTTTGTTCTACAGCGGCAATTGTTTCTTCGGTGCGCACTGTTCGACGTCTCTGCGGATGCGTATTATCACATAGAGTAAACGTAGTGCGAAAACGATCCATGGTTAACCGAATTAATTGCTCTGATGGACGATTATGTCGACCATAAAATGGACGGAGCTTGCGGTAAACTTCGCGAACTGAACCATTATTTTCGAAATAAATTTGCACGATTTGCAAGCGTTGTTCTTTTGTCAACCTGTTCATGATGAAATGGCAAACCAAACTGAACATAAATGACATTAGAGTTGCCAGATTTGACAATAAAATGCCAGTTTTATCTCTATTCGAAAAACAAACCTCTAAAAAAAACACCCTTTACATAGTTATAGACCATTTCTAGACCTATAACTCTGCATTCAAACATTTTGATTCTATATAATGCACAAATTTTTAAAAGATCATTTTTAGTTTCTTTTATTCTAATGAAAATTTAATAACAGACGTATAATATACGGCTGTATGAATACCCTATGTCCTTTAACGATTTTGAACATTTGAGCAAGGCGGCATCAACAAACAAGTTGAAAAATATTGAGAAGAGATTATAAAAAAACACATGGATTTCATGACTGAAAAATCTCCATACGATCAGTCATGAGCGCAAGACGGAACGCACTATATTCGAAATCCAATTCCAAACACTGACAGTGAGTGCAACAAATACTACCAGCTTTGATTGCAAATGCTCTCACATTTTTATTCATTCTTGTCCGGGAGGTAGTGTTGCATTTTTTTGTAGTCATTTTCTCTGGATGGTTGTTGGGGAGTTTCAGCAAAAAAGCTTGCAGAATAACTCGAAGAGTAAGCCACAAGTTGAAAAATATGTAGAAGCGATCACTTTAAAAGCATATTGAAAAAGAATATCGTCATAATTTTTACTGGATATTGAAACCAAGGGTCTAAGGAATAAAACCAAATAGATTGCATTAGAATAGATTCAGTAGTTTTGCGTTATGCGCGAACGAAATCGGCTATCATTTTATTTATAGAGATTATATAAATAAAAAAAAAGAATTATAAAAAGTTATTGAAATTATTTGGTCATTTTATAAAATCATCTTTGTGGCTCGAAATATATTTTATTCAATATTAAAACACTTTTTTTGGCTATAGGTCAATGTAGGTCAGCCCACTGTGCTAAGCTTTGGCTTTTCCCTAATTTTGACGCTGCGGAGATCTTACAAGAGAAAGCAATCATGAGAAGAGATTCATATTAGAGATTCTCCACATTATTAACACCTCCACTGACAAGAGAATAAATTTCAAGAGTGACACAGAAAATTGTGCTCATATTTATAGACATTTAGTTGACAATTAGTTAGTTTAATTTTAGTCTTTCTATTATTGCAACATAAGTTTTGCTTGTTAATTTATTCTATTATATATTGTGCTAATTTATTTATTTTTTAATTGTTATTTATAAGTCACCCCTGAAGATGAGGAAGGATCTTCCTCGAAATATTGGGATTACTTTTTAAATAAATATTGACCTATAGCAAAAAAAAGTGTTTTTAATATTGTAATAAAAAGGTCAAACAAATTTCTCAAGATATATTTCATTCATAATTTGTCATCGATAGTTTTGTTTTCGGGTCACATGTTATAATATAATACCGATTTCTCAATTACATATCCAATTACATAATTGTTGCTTAATAAAAGGGTTGTCAACAAATTACATTATTTGGTGATTATTGTAAAAATTATTTGTGTCGTTTTTGAAATAAACTGTCAAATTGGATTTTTTTCATAGGTTATAATATCTGTTGGGTAATTAACGATTCATTTGATGAACAAGTAGCTGAATAGAGATTTCAATTTTGATGGACGATACAGCTCTGTTTTTATACTTTTTATGTTAATACATAATTTTTTTCAGGCTAGGAGAATCAAACAGACTCCTTTGAAACATTGCAGATATATCCCAAAATTCACAAGATGGTGGAGTGGGAACTTAACGTGCACGTTAAGTGTTAAACGATGGACCATCCACACCCAAAAATTCAAAAAGTATCGGAAAATTAGTAAAAACCTCTTAGAAATAAAAAAAATTTATACTTCGGATATTTGAAAAATTCCCAAAAGTTTAACAATTCTAAAAATTGAAAAACTTTAACAACTTATAAAAGTAGCTGAAGATTTCAAAATTTAGCAAAAACTATAAATATTCCAAAAAAAATTCAATAAGTATCGAAAAATTAGTAAAAACCTCTTAGAAATCAAAAAAAATAAAAAATTTTTAAAATTCAAAAATTTAAAAAAATTCAAAAGAGTAGAAAAACTTTAAAAATTGAAAAACTTTAGCAACCTGCAAAAAAATTCAAAAAGTATCGAAAAATTAGTAAAAACTTCTTAGAAATTAAAAAAAATAAAAAATTTTTAAATTTCAAAAATTTGAAAAAATTCCCCAAATTATAAAAATTGAAAAACTTTAACAACTTATGCAAGTAGATGAAGATTTCAAAATCTAGAAAAAAATATAAAAATTACAAAAATATTCAAAAAGTATCCAAAAATTAGCAAAAACCTCTTAGAAATCAAAAAAATCAAAAACTTTTAAATTTCAAATTTTTGAAAAAATTCCTAATAGTAGAAAAATTGTAAAAATTTAATATCTTGAAAGTAGCTGAAGACTTAAAAAATTAAACAAAATTATATATATTCCAATAAAAATTCTAAAAGTATCGAATAATTACCAAAACACCTCTTAGAAATCAAAAAAGTTAAAAATTTTTAAATTTCAAAAATTTTAAAAAACTCCCCAAAGTAGAAAAATTATAAAAATTGAAAAACTTTAACAACTTACGCAAGTAGCTGAAGATTTCAAAATTTAGATAAAATTATATAAATTAAAAAAATATTCAAAAAGTATCGAAAAATTAGCAAAAACCTCTTAGAAATCAAAAAATATATAAATTTTTTAAATTTCAAAAATTTTAAAAAATTCCCAAAAGTACAAATATAATAAAAATTGAAAAACTTTTACAACTTATATAAGTAGCTGAAGATTTCAAAATTTAGAAAAAATTATAAAAATTAAAAAATTATTCAAAAAGTATCCAAAAATTAGCAAAAACCTTTTAGAAACCAAAAAATATAAATTTTTAATTTAGGAAATTTGAGAAATTCCCAAAAGTAGAAGAATTCTAAAAATTTAAAAACTTTCTCAACTTATACAAGTAGCTGAAGATTTCAAAATTTAGGAAAAATTTTAAATATTCCAAAACAAATTCAAAATGTATCGAAAAATTAGCTAAAACTTCTTAGAAATCAAAAAAAATCAAAAATTTTTTTATATATCAAAAATTTTAAAAAAATCCCAAAAGTAGAAAAATTATAAAAATTGAAAAACTTTAACAACTATTTCAAGTAGCTGAAGATTACTAACCCACCACTTTTCACTGTTCTAAAGTTTCCAAAAAACACTATAATTTTGATCAATACATAATCGTTATTTTGGGTAAAAAATGCAGTTTGCAGATTCAAACGAGTTCCGTTTAAAACTTTCAATAAAAACCATTTTACTTTCGGAAAAATTATGATTATCATAAGTATTATTTATTTTACTGCCATTTTCGAAATCTCCTTTAAACGTTAACACTTACGCGTAATTTTATACTACATTGGTATAGACCATTTCTAGACCTATAACTCTGCATTCAAACTTTTTGATTCTATATAATGCACAAATTTTTAAAAGAAGATCATTTTCAGTTTCTTTTATTCTAAAGAAATTTTAATAACGGACGTATAATATACGGCTGTATAAATACCCCTATGTCTTTTAACCATTTTGAACATTTGAGCTAGGGGGCGTCAACAAACAAGTTGAAAATATTGAGAAAAGATTATAAAAAAACACATGAATTTCATTCCTGAAAAACCTCCATACGATCAGTCATGAGCGCAAGAGGGAACGCACTATATTCGAAATCCAATTCCAAACACTGACTGTGAGTGCAACAAATACTACTAGCTTTGATGGCAAATGCTCTCACATTTTTATTCATTCTTGTCCGGGAGGTAGTGTTGCATAAGCAACGAGTTGAAAAATATGTAGAAGCGATCACTTTAAAAGCATATTTAAAAAGAATATCGTCATAATTTTTACTGGATATTGAAACCAAGGGTCTAAGGAATAAAACCAAATAGATTGCATTAGAATAGATTCAGTAGTTTTGCGTTATGCGCGAAGGAAATCGGCTATCATTTTATTTATAGAGATTATATAAATAAAAAAAAAGAATTATAAAAAATTATTGAAATTATTTGGTCATTTTATAAAATCATCTATGTGGCTCGCAATATATTTTGATCATAATTTGTCATCGATAGTTTTGTTTTCGGGTTACATGTTATAATATAATACCGATTTTTCAATTACATACCCAATTGCATAATTGTTGCTTAATAAAGGGGCTGTCAACAAATTACATATTTTGTTGATTCTTGTAAAAATTATTTGTGTCGTTTTTGAAATAAACTGTCGAATTGGATTTTTGTCATAGGTTATAATATCTGTTGGGTAATTAACGATTCATTTGATGAACAAGTAGCTGAATAGAGATTTCAATTTTGATGGACGATACAGCTCTGTTTTTATACTTTTTATGTCAATACATAATTTTTTTCAGGCTAGGAGAATCAAACAGACTCCTTTGAAACATTACAGATATATCCCAAAATTCACAAGATGGCGGAGTGGGAACTTAACGTGCACGTTAAGTGTTAAACGATTGACCATCCACACCCAAAAATTCAAAAAGTATCCGAAAATTAGCAAAAACCTCTCATAAATCAAAAAAAAAATTTTAAATTTTAGTAATTTGTAAAATTTCCCAACAGTAGAAAAATTATAAAAATTGAAAAACTTTAAATACTTACAAGTAGCTGAAGATTTCAAAATTTAGAAAATATTATAAATATTACAAAAAAACTTCACAAAGTATCCAAAAATTAGCAAAAACCTCTTTGAAATAAAAAAAATTTAAATTTCGGAAATTTGAAAAACTCCCAAAAGTAGAACAATTTTAAAAATTGAAAAACTTTAACAACTTATAAAAGTAGCTGAAGATTTCGAAATTTAAACAAAATTATAAATATTCCAAAAAAAATTCAAAAAGTATCGAAAAATTAGTAAAAACCTCTGAGAAATCAAATAAAAAATAAAAATTTTTAAATTTCAAAAACTTGAAAAAAATTCCCCAAAGTAGAAAAATTATAAAAATTGAAGAACTTTAACAACTTACAAGTAGCTGAAGATTTAAAAATTTAGAAAAAATAATAAACATTCAAAAACAATTTAAAAAGTATCGAAAACTTACCAAAAATCTTCTAAGAAATCAGAAAAAAAAATTTTTTAGCTTTAAAAAGTTTGAAAAAATTCCCAATAGTAGAAAAATTGTAAAAATTGAAAAACTTTTACAACTTGTACAAGTAGCTGAAGATTCCAAAATTTAAACAAAATTATAAATATTCCAAAAAAAAATTCAAAAAGTATCGAAAAATTAGTAAAAACCTCTTAGAAATCAAAATTATATAAAAAATTTTTAAATTTTAAAAATCTTGAAAAAATTCCCCAAAGTAGAATAATTGAAAAACTTTAACAACTTATACAAGTAGCTGAAGACTTCAAAATTTAGAAGAAATTATAAGAGTTAAAAAAATATTCAAAAAGTATCCAAAAATTAACAAAAACCTCTTAGAAATCAAAAAATATAAATTTTTAAATTTGAGAAATTCCCAAAAGTAGAACAATTCTAAAAATTGAAAAACTTTATCAACTTATACAAGTAGCTGAAGATTTCAAAATTTAGAAAAAAATTTAAATATTCCAAAACAAATTCATAAAGTATCGAAAAATTAGCAAAAACCTCTTAGAAATAAAAAAAAATCAAAAATTTTTTTATATAACAAAAATTTTAAAAAAGTCCCAACAGTAAAAAAATTATAAAAATTGAAAAACTTTAACAACTAATTCAAGTAGCTGAAGATTGCTAACCCACCACTTTTCACCGTTCTAAAGTTTTCAAAAAACACTATAATTTTGATCAATACATAATCGTTATTTTGGGTAAAAAATGCAGTTCTGTTTAAAACTTTCAATAAAAACCATTTTACTTTCGGAAAAGTTGAAAATAAAAATTCCAAGTTAAAAAATATTGAGAAGAGATTAAAAAAACACATGAATTTCAATCCTGAAAAATCTCCATACGATCAGTCATGAGCGCAAGACGGAACGCACTATATTCGAAATCCAATTCCAAACACTGACAGTGAGTGCAACAAATACTATTAGCTTTGATGGCAAATGCTCTCACATTTTTATTCATTCTTGTCCGGGAGGTCGTGTTGCCTTTTTTTGTAGTCATTTTCTCTGGATGGTTGTTGGGGAGTTTCAGCAAAAAAACTTGCTGAATAACTCGAAGAGTAAGCAACAAGTTGAAAAATATGTAGAAGAGATCACTTTAAAAGCATATTTAAAAAGAATATCGTCATAATTTTTACTGGATATTGTGACCAAGGGTCTAAGGAATAAAACCAAATAGATTGCATTACAATAGATTCAGTAGTTTTGCGTTATGCGCGAACGAAATCGGCTATCATTTTATTTATACAGATTATATAAATAAAAAAAAAGAATTATTAAAAATTATTGAAATTATTTGGTCATTTTATAAAATCATCTATGTGGCTCGAAAAATATTTTGATCATAATTTGTCATCGATAATTTTGTTTTCGGGTTACATGTTATAATATAATACCGATTTCTCAATTACATACCCGATTGCATTATTGTTGCTTAATAAAGGGGCTGTCAACAAATTACATATTTTGTTGATTCTTGTAAAAATTATTTGTGTCGTTTTTGAAATAAACTGTCAAATTGGATTTTTTTCATAGGTTATAATACTATATCTGTTGGGTAATTAACGATTCATTTGATGAACAAGTAGCTGAATAGAGATTTCAATTCTGATGGACGATACAGCTCTGTTTTTATACTTTTTATGTCAATACATAATTTTTTTCAGGCTAGGAGAATCATACAGACTCCTTTGAAACATTACAGATATATCCCAAAATTCACAAGATGGCGGAGTGGGAACTTAACGTGCACGTTAAGTGTTAAACGATTGACCATCCACACCCAAAATTCAAAAAGTATCGGAAAATTAGCAGAAACCTCTCATAAATCAAAAAAAAAAATTTAAAATTTCAGTAATTTGTAAAATTTCCCAACAGTAGAAAAATTATAAAAATTGAAAAACTTTAAATTCTTACAAGTAGCTGAAGATTTCAAAATTTCGAAAATATTATAAATATTCCAAAAAAACTTCAAAAAGTATCCAAAAATTAGCAAAAACCTCTTTGAAATAAAAAAAATTTAAATTTCGGAAATTTGAAAAACTCCCAAAAGTAGAACAATTCTAAAAATTGAAAAACGTTAACAACTTATAAAAGTAGCTGAAAATTTCAAAATTTAGAAAAAATTATACATATTCCAAAAAAAATTCAAAAAGTATCGGAAAATTAGCAAAAACCTCTTAGAAATCAAATAAAAAATAAAAAATTTTTAAATTTCAAAAATTTGAAAAAAATTCCCCAAAGTAGAAAAATTATAAAAATTGAAAAACTTTAACAACTTACAAGTAGCTGAAGATTTAAGAATTTAAAAAAAATAATAAACATTCAAAAACAATTCAAAAAGTATCGAAAACTTACCAAAAAACTTCTTAGAAATCAGAAAAAAAAATTTTTTAGCTTTGAAAAGATTGAAAAAATTCCCAATAGTAGAAAAATTGTAAAAATTCAATAACTTTTACAACTTATACAAGTAGCTGAAGATTTCAAAATTTAAACAAAAATATAAATGTTCCAAAAAAAATTCAAAAAGTATCGAAAAATTAGTAAAAACCTATTAGAAATCAAAAATATATAAAAAATTTTTAAATTTCAAAAATTGGAAAAAATTCCCCAAAGTAGAAAAATTATAAAAATTGAAAAACTTTAACAACTTACACAAGTAGCTGAAGATTTCAAAATTTAGATAAAATTATATAAATTAAAAAAATATTCAAAAAGTATCGAAAAATTAGCAAAAACCTCTTAGAAATCAAATAACATATAAATTTTTTAAATTTCAAAAATTTTAAAAAATTCCCAAAAGTACAAATATAATAAAAATTGAAAAACTTTTACAACTTATATAAGTAGCTGAAGATTTCAAAATTTAGAAAAAATTATAAAAATTAAAAAATTATTCAAAAAGTATCCAAAAATTAGCAAAAACCTTTTAGAAACCAAAAAATATAAATTTTTAATTTAGGAAATTTGAGAAATTCCCAAAAGTAGAAGAGTTCTAAAAATTTAAAAACTTTCTCAACTTATACAAGTAGCTGAAGATTTCAAAATTTAGAAAAAATTTTAAATATTCCAAAACAAATTCAAAATGTATCGAAAAATTAGCAAAAACTTCTTAGAAATCAAAAAAAAATCAAAAATTTTTTTATATATCAAATATTTTAAAAAAATCCCAAAAGTAGAAAAATTATAAAAATTGAAAAACTTTAACAACTATTTCAAGTAGCTGAAGATTACTAACCCACCACTTTTCACCGTTCTAAAGTTTCCAAAAAACACTATAATTTTGATCAATACATAATCGTTATTTTGGGTAAAAAATGCAGTTTGCAGATTCAAACGAGTTCCGTTTAAAACTTTCAATAAAAACCATTTTACTTTCGGAAAAATTATGATTATCATAAGTATTATTTAATTTACTACCATTTTCGAAATCTCCTTTAAACGTTAACACTTACGCGTAATTTTATACTACATTGTTATAGACCATTTCTAGACCTATAACTCTGCATTCAAACTTTTTGATTCTATATAATGCACAAATTTTTAAAAGAAGATCATTTTCAGTTTCTTTTATTCTAAAGAAATTTTAATAACGGACGTATAATATACGGCTGTATAAATACCCCTATGTCTTTTAACCATTTTGAACATTTGAGCTAGGGGGCGTCAACAAACAAGTTGAAAATATTGAGAAAAGATTATAAAAAAACACATGAATTTCATTCCTGAAAAACCTCCATACGATCAGTCATGAGCGCAAGAGGGAACGCACTATATTCGAAATCCAATTCCAAACACTGACTGTGAGTGCAACAAATACTACTAGCTTTGATTGCAAATGCTCTCACATTTTTATTCATACTTGTCCGGGAGGTAGTGTTGCATAAGCAACGAGTTGAAAAATATGTAGAAGCGATCACTTTAAAAGCATATTTAAAAAGAATATCGTCATAATTTTTACTGGATATTGAAACCAAGGGTCTAAGGAATAAAACCAAATAGATTGCATTAGAATAGATTCAGTAGTTTTGCGTTATGCGCGAAGGAAATCGGCTATCATTTTATTTATAGAGATTATATAAATAAAAAAAAAGAATTATAAAAAATTATTGAAATTATTTGGTCATTTTATAAAATCATCTATGTGTCTCGCAATATATTTTGATCATAATTTGTCATCGATAGTTTTGTTTTCGGGTTACATGTTATAATATAATACCGATTTCTCAATTACATACCCAATTGCATAATTGTTGCTTAATAAAGGGGCTGTCAACAAATTACATATTTTGTTGATTCTTGTAAAAATTATTTGTGTCGTTTTTGAAATAAACTGTCAAATTGGTTTTTTTTTTCATAGGTTGTAATATCTGTTGGGTAATTAACGATTCATTTGATGAACAAGTAGCTGAATAGAGATTTCAATTTTGATGGACGATACAGCTCTATTTTTAAACTTTTTATGTCAATACATAATTTTTTTCAGGCTAGGATAATCAAACAGACTCCTTTGAAACATTACAGATGTATCCCAAAATTCACAAGATGGCGGAGTGGGAACTTAACGTGCACGTTAAGTGTTAAACGATTGACCATCCACACCCAAAAATTCAAAAAGTATCAAAAATTAGCAAAAACCTCTCATAAATCAAAAAAAAAAATTTAAATTTCAGTAATTTGTAAAATATCCCAACAGTAGAAAAATTATAAAAATTGAAAAACTTTAAATACTTACAAGTAGCTGAAGATTTCAAAATTTAGAAAATATTATAAATATTCCAAAAAAACTTCACAAAGTATCCAAAAATTAGCTCTTTGAAATAAAAAAAATTTAAATTTCGGAAATTTGAAAAACTCCCAAAAGTAGAACAATTTTAAAAATTGAAAAACTTTAACAACTTATAAAAGTAGCTGAAGATTTCAAAATTTAGAAAAAAATTAAAATATTCCAAAACAAATTCAAAAAGTATCGAAAAATTAGCAAAAACCACTTAGAAATAAAAAAAAATCAAAAATTTTTTTATGTAACAAAAATTTTAAAAAAGTCCCAACAGTAGAAAAATTATAAAAATTGAAAAACTTTAACAACTAATTCAAGTAGCTGAAGACTGCTAACCCACCACTTTTCACCGTTCTAACGTTTCCAAAAAACACTATAATTTTGATCAATACATAATCGTTATTTTGGGTAAAAAATGCAGTTTTCAGATTCAAACGAGTTCTGTTTAAAACTTTCAATAAAAACCATTTTACTTTCGGAAAAATTAAGATGATCATAAGTATTATTAATTTTACTGCCATTTTCGAAATCTCCTTTAAACGTTAACACTTACGCGTAATTTTATACTACATTGTTATAGACCATTTCTAGACCTATAACTCTGCATTCAAACTTTTTGATTCTATATAATGCACAAATTTTTAAGACAAGATCATTTTCAGTTTCTTTTATTCTAATGAAATTTTAATAACGGACGTATAATATACGGCTATATAAATACCCCTATGTCCTTTAACCATTTTGAACATTTGAGCTAGGGAGCGTCAACAAACAAGTTGAAAAATATTGAGAAGAGATTAAAAAAAACACATGAATTTCATGACTAAAAAACCTCCATACGATCAGTCATGAGCGCAAGAGGGAACGCACTATATTCGAAATCCAATTCCAAACACTGACAGTGAGTGCAACAAATACTACCAGCTTTGATTGCAAATGCTCTCACATTTTTATTCATACTTGTCCGGGAGGTAGTGTTGCATTTTTTTGTAGTCATTTTCTCTGGATGGTTGTTGGGGAGTTTCAGCAAAAAAGCTTGCAGAATAACTCGAAGAGTAAGCCACAAGTTAAAAAATATGTAGAAGCGATCACTTTAAAAGCATATTTAAAAAGAATATAGTCATAATTTTTACTGGATATTGAAACCAAGGGTCTAAGGAATAAAACCAAATAGATTGCATTAGAATAGATTCAGTAGTTTTGCGTTATGCGCGAAGGAAATCGGCTATCATTTTATTTATAGAGATTATATAAATAAAAAAAAAGAATTATAAAAAATTATTGAAATTATTTGGTGATTTTATAAAATCATCTATGTGGCTCGAAATATATTTTGATCATAATTTGTCATCGATAGTTTTGTTTTCGGGTTACATGTTAAAATATAATACCGATTTCTCAATTACATACCCAATTGCATAATTGTTGCTTAATAAAGGGGCTGTCAACAAATTACATATTTTGTTGATTCCTGTAAAAATTATTTGTGTCGTTTTTGAAATAAACTGTCAAATTGGATTTTTTTCATAGGTTATAATATCTGTTGGGTAATTAACGATTCATTTGATGAACAAGTAGCTGAATAGAGATTTCAATTTTGATGGACGATACAGCTCTGTTTTTAAACTTTATATGTCAATACATAATTTTTTTCAGGCTAGGAGAATCAAACAGACTCCTTTGAAACATTACAGATACATCCCAAAATTCACAAGATGGCGGAGTGGGAACTTAACGTGCACGTTAAGTGTTGAAACATTGCAGATACATCCCAAAATTCACAAGATGGCGGAGTGGGAACTTAACGTGCACGTTAAGTGTTAAACGATTGACCATCCAAACCCAAAAATTCAAAAAGTATCAAACATTAGCAAAAACCTCTCATAAATCAAAAAAAAAATTTAAATTTCCGTAATTTGTAAAATATCCCAACAGTAGAAAAATTATAAAAATTGAAAAACTTTAAATACTTACAAGTAGCTGAAGATTTCAAAATTTAGAAAATATTATAAATATTCCAAAAAAACTTCACAAAGCATCCAAAAATTAGCAAAAACCTCTTTGAAATAAAAAAAATTTAAATTTCGGAAATTTGAAAAACTCCCAAAAGTAGAACAATTTTAAAAATTGAAAAACTTTAACAACTTATAAAAGTAGCTGAAGATTTCGAAATTTAAACAAAATTATAAATATTCCAAAAAAAATTCAAAAAGTATCGAAAAATTAGTAAAAACCTCTTAGAAATCAAATAAAAAATAAAAAATTTTTAAATTTCAAAAATCTTGAAAAAATTCCCCAAAGTAGAATAATTGAAAAACTTTAACAACTTTCACAAGTAGCTGAAGACTTCAAAATTTAGAAGAAATTATAAGAGTTAAAAAAATATTCAAAAAGTATCCAAAAATTAGCAAAAACCTCTTAGAAATCAAAAAATATAAATTTTTAAATTTGAGAAATTCCCAAAAGTAGAACAGTTCTAAAAATTGAAAAACTTTATCAACTTATACAAGTAGCTGAAGATTTCAAAATTTAGAAAAAAATTTAAATATTCCAAAACAAATTCATAAAGTATCGAAAAATTAGCAAAAACCTCTTAGAAATAAAAAAAAATCAAAAATTTTTTTATATAACAAAAATTTTAAAAAAGTCCCAACAGTAGAAAAATTATAAAAATTGAAAAACTTTAACAACTAATTCAAGTAGCTGAAGATTGCTAACCCACCACTTTTCACCGTTCTAAAGTTTTCAAAAAACACTATAATTTTGATCAATACATTATCGTTATTTTGGGTAAAAAATGCAGTTTGCAGATTCAAACGAGTTCTGTTTAAAACTTTCAATAAAAACCATTTTACTTTCGGAAAAATTAAGATGATCATATGTATTTTATATTTTACTGCCATTTTCGAAATATTCTTTAAACTTTAACACTTACGCGTAATTTTATACTACATAGTTATAGACCATTTCTAGACCTATAAGTCTGCATTCAAACTTTTTGCTTCTATATAATGCACAAATTTTTAAGACAAGATCATGTTTAGTTTCTTTTATTCTAATAAAAATATAATAACGGACGTATAATATACGGCTGTATGCATACCCCTATGTCCTTTAACCATTTTGAACATTTGAGCTAGGGAGCGTCAACAAACAAGTTGAAAAATATTGAGAAGAGATTAAAAAAAACACATGAATTTCAATCCTGAAAAATCTCCATACGATCAGTCATGAGCGCAAGACGGAACGCACTATATTCGAAATCCAATTCCAAACACTGACAGTGAGTGTAACAAATACTATTAGCTTTGATGGCAAATGCTCTCACATTTTTATTCATTCTTGTCCAGGAGGTAGTGTTGCCTTTTTTTGTAGTCATTTTCTCTGGATGGTTGTTGGGGAGTTTCAGCAAAAAAGCTTGCTGAATAACTCGAAGAGTAAGCAACAAGTTGAAAAATATGTAGAAGAGATCACTTTAAAAGCATATTTAAAAAGAATATCGTCATAATTTTTACTGGATATTGTGACCAAGGGTCTAAGGAATAAAACCAAATAGATTGCATTACAATAGATTCAGTAGTTTTGCGTTATGCGCGAACGAAATCGGCTATCATTTTATTTATACAGATTATATAAATAAAAAAAAAGAATTATAAAATATTATTGAAATTATTTGGTCATTTTATAAAATCATCTATGTGGCTCGAAAAATATTTTGATCATAATTTGTCATCGATAGTTTTGTTTTCGGGTTACATGTTATAATATAATACCGATTTCTCAATTACATACCCAATTGCATAATTGTTGCTTAATAAAGGGGCTGTCAACAAATTACATATTTAGTTGATTCTTGTAAAAATTATTTGTGTCGTTTTTGAAATAAACTGTCAAATTGGATTTTTTTCATAGGTTATAATACTATATCTGTTGGGTAATTAACGATTCATTTGATGAACAAGTAGCTGAATAGAGATTTCAATTCTGATGGACGATACAGCTCTGTTTTTATACTTTTTATGTCAATACATAATTTTTTTCAGGCTAGGAGAATCATACAGACTCCTTTGAAACATTACAGATATATCCCAAAATTCACAAGATGGCGGAGTGGGAACTTAACGTGCACGTTAAGTGTTAAAAGATTGACCATCCACACCCAAAAATTCAAAAAGTATCAAAAATTAGCAGAAACCTCTCATAAATCAAAAAAAAAAATTTAAAATTTCAGTAATTTGTAAAATTTCCCAACAGTAGAAAAATTATAAGAATTGAAAAACTTTAAATATTTACAAGTAGCTGAAGATTTCAAAATTTAGAAAATATTATAAATATTCCAAAAAAACTTCACAAAGTATCCAAAAATTAGCAAAAACCTCTTTGAAATAAAAAAAATTTAAATTTCGGAAATTTGAAAAACTCCCAAGAGTAGAACATTTTTAAAAATTGAAAAACTTTAACAACTTATAAAAGTAGCTGAAAATTTCAAAATTTAGAAAAAATTATACATATTCCAAAAAAAATTCAAAAAGTATCGAAAAATTAGCAAAAACCTCTTAGAAATCAAATAAAAAATAAAAAATTTTTAAATTTCAAAAATTTCAAAAAAATTCCCCAAAGTAGAAAAATTATAAAAATTGAAAAACTTTAACAACTTACAAGTAGCTGAAGATTTAAAAAATTAGAAAAAATAATAAACATTCAAAAACAATTCAAAAAGTATCGAAAACTAACCAAAAAACTTCTTAGAAATCAGAAAAAAAAATTTTTTAACTTTGAAGAATTTGAAAAAACTCCCAAAAGTACAAATATCATAAAAATTGAAAAACTTTTACAACTTATATAAGAAGCTGAAGATTTGAAAATTTAGAAAAAATTTTAAATATTAAAAAAATATTCAAAAAGTATCCAAAAATTAGCAAAAACCTTTTAGAAACCAAACAATATAAATTTTTAATTTCGGAAATTTGAGAAATTCCCAAAAGTAGAAGAATTCTAAAAATTGAAAAACTTTAACAACTTATAAAAGTAGCTGAAGATTTCAAAATTTAAACAAAATTATAAATATTCCAAAAAAAATTCAAAAAGTATCGAAAATTTAGTAAAAGCCTCTTAGAAATCAAATAAAAAATAAAAAATTTTTAAATTTCAAAAATTTCAAAAAAAAACTCCTCAAAGTAGAAAAATTATAAAAATTTAAAAACTTTAACAACTTACAAGTAGCTGAAGATTTAAAAATCTAAAAAAAATAATAAACATTCAAAAACAATTTAAAAAGTATCGAAAACTTACCAAAAATCTTCTAAGAAATCAGAAAAAAAAATTTTTTAGCTTTGAAAAGTTTGAAAAAATTCCCAATAGTAGAAAAATTGTAAAAATTGAAAAACTTTTACAACTTGTACAAGTAGCTGAAGATTCCAAAATTTAAACAAAATTATAAATATTCCAAAAAAAATTCAAAAAGTATCGAAAAATTAGTAAAAACCTCTTAGAAATCAAAATTATATAAAAAATTTTTAAATTTTAAAAATCTTGAAAAAATTCCCCAAAGTAGAATAATTGAAAAACTTTAACAACTTATACAAGTAGCTGAAGACTTCAAAATTTAGAAGAAATTATAAGAGTTAAAAAAATATTCAAAAAGTATCCAAAAATTAGCAAAAACCTCTTAGAAATCAAAAAATATAAATTTTAAATTTGAGAAATTCCCAAAAGTAGAACAATTCTAAAAATTGAAAAACTTTATCAACTTATACAAGTAGCTGAAGATTTCAAAATTTAGAAAAAAATTTAAATATTCCAAAACAAATTCATAAAGTATCGAAAAATTAGCAAAAACCTCTTAGAAATAAAAAAAAATCAAAAATTTTTTTATATAACAAAAATTTTAAAAAAGTCCCAACAGTAAAAAAATTATAAAAATTGAAAAACTTTAACAACTAATTCAAGTAGCTGAAGATTGCTAACCCACCACTTTTCACCGTTCTAAAGTTTTCAAAAAACACTATAATTTTGATCAATACATAATCGTTATTTTGGGTAAAAAATGCAGTTTGCAGATTCAAACGAGTTCTGTTTAAAACTTTCAATAAAAACCATTTTACTTTCGGAAAAATTAAGATGATCATAAGTATTATATATTTTACTGCCATTTTCGAAATATTCTTTAAACTTTAACACTTACGCGTAATTTTATACTACATAGTTATAGACCATTTCTAGACCTATAAGTCTGCATTCAAACTTTTTGCTTCTATATTGTACACAAATTTTTAAGACAAGATCATGTTTAGTTTCTTTTATTCTAATAAAAATATAATAACGGACGTATAATATACGGCTGTATGCATACCCCTTTGTCCTTTAACCATTTTGAACATTTGAGCTAGGGAGCGTCAACAAACAAGTTGAAAAATATTGAGAAGAGATTAAAAAAAACACATGAATTTGATGACTAAAAAACCTCCATACGATCAGTCATGAGCGCAAGAGGGAACGTACTATATTCGAAATCCAATTCCAAACACTGACAGTGAGTGCAACAAATACTACCAGCTTTGATGGCAAATGCTCTCACATTTTTATTCATACTTGTCCGGGAGGTAGTGTTGCATTTTTTTGTAGTCATTTTCTCTGGATGGTTGTTGGGGAGTTTCAGCAAAAAAGCTTGCAGAATAACTCGAAGAGTAATCAACTAGTTGAAAAATATGTAGAAGCGATCACTTTAAAAGCATATTTAAAAAGAATATCGTCATAATTTTTACTGGATATTGAAACCAAGGGTCTAAGGAATAAAACCAAATAGATTGCATTAGAATAGATTCAGTAGTTTTGCGTTATGCGCGAACGAAATCGGCTATCATTTCATTTATAGAGATTATATAAATAAAAAAAAAGAATTATAAAAAGTTATTGAAATTATTTGGTCATTTTATAAAATCATCTTTGTGGCTCGAAATATATTTTATTCAATATTAAAACACTTTTTTTGGCTATAGGTCAATGTAGGTCAGCCCACTGTGCTAAGCTTTGGCTTTTCCCTAATTTTGACGCTGCGGAGATCTTACAAGAGAAAGCAATCATGAGAAGAGATTCATATTAGAGATTCTCCACATTATTAACACCTCCACTGACAAGAGAATAAATTTCAAGAGTGACACAGAAAATTGTGCTCATATTTATAGACATTTAGTTGACAATTAGTTAGTTTAATTTTAGTCTTTCTATTATTGCAAGTAAGTTTTGCTTGTTAATTTATTCTATTATATATTGTGCTAATTTATTTATTTTTTAATTGTTATTTATAAGTCACCCCTGAAGATGAGGAAGGATCTTCCTCGAAATATTGGGATTACTTTTTAAATAAATATTGACCTATAGCAAAAAAAAGTGTTTTTAATATTGTAATAAAAAGGTCAAACAAAATTTTCAAGATATATTTTATTTATAATTTGTCATCGATAGTTTTGTTTTCGGGTTACATGTTATAATATAATACCGATTTCTCAATTACATACCCAATTACATAATTGTTGCTTAATAAAAGGGTTGTGAACAAATTAAATTTTTTTGTTGATTCTTGTAAAAATTATTAGTGTCGTTTTTGAAATAAACTGTCAAATTGGATATTTTTCATAGGTTATAATATCTGTTGGGTAATTAACGATTCATTTGATGAACAAGTAGCTGAATAGAGATTTCAATTTTGATGGACGATACAGCTCTGTTTTTATACTTTTTATGTTAATACATAATTTTTTTCAGGCTAGGAGAATCAAACAGACTCCTTTGAAACATTGCAGATATATCCCAAAATTCACAAGATGGTGGAGTGGGAACTTAACGTGCACGTTAAGTGTTAAACGATTGACCATCCACACCCAAAAATTCAAAAAGTATCGGAAAATTAGCAGAAACCTCTCATAAATCAAAAAAAAAATTTAAAATTTCAGTAATTTGTAAAATTTCCCAACAGTAGAAAAATTATAAAAATTGAAAAACTTTAAATACTTACAAGTAGCTGAAGATTTCAAAATTTAGAAAATATTATAAATATTCCAAAAAAACTTCACAAAGTATCCAAAAATTAGCAAAAACCTCTTTGAAATAAAAAAAATTTAAATTTCGGAAATTTGAAAAACTCCCAAAAGTAGAACAATTCTAAAAATTGAAAAACTTTAACAACTCATAAAAGCAGCTGAAAATTTCAAAATTTAGAAAAAATTATAAATATTCCAAAAAAAATTCAAAAAGTATCGGAAAATTAGCAAAAACCTCTTAGAAATCAAATAAAAAATTAAAAAATTTTTAAATTTCAAAAATTTGAAAAAAAATTCCCCAAAGTAGAAAAATTATAAAAATTTAAAAACTTTAACAACTTACAAGTAGCTGAAGATTTAAAAATTTAAAAAAAATAATAAACATTCAAAAACAATTCAAAAAGTATCGAAAACTTACCAAAAAACTTCTTGGAAATCAGAAAAAAAAATTTTTTAGCTTTGAAAAGATTGAAAAAATTCCCAATAGTAGAAAAATTGTAAAAATTGAATAACTTTTACAACTTATACAAGTAGCTGAAGATTTCAAAATTTAAACAAAAATATAAATATTCCAAAAAAAATTCAAAAAGTATCGAAAAATTAGTAAAAACCTATTAGAAATCAAAAATATATAAAAAATTTTTAAATTTCAAAAATTGGAAAAAATTCCCCAAAGTAGAAAAATTATAAAAATTGAAAAACTTTAACAACTTACACAAGTAGCTGAAGATTTCAAAATTTAGATAAAATTATATAAATTAAAAAAATATTCAAAAAGTATCGAAAAATTAGCAAAAACCTCTTAGAAATCAAAAAATATATGAATTTTTTAAATTTCAAAAATTTTAAAAAATTCCCAAAAGTACAAATATAATAAAAATTGAAAAACTTTTACAACTTATATAAGTAGCTGAAGATTTCAAAATTTAGAAAAAATTATAAAAATTAAAAAATTATTCAAAAAGTATCCAAAAATTAGCAAAAACCTTTTAGAAACCAAAAAATATAAATTTTTAATTTAGGAAATTTGAGAAATTCCCAAAAGTAGAAGAATTCTAAAAATTTAAAAACTTTCTCAACTTATACAAGTAGCTGAAGATTTCAAAATTTAGAAAAAATTTTAAATATTCCAAAACAAATTCAAAATGTATCGAAAAATTAGCAAAAACTTCTTAGAAATCAAAAAAAATCAAAAATTTTTTTATATATCAAAAATTTTAAAAAAATCCCAAAAGTTGAAAAATTATAAAAATTGAAAAACTTTAACAACTATTTCAAGTAGCTGAAGATTACTAACCCACCACTTTTCACCGTTCTAAAGTTTCCAAAAAATACTATAATTTTGATCAATACATAATCGTTATTTTGGGTAAAAAATGCAGTTTTCAGATTCAAACGAGTTCTGTTTAAAACTTTCAATAAAAACCATTTTACTTTCGGAAAAATTAAGATGATCATAAGTATTATTAATTTTACTGCCATTTTCGAAATCTCCTTTAAACGTTAACACTTACGCGTAATTTTATACTACATTGTTATAGACCATTTCTAGACCTATAACTTTGCATTCAAACTTTTTGATTCTATATAATGCACAAATTTTTAAAAGAAGATCATTTTCAGTTTCTTTTATTCTAATGAAATTTTAATAACGGACGTATAATATACGGCTGTATAAATACCCCTATGTCCTTTAACCATTTTGAACATTTGAGCTAGGGAGGATCAATAAACAAGTTGAAAAATATTGAGAAGCGATTAAAAAAAACACATGAATTTCAATCCTAAAAAATCTCCATACGATCAGTCATGAGCGCAAGAGGGAACGCACTATATTCGAAATCCAATTCCAAACACTGACAGTGAGTGCAACAAATACTACCAGCTTTGATTGCAAATGCTCTCACATTTTTATTCATTCTTGTCCGGGAGGTAGTGTTGCATTTTTTTGTAGTCATTTTCTCTGGATGGTTGTTGGGGAGTTTCAGCAAAAAAGCTTGCAGAATAACTCGAAGAGTAAGCCACAAGTTAAAAAATATGTAGAAGCGATCACTTTAAAAGCATATTTAAAAAGAATATAGTCATAATTTTTACTGGATATTGAAACCAAGGGTCTAAGGAATAAAACCAAATAGATTGCATTACAATAGATTCAGTAGTTTTGCGTTATGCGCGAACGAAATCGGCTATCATTTTATTTATAGAGATTATATAAATAAAAAAAAAGAATTATAAAAAATTATTGAAATTATTTGGTCATTTTATAAAATCATCTATGTGGCTCGAAATATATTTTGATCATAATTTGTCATCGATAGTTTTGTTTTCGGGTTACATGTTATAATGTAATACCGATTTCTCAATTACATACCCAATTGCATAATTGTTGCTTAATAAAGGGGCTGTCAACAAATTACATATTTTGTTGATTCTTGTAAAAATTTTTTGTGTCGTTTTTGAAATAAACTGTCAGATTGGATTTTTTTCATAGGTTATAATATCTGTTGGGTAATTAACGATTCATTTGATGAACAAGTAGCTGTATAGAGATTTCAATTTTGATGGACGATACAGCTCTGTTTTTATACTTTTTATGTCAATACATAATTTTTTTCAGGCTAGGAGAATCAAACAGACTCCTTTGAAACATTACAGATATATCCCAAAATTCACAAGATGGTGGAGTGGGAACTTAACGTGCACGTTAAGTGTTAAACGATTGACCATCCACACCCAAAAATTCAAAAAGTATCGGAAAATTATCAGAAACCTCTCATAAATCAAAAAATTTAAATTTCAGTAATTTGTAAAATTTCCCAACAGTAGAAAAATTATAAAAATTGAAAAACTTTAAGTACTTACAAGTAGCTGAAGATTTCAAAATTTAGAAAATATTATAAATATTCCAAAAAAACTTCACAAAGCATCCAAAAATTAGCAAAAACCTCATTGAAATAAAAAAAATTTAAATTTCGGAAATTTGAAAAACTCCCAAAAGTAGAACAATTTTAAAAATTGAAAAACTTTAACAACTTACAAAAGTAGCTGAAGATTTCAAAATTTAAACAAAATTATAAATATTCCAAAAAAAATTCAAAAAGTATCGAAAAATTAGTAAAAACCTATTAGAAATCAAAAATATATAAAAAATTTTTAAATTTTAAAAATCTTGAAAAAATTCCCCAAAGTAGAATAATTGAAAAACTTTAACAACTTATACAAGTAGCTGAAGATTTCAAAATTTAGAAGAAATTATAAGAGTTAAAAAAAATTCATAAAGTATCCAAAATTTAGCAAAAACCTCTTAGAAATCAAAAAATATAAATTTTTAAATTTGAGAAATTCCCAAAGGTAGAACAATTCTAAAAATTGAAAAACTTTATCAACTTATACAAGTAGCTGAAGATTTCAAAATTTAGGAAAAAATTAAAATATTCCAAAACAAATTCAAAAAGTATCGAAAAATTAGCAAAAACCTCTTAGAAATAAAAAAAAATCAAAAATTTTTTTATGTAACAAAAATTTTAAAAAAGTCCCAACAGTAGAAAAATTATAAAAATTGAAAAACTTTAACAACTAATTCAAGTAGCTGAAGATTGCTAACCCACAACTTTTCACCGTTCTAAAGTTTTCAAAAAACACTATAATTTTGATCAATACATAATCGTTATTTTGGGTAAAAAATGCAGTTTGCAGATTCAAACGAGTTCTGTTTAAAACTTTCAATAAAAACCATTTTACTTTCGGAAAAATTAAGATGATCATAAGTATTATATATTTTACTGCCATTTTCGAAATATTCTTTAAACTTTAACACTTACGCGTAATTTTATACTACATAGTTATAGACCATTTCTAGACCTATAAGTCTGCATTCAAAATTTTTGCTTCTATATAGTGCACAAATTTTTAAGACAAGATCATGTTTAGTTTCTTTTATTCTAATAAAAATATAATAACGGACGTATAATATACGGCTGTATGCATACCCCTATGTCCTTTAACCATTTTGAACATTTGAGCTAGGGAGCGTCAACAAACAAGTTGAAAAATATTGAGAAGAGATTAAAAAAAACACATGAATTTGATGACTAAAAAACCTCCATACGATCAGTCATGAGCGCAAGAGGGAACGTACTATATTCGAAATCCAATTCCAAACACTGACAGTGAGTGCAACAAATACTACCAGCTTTGATTGCAAATGCTCTCACATTTTTATTCATACTTGTCCGGGAGGTGGTGTTACATTTTTTTGTAGTCATTTTCTCTGGATGGTTGTTGGGGAGTTTCAGCAAAAAAGCTTGCAGAATAACTCGAAGAGTAAGCCACAAGTTAAAAAATATGTAGAAGCGATCACTTTAAAAGCATATTTAAAAAGAATATAGTCATAATTTTTACTGGATATTGAAACCAAGGGTCTAAGGAATAAAACCAAATAGATTCAGTAGTTTTGCGTTATGCGCGAAGGAAATCGGCTATCATTTTATTTATAGAGATTATATAAATAAAAAAAAAGAATTATAAAAAATTATTGAAATTATTTGGTCATTTTATAAAATCATCTATGTGGCTCGAAATATATTTTGATCATAATTTGTCATCGATAGTTTTGTTTTCGGGTTACATGTTATAATATAATACCGATTTCTCAATTACATACCCAATTGCATAATTGTTGCTTAATAAAGGGGCTGTCAACAAATTACATATTTAGTTGATTCTTGTAAAAATTATTTGTGTCGTTTTTGAAATAAACTGTCAAATTGGATTTTTTTCATAGGTTATAATACTATATCTGTTGGGTAATTAACGATTCATTTGATGAACAAGTAGCTGAATAGAGATTTCAATTCTGATGGACGATACAGCTCTGTTTTTATACTTTTTATGTCAATACATAATTTTTTTCAGGCTAGGAGAATCATACAGACTCCTTTGAAACATTACAGATATATCCCAAAATTCACAAGATGGCGGAGTGGGAACTTAACGTGCACGTTAAGTGTTAAAAGATTGACCATCCACACCCAAAAATTCAAAAAGTATCGGAAAATTAGCAGAAACCTCTCATAAATCAAAAAAAAAAATTTAAAATTTCAGTAATTTGTAAAATTTCCCAACAGTAGAAAAATTATAAAAATTGAAAAACTTTAAATACTTACAAGTAGCTGAAGATTTCAAAATTTAGAAAATATTATAAATATTCCAAAAAAACTTCACAAAGTATCCAAAAATTAGCAAAAACCTCTTTGAAATAAAAAAAATTTAAATTTCGGAAATTTGAAAAAC
This sequence comes from Meiosimyza decipiens, assembly GCA_963680825.1. Taxonomy (NCBI): domain Eukaryota; kingdom Metazoa; phylum Arthropoda; class Insecta; order Diptera; family Lauxaniidae; genus Meiosimyza; species Meiosimyza decipiens. Next base: position 36,933,169 of record OY804261.1, read on the forward strand.
TCCCAAGAGTAGAACATTTTTAAAAATTGAAAAACTTTAACAACTTATAAAAGTAGCTGAAGATTTCAAAATTTAAACAAAATTATAAATATTCCAAAAAAAATTCAAAAAGTATCGAAAATTTAGTAAAAACCTCTTAGAAATCAAATAAAAAATAAAAGATTTTTAAATTTCAAAAATTTGAAAAAAATTCCCCAAAGTAGAAAAATTATAAAAATTGAAAAACTTTAACAACTTACAACTAGCTAAAGATTTCAAAATTTATAAAAAATAATAAACATTCAAAAACAATTTAAAAAGTATCGAAAACTTACCAAAAATCTTCTAAGAAATCAGAAAAAAAAATTTTTTAGCTTTGAAAAGTTTGAAAAAATTCCCAATAGTAGAAAAATTGTAAAAATTGAAAAACTTTTACAACTTGTACAAGTAGCTGAAGATTCCAAAATTTAAACAAAATTATAAATATTCCAAAAAAAAATTCAAAAAGTATCGAAAAATTAGTAAAAACCTTTTAGAAATCAAAATTATATAAAAAATTTTTAAATTTTAAAAATCTTGAAAAAATTCCCCAAAGTAGAATAATTGAAAAACTTTAACAACTTATACAAGTAGCTGAAGACTTCAAAATTTAGAAGAAATTATAAGAGTTAAAAAAATATTCAAAAAGTATCCAAAAATTAGCAAAAACCTCTTAGAAATCAAAAAATATAAATTTTTAAATTTGAGAAATTCCCAAAAGTAGAACAATTCAAAAAATTGAAAAACTTTATCAACTTATACAAGTAGCTGAAGATTTCAAAATTTAGAAAAAAATTTAAATATTCCAAAACAAATTCAAAAAGTATCGAAAAATTAGCAAAAACCTCTTAGAAATAAAAAAAAATCAAAAATTTTTTTATATAACAAAAATTTTAAAAAAGTCCCAACAGTAGAAAAATTATAAAAATTGAAAAACTTTAACAACTAATTCAAGTAGCTGAAGATTGCTAACCCACCACTTTTCACCGTTCTAAAGTTTTCAAAAAACACTATAATTTTGATCAATACATAATCGTTATTTTGGGTAAAAAATGCAGTTTTCATATTCAAACGAGTTCTGTTTAAAACTTTTAATAAAAACCATTTTACTTTCGGAAAAATTAAGATGATCATAAGTATTATATATTTTACTGCCATTTTCGAAATATTCTTTAAACTTTAACACTTACGCGTAATTTTATACTACATAGTTATAGACCATTTCTAGACCTATAAGTCTGCATTCAAACTTTTTGCTTCTATATAATGCACAAATTTTTAAGACAAGATCATGTTTAGTTTCTTTTATTCTAATAAAAATATAATAACGGACGTATAATATACGGCTGTATGCATACCCCTATGTCCTTTAACCATTTTGAACATTTGAGCTAGGGAGCGTCAACAAACAAGTTGAAAAATATTGAGAAGAGATTAAAAAAAACACATGAATTTCAATCCTGAAAAATCTCCATACGATCAGTCATGAGCGCAAGACGGAACGCACTATATTCGAAATCCAATTCCAAACACTGACAGTGAGTGCAACAAATACTACTAGTTTTGATGGCAAATGCTCTCACATTTTTATTCATTCTTGTCCGGGAGGTAGTGTTGCCTTTTTTTGTAGTCATTTTCTCTGGATGGTTGTTGGGGAGTTTCAGCAAAAAAGCTTGCTGAATAACTCGAAGAGTAAGCAACAAGTTGAAAAATATGTAGAAGAGATCACTATAAAAGCATATTTAAAAAGAATATCGTCATAATTTTTACTGGATATTGTGACCAAGGGTCTAAGGAATAAAACCAAATAGATTGCATTACAATAGATTCAGTAGTTTTGCGTTATGCGCGAACGAAATCGGCTATCATTTTATTTATACAGATTAAATAAATAAAAAAAAAGAATTATAAAAAATTATTGAAATTATTTGGTCATTTTATAAAATCATCTATGTGGCTCGAAATATATTTTGATCATAATTTGTCATCGATAGTTTTGTTTTCGGGTTACATGTTATAATATAATACCGATTTCTCAATTACATACCCAATTGCATAATTGTTGCTTAATAAGGGGGCTGTCAACAAATTACATATTTTGTTGATTCTTGTAAAAATTTTTTGTGTCGTTTTTGAAATAAACTGTCAAATTGGATTTTTTTCATAGGTTATAATACTATATCTGTTGGGTAATTAATGATTCATTTGATGAACAAGTAGCTAAATAGAGATTTCAATTTTGATGGAGGATACAGCTCTGTTTTTATACTTTTTATGTCAATACATAATTTTTTTCAGGCTAGGAGAATCAAACAGACTCCTTTGAAACATTACAGATATATCCCAAAATTCACAAGATGGCGGAGTGGGAACTTAACGTGCACGTTAAGTGTTAAACGATTGACCATCCACACCCAAAAATTCAAAAAGTATCGGAAAATCAGCAGAAACCTCTCATAAATCAAAAAAAAAAATTTAAAATTTCAGTAATTTGTAAAATTTCCCAACAGTAGAAAAATTATAAAAATTGAAAAACTTTAAATACTTACAAGTAGCTGAAGATTTCAAAATATAAATTTTTAAATTTAAGAAATTCCCAAAAGTAGAAGAATTCTAAAAATTGAAAAACTTTATCAACTTATACAAGTAGCTGAAGATTTCAAAATTTAGAAAAAATTTTAAATATTCCAAAAAAAATTCAAAATTTATCGAAAAATTAGCAAAAACTTCTTAGAAATCAAAAAAAATCAAAAATTTTTTTATGTAACAAAAATTTTATAAAAGTCCCAACAGTAGAAAAATTATAAAAATTGAAAAACTTTAACAACTAATTCAAGTAGCTGAAGATTGCTAACCCACCACTTTTCACCGTTCGAAAGTTTCCAAAAAACACTATAATTTTGATCAATACATATTCGTTATTTTGGGTAAAAACTGCAGTTTGCAGATTCAAACGAGTTCTGTTTAAAACTTTCAGTAAAAACCATTTTACTTTCGGAAAAATTAAGATGATCATAAGTGTTATATATTTTACTGCCATTTTCGAAATATTCTTTAAACTTTAACACTTACGCGTAATTTTATACTACATAGTTATAGACCATTTCTAGACCTATAAGTCTGCATTCAAACTTTTTGCTTCTATATAATGCACAAATTTTTAAGACAAGATCATGTTTAGTTTCTTTTATTCTAATAAAAATATAATAACGGACGTATAATATACGGCTGTATGCATACCCCTATGTCCTTTAACCATTTTGAACATTTGAGCTAGGGAGCGTCAACAAACAAGTTGAAAAATATTGAGAAGAGATTAAAAAAAACACATGAATTTCAATCCTGAAAAATCTCCATACGATCAGTCATGAGCGCAAGACGGAACGCACTATATTCGAAATCCAATTCCAAACACTGACAGTGAGTGCAACAAATACTACTAGTTTTGATGGCAAATGCTCTCACATTTTTATTCATTCTTGTCCGGGAGGTAGTGTTGCCTTTTTTTGTAGTCATTTTCTCTGGATGGTTGTTGGGGAGTTTCAGCAAAAAAGCTTGCTGAATAACTCGAAGAGTAAGCAACAAGTTGAAAAATATGTAGAAGAGATCACTATAAAAGCATATTTAAAAAGAATATCGTCATAATTTTTACTGGATATTGTGACCAAGGGTCTAAGGAATAAAACCAAATAGATTGCATTACAATAGATTCAGTAGTTTTGCGTTATGCGCGAACGAAATCGGCTATCATTTTATTTATACAGATTATATTAATAAAAAAAAAGAATTATAAAAAATTATTGAAATTATTTGGTCATTTTATAAAATCATCTATGTGGCTCGAAAAATATTTTGATCATAATTTGTCATCGATAGTTTTGTTTTCGGGTTACATGTTATAATATAATATCGATTTCTCAATTACATACCCAATTGCATTAATTGTTGCTTAATAAATTTTTGGGGGGTTGGATTTTGGGGGGGGGGGGGGGGGGGGGGGGGGGGGTTTGGGGGGGCATATTTGTTGATTCTTGTAAAATTATTTGTGTCGTTTTTGAAATAAACTGTCAAATTGGATTTTTTTCATAGGTTATAATACTATATCTGTTGGGTAATTAACGATTCATTTGATGAACAAGTAGCTGAATAGAGATTTCAATTCTGATGGACGATACAGCTCTGTTTTTATACTTTTTATGTCAATACATAATTTTTTCAGGCTAGGAGAATCATACAGACTCCTTTGAAACATTACAGATATATCCCAAAATTCACAAGATGGCGGAGTGGGAACTTAACGTGCACGTTAAGTGTTAAACGATTGACCATCCACACCCAAAAATTCAAAAAGTATCGGAAAATCAGCAGAAACCTCTCATAAATCAAAAAAAAAAATTTTAAATTTCAGTAATTTGTAAAATTTCCCAACAGTAGAAAAATTATAAAAATTGAAAAACTTTAAATACTTACAAGTAGCTGAAGATTTCAAAATTTAGAAGATATTATAAATATTCCAAAAAAACTTCACAAAGTATCCAAAAATTAGCAAAAACCTCTTTGAAATAAAAAAAATTTAAATTTCGGAAATTTGAAAAACTCCCAAAAGTACAACAATTCTAAAAATTGAAAAACTTTAACAACTTATAAAAGTAGCTGAAAATTTCAAAATTTAGAAAAAATTATAAATATTCCAAAAAAAATTCAAAAAGTATCGGAAAATTAGCAAAAACCTCTTAGAAATCAAATAAAAAATAAAAAATTTTTAAATTTCAAAAATTTGAAAAAAATTCCCCAAAGTAGAAAAATTATAAAAATTGAAAAACTTTAACAACTTACAAGTAGCTGAAGATTTAAAAATTTAAAAAAAATAATAAACATTCAAAAACAATTCAAAAAGTATCGAAAACTTACCAAAAAACTTCTTAGAAATCAGAAAAAAAAATTTTTTAGCTTTGAAAAGATTGAAAAAATTCCCAATAGTAGAAAAATTTTAAAAATTGAATAACTTTTACAACTTATACAAGTAGCTGAAGATTTCAAAATTTAAACAAAAATATAAATATTCCAAAAAAAATTCAAAAAGTATCGAAAAATTAGTAAAAACCTATTAGAAATCAAAAATATATAAAAAATTTTTAAATTTCAAAAATTGGAAAAAATTCCCCAAAGTAGAAAAATTATAAAAATTGAAAAACTTTAACAACTTACACAAGTAGCTGAAGATTTCAAAATTTAGATAAAATTATATAAATTAAAAAAATATTCAAAAAGTATCGAAAAATTAGCAAAAACCTCTTAGAAATCAAAAAATATATAGATTTTTTAAATTTCAAAAATTTGAAAAAATTCCCAAAAGTACAAATATTATAAAAATTGAAAAACTTTTACAACTAATATAAGTAGCTGAAGATTTCAAAATTTAGAAAAAATTATAAAAATTAAAAAATTATTCAAAAAGTATCCAAAAATTAGCAAAAACCTTTTAGAAACCAAAAAATATAAATTTTTAATTTAGGAAATTTGAGAAATTCCCAAAAGTAGAAGAATTCTAAAAATTTAAAAACTTTATCAACTTATACAAGTAGCTGAAGATTTCAAAATTTAGAAAAAATTTTAAATATTCCAAAAAAAATTCAAAATGTATCGAAAAATTAGCAAAAACTTCTTAGAAATCAAAAAAAATCAAAAATTTTTTTATGTAACAAAAATTTTATAAAAGTCCCAACAGTAGAAAAATTATAAAAATTGAAAAACTTTAACAACTAATTCAAGTAGCTGAAGATTGCTAACCCACCACTTTTCACCGTTCTAAAGTTTCCAAAAAACACTATAATTTTGATCAATACATAATCGTTATTTTGGGTAAAAAATGCAGTTTGCAGATTCAAACGAGTTCCGTTTAAAACTTTCAATAAAAACCATTTTACTTTCGGAAAAATTATGATTATCATAAGTATTATTTATTTTACTGCCATTTTCGAAATCTCCTTTAAACGTTAACACTTACGCGTAATTTTATACTACATTGTTATAGACCATTTCTAGACCTATAACTCTGCATTCAAACTTTTTGATTCTATATAATGCACAAATTTTTAAAAGAAGATCATTTTCAGTTTCTTTTATTCTAAAGAAATTTTAATAACGGACGTATAATATACGGCTGCATAAATACCCCTATGTCTTTTAACCATTTTGAACATTTGAGCTAGGGAGCGTCAACAAACAAGTTGAAAAATATTGAGAAGAGATTAAAAAAAACACATGAATTTCAATCCTGAAAAATCTCCATACGATCAGTCATGAGCGCAAGAGGGAACGCACTATATTCGAAATCCAATTCCAAACACTGACTGTGAGTGCAACAAATACTACTAGCTTTGATGGCAAATGCTCTCACATTTTTATTCATTCTTGTCCGGGAGGTAGTGTTGCATAAGCAACAAGTTGAAAAATATGTAGAAGCGATCACTTTAAAAGCATATTTAAAAAGAATATCGTCATAATTTTTACTGGATATTGAAACCAAGGGTCTAAGGAATAAAACCAAATAGATTGCATTACAATAGATTCAGTAGTTTTGCGTTATGCGCGAACGAAATCGGCTATCATTTTATTTATACAGATTATATAAATAAAAAATAAGAATTATAAAAAATTATTGAAATTATTTGGTCATTTTATAAAATCATCTATGTGGCTCGAAATATATTTTGATCATAATTTGTCATCGATAGTTTTGTTTTCGGGTTACATGTTATAATATAATACCGATTTTTCAATTACATACCCAATTGCATAATTGTTGCTTAATAAAGGGGCTGTCAACAAATTACATATTTTGTTGATTCTTGTAAAAATTATTTGTGTCGTTTTTGAAATAAACTGTCAAATTGGATTTTTTTCATAGGTTATAATATCTGTTGGGTAATTAACGATTCATTTGATGAACAAGTAGCTGAATAGAGATTTCAATTTTGATGGACGATACAGCTCTGTTTTTAAACTTTTTATGTCAATACATAATTTTTTAGGCTAGGAGAATCAAACAGATTTTGAAACATTACAGATATATCCCAAAATTCACAAGATGGCGGAGTGGGAACTTAACGTGCACGTTAAGTGTTAAACGATTGACCATCCACACCCAAAAATTCAAAAAGTATCGGAAAATTACCAAAAACCTCTCATAAATCAAAAAAAAAAAATTTAAATTTCAGTAATTTGTAAAATATCCCAACAGTAGAAAAATTATAAAAATTGAAAAACTTTAAATACTTACAAGTAGCTGAAGATTTCAAAATTTAGAAAATATTATAAATATTCCAAAAAAACTTCACAAAGTATCTAAAAATTAGCAAAAACCTCTTTGAAATAAAAAAAATTTAAATTTCGGAAATTTGAAAAACTCCCAAAAGTAGAACAATTTTAAAAATTGAAAAACTTTAACAACTTATAAAAGTAGCTGAAGATTTCAAAATTTAAACAAAATTATAAATATTCCAAAAAAAATTCAAAAAGTATCGAAAAATTAGTAAAAACCTCTTAGAAATCAAAAATATATAAAAAATTTTTAAATTTTAAAAATCTTGAAAAAATTCCCCAAAGTAGAATAATTGAAAAACTTTAACAACTTATACAAGTAGCTGAAGATTTCAAAATTTAGAAGAAATTATAAGAGTTAAAAAAAAATTCAAACAGTATCCAAAAATTAGCAAAAACCTCTTAGAAATCAAAAAATATAAATTTTTAAATTTGAGAAATTCCCAAAGGTAGAACAATTCTAAAAATTGAAAAACTTTATCAACTTATACAAGTAGCTAAAGATTTCAAAATTTAGAAAAAAATTAAAATATTCCAAAACAAATTCAAAAAGTATCGAAAAATTAGCAAAAACCTCTTAGAAATAAAAAAAAATCAAAAATTTTTTTACATAACAAAAATTTTAAAAAAGTCCCAACAATAGAAAAATCATAAAAATTGAAAAACTTTAACAACTAATTCAAGTAGCTGAAGACTGCTAACCCACCACTTTTCACCGTTCTAAAGTTTCCAAAAAACACTATAATTTTGATCAATACATAATCGTTATTTTGGGTAAAAAATGCAGTTTTCAGATTCAAACGAGTTCTGTTTAAAACTTTCAATAAAAACCATTTTACTTTCGGAAAAATTAAGATGATCATAAGTATTATTAATTTTACTGCCATTTTCGAAATCTCCTTTAAACGTTAACACTTACGCGTAATTTTATACTACATTGTTATAGACCATTTCTAGACCTATAACTCTGCATTCAAACTTTTTGATTCTATATAATGCACAAATTTTTAAGACAAGATCATTTTCAGTTTCTTTTATTCTAATAAAAATATAATAACGGACGTATAATATACGGCTGTATGCATACCCCTATGTCCTTTAACCATTTTGAACATTTGAGCTAGGGAGCGTCAACAAACAAGTTGAAAAATATTGAGAAGAGATTAAAAAAAACACATGAATTTCAATCCTGAAAAATCTCCATACGATCAGTCATGAGCGCAAGACGGAACGCACTATATTCGAAATCCAATTCCAAACAATGACAGTGAGTGCAACAAATACTACTAGTTTTGATGGCAAATGCTCTCACATTTTTATTCATTCTTGTCCGGGAGGTAGTGTTGCCTTTTTTTGTAGTCATTTTCTCTGGATGGTTGTTGGGGAGTTTCAGCAAAAAAGCTTGCTGAATAACTCGAAGAGTAAGCAACAAGTTGAAAAATATGTAGAAGAGATCACTATAAAAGCATATTTAAAAAGAATATCGTCATAATTTTTACTGGATATTGTGACCAAGGGTCTAAGGAATAAAACCAAATAGATTGCATTACAATAGATTCAGTAGTTTTGCGTTATGCGCGAACGAAATCGGCTATCATTTTATTTATACAGATTATATTAATAAAAAAAAAGAATTATAAAAAATTATTGAAATTATTTGGTCATTTTATAAAATCATCTATGTGGCTCGAAAAATATTTTGATCATAATTTGTCATCGATAGTTTTGTTTTCGGGTTACATGTTATAATATAATATCGATTTCTCAATTACATACCCAATTGCATAATTGTTGCTTAATAAAGGGGCTGTCAACAAATTACATATTTTGTTGATTCTTGTAAAAATTATTTGTGTCGTTTTTGAAATAAACTGTCAAATTGGATTTTTTTCATAGGTTATAATACTATATCTGTTGGGTAATTAACGATTCATTTGATGAACAATTAGCTGAATAGAGATTTCAATTCTGATGGACGATACAGCTCTGTTTTTATACTTTTTATGTCAATACATAATTTTTTCAGGCTAGGAGAATCATACAGACTCCTTTGAAACATTACAGATATATCCCAAAATTCACAAGATGGCGGAGTGGGAACTTAACGTGCACGTTAAGTGTTAAACGATTGACCATCCACACCCAAAAATTCAAAAAGTATCGGAAAATCAGCAGAAACCTCTCATAAATCAAAAAAAAAAATTTTAAATTTCAGTAATTTGTAAAATTTCCCAACAGTAGAAAAATTATAAAAATTGAAAAACTTTAAATACTTACAAGTAGCTGAAGATTTCAAAATTTAGAAGATATTATAAATATTCCAAAAAAACTTCACAAAGTATCCAAAAATTAGCAAAAACCTCTTTGAAATAAAAAAAATTTAAATTTCGGAAATTTGAAAAACTCCCAAAAGTAGAACAATTCTAAAAATTGAAAAACTTTAACAACTTATAAAAGTAGCTGAAAATTTCAAAATTTAGAAAAAATTATAAATATTCCAAAAAAAATTCAAAAAGTATCGGAAAATTAGCAAAAACCTCTTAGAAATCAAATAAAAAATTTTTAAATTTCAAAAATTTGAAAAAAATTCCCCAAAGTAGAAAAATTATAAAAATTGAAAAACTTTAACAACTTACAAGTAGCTGAAGATTTAAAAATTTAAAAAAAATAATAAACATTCAAAAACAATTCAAAAAGTATCGTAAACTTACCAAAAAACTTCTTAGAAATCAGAAAAAAAAATTTTTTAGCTTTGAAAAGATTGAAAAAATTCCCAATAGTAGAAAAATTTTAAAAATTGAATAACTTTTACAACTTATACAAGTAGCTGAAGATTTCAAAATTTAAACAAAAATATAAATATTCCAAAAAAAATTCAAAAAGTATCGAAAAATTAGTAAAAACCTATTAGAAATCAAAAATATATAAAAAATTTTTAAATTTCAAAAATTGGAAAAAATTCCCCAAAGTAGAAAAATTATAAAAATTGAAAAACTTTAACAACTTACACAAGTAGCTGAAGATTTCAAAATTTAGATAAAATTATATAAATTAAAAAAATATTCAAAAAGTATCGAAAAATTAGCAAAAACCTCTTAGAAATCAAAAAATATATAGATTTTTTAAATTTCAAAAATTTGAAAAAATTCCCAAAAGTACAAATATTATAAAAATTGAAAAACTTTTACAACTTATATAAGTAGCTGAAGATTTCAAAATTTAGAAAAAATTATAAAAATTAAAAAATTATTCAAAAAGTATCCAAAAATTAGCAAAAACCTTTTAGAAACCAAAAAATATAAATTTTTAATTTAGGAAATTTGAGAAATTCCCAAAAGTAGAAGAATTCTAAAAATTTAAAAACTTTATCAACTTATACAAGTAGCTGAAGATTTCAAAATTTAGAAAAAATTTTAAATATTCCAAAAAAAATTCAAAATGTATCGAAAAATTAGCAAAAACTTCTTAGAAATCAAAAAAAATCAAAAATTTTTTTATGTAACAAAAATTTTATAAAAGTCCCAACAGTAGAAAAATTATAAAAATTGAAAAACTTTAACAACTAATTCAAGTAGCTGAAGATTGCTAACCCACCACTTTTCACCGTTCTAAAGTTTCCAAAAAACACTATAATTTTGATCAATACATAATCGTTATTTTGGGTAAAAAATGCAGTTTGCAGATTCAAACGAGTTCCGTTTAAAACTTTCAATAAAAACCATTTTACTTTCGGAAAAATTATGATTATCATAAGTATTATTTATTTTACTGCCATTTTCGAAATCTCCTTTAAACGTTAACACTTACGCGTAATTTTATACTACATTGTTATAGACCATTTCTAGACCTATAACTCTGCATTCAAACTTTTTGATTCTATATAATGCACAAATTTTTAAAAGAAGATCATTTTCAGTTTCTTTTATTCTAAAGAAATTTTAATAACGGACGTATAATATACGGCTGTATAAATACCCCTATGTCTTTTAACCATTTTGAACATTTGAGCTAGGGAGCGTCAACAAACAAGTTGAAAAATATTGAGAAGAGATTAAAAAAAACACATGAATTTCAATCCTGAAAAATCTCCAAACGATCAGTCATGAGCGCAAGAGGGAACGCACTATATTCGAAATCCAATTCCGAACACTGACAGTGAGTGCAACAAATACTACCAGCTTTGATTGCAAATGCTCTCACATTTTTATTCATACTTGTCCGGGAGGTAGTGTTGCATTTTTTTGTAGTCATTTTCTCTGGATGGTTGTTGGGGAGTTTCAGCAAAAAAGCTTGCAGAATAACTCGAAGAGTAAGCCACAAGTTGAAAAATATGTAGAAGCGATCACTTTAAAAGCATATTGAAAAAGAATATCGTCATAATTTTTACTGGATATTGAAACCAAGGGTCTAAGGAATAAAACCAAATAGATTGCATTAGAATAGATTCAGTAGTTTTGCGTTATGCGCGAACGAAATCGGCTATCATTTTATTTATAGAGATTATATAAATAAAAAAAAAGAATTATAAAAAATTATTGAAATTATTTGGTCATTTTATAAAATCATCTATGTGGCTCGAAATATATTTTGATCATAATTTGTCATCGATAGTTTTGTTTTCGGGTTACATGTTAAAATATAATACCGATTTCTCAATTACATACCCAATTGCATAATTGTTGCTTAATAAAGGGGCTGTCAACAAATTACATATTTTGTTGATTCTTGTAAAAATTATTTGTGTCGTTTTTGAAATAAACTGTCAAATTGGATTTTTTTCATAGGTTATAATACTATATCTGTTGGGTAATTAACGATTCATTTGCTGAACAAGTAGCTGAATAGAGATTTCAATTTTGATGGACGATACAGCACTGTTTTTATACTTTTTATGTCAATACATAATTTTTTTCAGGCTAGGAGAATCGAACAGACTCCTTTGAAACATTACAGATATATCCCAAAATTCACAAGATGGCGGAGTGGGAACTTAACGTGCACGTTAAGTGTTAAACGATTGACCATCCACACCCAAAAATTCAAAAAGTATCAAAAATTAGCAAAAACCTCTCATAAATCAAAAAAAAAATTTAAATTTCAGTAATTTGTAAAATATCCCAACAGTAGAAAAATTATAAAAATTGAAAAACTTTAAATACTTACAAGTAGCTGAAGATTTCAAAATTTAGAAAATATTATAAATATTCCAAAAAAACTTCACAAAGAATCTAAAAATTAGCAAAAACCTCTTTGAAATAAAAAAAAATTTAAATTTCGGAAATTTGAAAAACTCCCAAAAGTAGAACAATTTTAAAAATTGAAAAACTTTAACAACTTATACAAGTAGCTGAAGATTTCAAAATTTAAACAAAATTATAAATATTCCAAAAAAAATTCAAAAAGTATCGAAAAATTAGTAAAAACCTCTTAGAAATCAAAAATATATAAAAAATTTTTAAATTTTAAAAATCTTGAAAAAATTCCCCAAAGTAGAAAATATCCCAACAGTAGAAAAATTATAAAAATTGAAAAACTTTAAATACTTACAAGTAGCTGAAGATTTCAAAATTTAGAAAATATTATAAATATTCCAAAAAAACTTCACAAAGTATCCAAAAATTAGCAAATCTCTCTTTGAAATAAAAAAAATTTAAATTTCGGAAATTTGAAAAACTCCCAAAAGTAGAACAATTTTAAAAATTGAAAAACTTTAACAACTTATAAAAGTAGCTGAAGATTTCAAAATTTAAACAAAATTATAAATATTCCAAAAAAAATTCAAAAAGTATCGAAAAATTAGTAAAAACCTCTTAGAAATCAAAAATATATAAAAAATTTTTAAATTTTAAAAATCTTGAAAAAATTCCACAAAGTAGAATAATTGAAAAACTTTAACAACTTATACAAGTACCTGAAGATTTCAAAATTTAGAAGAAATTATAAGAGTTAAAAAAAAATTCAAACAGTATCCAAAAATTAGCAAAAACCTCTTAGAAATCAAAAAATATAAATTTTTAAATTTGAGAAATTCCCAAAGGTAGAACAATTCTAAAAATTGAAAAACTTTATCAACTTATACAAGTAGCTGAAGATTTCAAAATTTAGAAAAAAATTAAAATATTCCAAAACAAATTCAAAAAGTATCGAAAAATTAGCAAAAACCTCTTAGAAATAAAAAAAAAATCAAAAATTTTTTTATGTAACAAAAATTTTAAAAAAGTCCCAACAGTAGAAAAATTATAAAAATTGAAAAACTTTAACAACTAATTCAAGTAGCTGAAGATTGCTAACCCACCACTTTTCACCGTTCTAAAGTTTCCAAAAAACGCTATAATTTTGATCAATACATAATCGTTATTTTGGGTAAAAACTGCAGTTTGCAGATTCAAACGAGTTCTGTTTAAAACTTTCAATAAAAACCATTTTACTTTCGGAAAAATTAAGATGATCATAAGTGTTATATATTTTACTGCCATTTTCGAAATATTCCTTAAACTTTAACACTTACGCGTAATTTTATACTACATAGTTATAGACCATTTCTAGACCTATAAGTCTGCATTCAAACTTTTTGCTTCTATATAATGCACAAATTTTTAAGACAAGATCATGTTTAGTTTCTTTTATTCTAATAAAAATATAATAACGAACGTATAATATACGGCTGTATGCATACCCCTATGTCCTTTAACCATTTTGAACATTTGAGCTAGGGAGCGTCAACAAACAAGTTGAAAAATATTGAGAAGAGATTAAAAAAAACACATGAATTTCAATCCTGAAAAATCTCCATACGATCAGTCATGAGCGCAAGACGGAACGCACTATATTCGAAATCCAATTCCAACCACTGACAGTGAGTGCAACAAATACTATTAGCTTTGATGGCAAATGCTCTCACATTTTTATTCATTCTTGTCCGGGAGGTAGTGTTGCCTTTTTTTGTAGTCATTTTCTCTGGATGGTTGTTGGGGAGTTTCAGCAAAAAAGCTTGCTGAATAACTCGAAGAGTAAGCAACAAGTTGAAAAATATGTAGAAGAGATCACTATAAAAGCATATTTAAAAAGAATATCGTCATAATTTTTACTGGATATTGTGACCAAGGGTCTAAGGAATAAAACCAAATAGATTGCATTACAATAGATTCAGTAGTTTTGCGTTATGCGCGAACGAAATCGGCTATCATTTTATTTATAGAGATTATATAAAAAAAAAAAAAGAATTATAAAAAATTATTGAAATTATTTGGTCATTTTATAAAATCATCTATGTGGCTCGAAATATATTTTGATCATAATTTGTCATCGATAGTTTTGTTTTCGGGTTACATGTTAAAATATAATACCGATTTCTCAATTACATACCCAATTGCATAATTGTTGCTTAATAAAGGGACTGTCAACAAATTACATATTTTGTTGATTCTTGTAAAAATTATTTGTGTCGTTTTTGAAATAAACTGTCAAATTGGATTTTTTTCATAGGTTATAATATCTGTTGGGTAATTAACGATTCATTTGATGAACAAGTAGCTGAATAGAGATTTCAATTTTGATGGACGATACAGCTCTGTTTTTATACTTTTTATGTCAATACATAATTTTTTTCAGGCTAGGAGAATCAAACAGACTCCTTTGAAACATTACAGATATATCCCCAAATTCACAAGATGGCGGAGTGGGAACTTATCGTGCACGTTAAGTGTTAAACGATTGACCATCCACACCCAAAAATTCAAAAAGTATCAAAAATTAGCAAAAACCTCTCATAAATCAAAAAAAAAATTTAAATTTCAGTAATTTGTAAAATATCCCAACAGTAGAAAAATTATAAATATTGAAAAACTTTAAATACTTACAAGTAGCTGAAGATTTCAAAATTTAGAAAATATTATAAATATTCCAAAAAAACTTCACAAAGCATCCAAAAATTAGCAAAAACCTCATTGAAATAAAAAAAATTTAAATTTCGGAAATTTGAAAAACTCCCAAAAGTAGAACAATTTTAAAAATTGAAAAACTTTAACAACTTACAAAAGTAGCTGCAGATTTCAAAATTTAAACAAAATTATAAATATTCCAAAAAAAATTCAAAAAGTATCGAAAAATTAGTAAAAACCTATTAGAAATCAAAAATATATAAAAAATTTTTAAATTTTAAAAATCTTGAAAAAATTCCCCAAAGTAGAATAATTGAAAAACTTTAACAACTTATACAAGTAGCTGAAGATTTCAAAATTTAAAAGAAATTATAAGAGTTAAAAAAAAATTCATAAAGTATCCAAAAATTAGCAAAAACCTCTTAGAAATCAAAAAATATAAATTTTTAAATTTGAGAAATTCCCAAAGGGGCTGTCAACAAATTACATATTTTGTTGATTCTTGTAAAAATTATTTGTGTCGTTTTTGAAATAAACTGTCAAATTGGATTTTTTTCATAGGTTATAATATCTGTTGGGTAATTAACGATTCATTTGATGTACAAGTAGCTAAATAGAGATTTCAATTTTGATGGACGATACAGCTCTGTTTTTATACTTTTTATGTCAATACATAATTTTTTTCAGGCTAGGAGAATCAAACAGACTCCTTTGAAACATTACAGATATATCCCAAAATTCACAAGATGGCGGAGTGGGAACTTAACGTGCACGTTAAGTGTTAAACGATTGACCATCCACACCCAAAAATTCAAAAAGTATCAAAAATTAGCAAAAACCTCTCATAAATCAAAAAAAAAATTTAAATTTCAGTAATTTGTAAAATATCCCAACAGTAGAAAAATTATAAAAATTGAAAAACTTTAAATACTTACAAGTAGCTGAAGATTTCAAAATTTAGAAAATATTATAAATATTCAAAAAAAACTTCACAAAGCATCCAAAAATTAGCAAAAACCTCTTTGAAATAAAAAAAATTTAAATTTCGGAAATTTGAAAAACTCAAAAAGTAGAACAATTCTAAAAATTGAAAAACTTTAACAACTTATAAAAGTAGCTGAAAATTTCAAAATTTAGAAAAAATTATAAATATTCCAAAAAAAATTCAAAAAGTATCGGAAAATTAGCAAAAACCTCTTAAAAATCAAATAAAAAATAAAAAATTTTTAAATTTCAAAAATTTGAAAAAAATTCCCCAAAGTAGAAAAATTATAAAAATTTAAAAACTTTAACAACTTACAAGTAGCTGAAGATTTAAAAATTTAAAAAAAATAATTAACATTCAAAAACAATTCAAAAAGTATCGAAAACTTACCAAAAAACTTCTTAGAAATCAGAAAAAAAAATTTTTTAGCTTTGAAAAGATTGAAAAAATTCCCAATAGTAGAAAAATTGTAAAAATTGAATAACTTTTACAACTTATACAAGTAGCTGAAGATTTCAAAATTTAAACAAAAATATAAATATTCCAAAAAAAATTCAAAAAGTATCGAAAAATTAGTAAAAACCTATTAGAAATCAAAAATATATAAAAAATTTTTAAATTTCAAAAATTGGAAAAAATTCCCCAAAGTAGAAAAATTATAAAAATTGAAAAACTTTAACAACTTACACAAGTAGCTGAAGATTTCAAAATTTAGATAAAATTATATATATTAAAAAAATATTCAAAAAGTATCGAAAAATTAGCAAAAACCTCTTAGAAATCAAAAAATATATAGATTTTTTAAATTTCAAAAATTTGAAAAAATTCCCAAAAGTACAAATATTATAAAAATTGAAAAACTTTTACAACTTATATAAGTAGCTGAAGATTTCAAAATTTAGAAAAAATTATAAAAATTAAAAAATTATTCAAAAAGTATCCAAAAATTAGCAAAAACCTTTTAGAAACCAAAAAATATAAATTTTTAATTTAGGAAATTTGAGAAATTCCCAAAAGTAGAACAATTCTAAAAATTGAAAAACTTTATCAACTTATACAAGTAGCTGAAGATTTCAAAATTTAGAAAAAAATTAAAATATTCCAAAACAAATTCAAAAAGTATCGAAAAAATAGCAAAAACCTCTTAGAAATAAAAAAAAATCAAAAATTTTTTTATGTAACAAAAATTTTAAAAAAGTCCCAACAGTAGAAAAATTATAAAAATTGAAAAACTTTAACAACTAATTCAAGTAGCTGAAGATTGCTAACCCACCACTTTTCACCGTTCTAAAGTTTCCAAAAAACACTATAATTTTGATCAATACATAATCGTTATTTTGGGTAAAAAATGCAGTTTTCAGATTCAAACGAGTTCTGTTTAAAACTTTCAATAAAAATCATTTTATTGAAATTTCGGATTTTATACTTTCGGAAAAATTAAGATGATCATAAGTATTATTTATTTTACAGCCATTTTCGAAATCTCCTTTAAACGTTAACACTTACGCGTAATTTTATGCTACATTGTTATAGACCATTTCTAGACCTATAACTCTGCATTCAAACTTTTTGATTCTATATAATGCACAAATTTTTAAAAGAAGATCATTTTCAGTTTCTTTTATTCTAATGAAATTTTAATAACGGACGTATAATATACGGCTGTATAAATACCCCTATGTCCTTTAACCATTTTGAACATTTGAGCTAGGGAGCGTCAACAAACAAGTTGAAAAATATTGAGAAGAGATTAAAAAAAACACATGAATTTCAATCCTGAAAAATCTCCATACGATCAGTCATGAGCGCAAGACGGAACGCACTATATTCGAAATCCAATTCCAAACACTGACAGTGAGTGCAACAAATACTATTAGCTTTGATGGCAAATGCTCTCACATTTTTATTCATTCTTGTCCGGGAGGTAGTGTTGCCTTTTTTTGTAGTCATTTTCTCTGGATGGTTGTTGGGGAGTTTCAGCAAAAAAGCTTGCTGAATAACTCGAAGAGTAAGCAACAAGTTGAAAAATATGTAGAAGAGATCACTATAAAAGCATATTTAAAAAGAATATCGTCATAATTTTTACTGGATATTGTGACCAAGGGTCTAAGGAATAAAACCAAATAGATTGCATTACAATAGATTCAGTAGTTTTGCGTTATGCGCGAACGAAATCGGCTATCATTTTATTTATAGAGATTATATAAATAAAAAAAAAGAATTATAAAAAATTATTGAAATTATTTGGTCATTTTATAAAATCATCTATGTGGCTCGAAATATATTTTGATCATAATTTGTCATCGATAGTTTTGTTTTCGGGTTACATGTTAAAATATAATACCGATTTCTCAATTACATACCCAATTGCATAATTGTTGCTTAATAAAGGGGCTGTCAACAAATTACATATTTTGTTGATTCTTGTAAAAATTATTTGTGTCGTTTTTGAAATAAACTGTCAAATTGGATTTTTTTCATAGGTTATAATATCTGTTGGGTAATTAACGATTCATTTGATGAACAAGTAGCTGAATAGAGATTTCAATTTTGATGGACGATACAGCACTGTTTTTATACTTTTTATGTCAATACATAATTTTTTTCAGGCTAAGAGAATCAAACAGACTCCTTTGAAACATTACAGATATATCCCAAAATTCACAAGATGGCGGAGTGGGAACTTAACGTGCACGTTAAGTGTTAAACGATTGACCATCCACACCCAAAAATTCAAAAAGTATCAAAAATTAGCAAAAACCTCTCATAAATCAAAAAAAAAAAATTTAAATTTCAGTAATTTGTAAAATATCCCAACAGTAGAAAAATTATAAAAATTGAAAAACTTTAAATACTTACAAGTAGCTGAAGATTTCAAAATTTAGAAAATATTATAAATATTCCAAAAAAACTTCACAAAGTATCCAAAAATTAGCAAAAACCTCTTTGAAATAAAAAAAATTTAAATTTCGGAAATTTGAAAAACTCCCAAAAGTAGAACAATTTTAAAAATTGAAAAACTTTAACAACTTATAAAAGTAGCTGAAGATTTCAAAATTTAAACAAAATTATAAATATTCCAAAAAAAATTCAAAAAGTATCGAAAAATTAGTAAAAACCTCTTAGAAATCAAAAATTTATAAAAAATTTTTAAATTTTAAAAATCTTGAAAAAATTCCCCAAAGTAGAATAATTGAAAAACTTTAACAACTTATACAAGTAGCTGAAGATTTCAAAATTTAGAAGAAATTATAAGAGTTAAAAAAAATTCAAAAAGTATCCAAAAATTAGCAAAAACCTCTTAGAAATCAAAAAATATAAATTTTTAAATTTGAGAAATTCCCAAAGGTAGAACAATTCTAAAAATTGAAAAACTTTATGAACTTATACAAGTAGCTGAAGATTTCAAAATTTAGAAAAAAATTAAAATATTCCAAAACAAATTCAAAAAGTATCGAAAAATTAGAAAAACCTCTTAGAAATAAAAAAAAATCAAAAATTTTTTTATGTAACAAAAATTTTAAAAAAGTCCCAACAGTAGAAAAATTATAAAAATTAAAAAACTTTAACAACTAATTCAAGTAGCTGAAGATTGCTAACCCACCACTTTTCACCGTTCTAAAGTTTTCAAAAAACACTATAATTTTGATCAATACATAATCGTTATTTTGGGTAAAAAATGCAGTTTGCAGATTCAAACGAGTTCTGTTTAAAACTTTCAAAAAAAACCATTTTACTTTCGGAAAAATTAAGATGATCATAAGTATTATATATTTTACTACCATTTTCGAAATATTCTTTAAACTTTAACACTTACGCGTAATTTTATACTACATAGTTATAAACCATTTCTAGACCTATAAGTCTGCATTCAAACTTTTTGCTTCTATATAATGCACAAATTTTTAAGACAAGATCATGTTTAGTTTCTTTTATTCTAATAAAAATATAATAACGGACGTATAATATACGGCTGTATGCATACCCCTATGTCCTTTAACCATTTTGAACATTTGAGCTAGGGAGCGTCAACAACCAAGTTGAAAAATATTGAGAAGAGATTAAAAAAAACACATGAATTTCAATCCTGAAAAATCTCCATACGATCAGTCATGAGCGCAAGACGGAACGCACTATATTCGAAATCCAATTCCAACCACTGACAGTGAGTGCAACAAATACTATTAGCTTTGATGGCAAATGCTCTCACATTTTTATTCATTCTTGTCCGGGAGGTAGTGTTGCCTTTTTTTGTAGTCATTTTCTCTGGATGGTTGTTGGGGAGTTTCAGCAAAAAAGCTTGCTGAATAACTCGAAGAGTAAGCAACAAGTTGAAAAATATGTAGAAGAGATCACTATAAAAGCATATTTAAAAAGAATATCGTCATAATTTTTACTGGATATTGTGACCAAGGGTCTAAGGAATAAAACCAAATAGATTGCATTACAATAGATTCAGTAGTTTTGCGTTATGCGCGAACGAAATCGGCTATCATTTTATTTATAGAGATTATATAAATAAAAAAAAAGAATTATAAAAAATTATTGAAATTATTTGGTCATTTTATAAAATCATCTATGTGGCTCGAAATATATTTTGATCATAATTTGTCATCGATAGTTTTGTTTTCGGGTTACATGTTAAAATATAATACCGATTTCTCAATTACATACCCAATTGCATAATTGTTGCTTAATAAAGGGGCTGTCAACAAATTACATATTTTGTTGATTCTTGTAAAAATTATTTGTGTCGTTTTTGAAATAAACTGTCAAATTGGATTTTTTTCATAGGTTATAATATCTGTTGGGTAATTAACGATTCATTTGCTGAACAAGTAGCTGAATAGAGATTTCAATTTTGATGGACGATACAGCACTGTTTTTATACTTTTTATGTCAATACATAATTTTTTTCAGGCTAGGAGAATCGAACAGACTCCTTTGAAACATTACAGATATATCCCGAAATTCACAAGATGGCGGAGTGGGAACTTAACGTGCACGTTAAGTGTTAAACGATTGACCATCCACACCCAAAAATTCAAAAAGTATCAAAAATTAGCAAAAACCTCTCATAAATCAAAAAAAAAATTTAAATTTCAGTAATTTGTAAAATATCCCAACAGTAGAAAAATTATAAAAATTGAAAAACTTTAAATACTTACAAGTAGCTGAAGATTTCAAAATTTAGAAAATATTATAAATATTCCAAAAAAACTTCACAAAGAATCTAAAAATTAGCAAAAACCTCTTTGAAATAAAAAAAAATTTAAATTTCGGAAATTTGAAAAACTCCCAAAAGTAGAACAATTTTAAAAATTGAAAAACTTTAACAACTTATACAAGTAGCTGAAGATTTCAAAATTTAAACAAAATTATAAATATTCCAAAAAAAATTCAAAAAGTATCGAAAAATTAGTAAAAACCTCTTAGAAATCAAAAATATATAAAAAATTTTTAAATTTTAAAAATCTTGAAAAAATTCCCCAAAGTAGAAAATATCCCAACAGTAGAAAAATTATAAAAATTGAAAAACTTTAAATACTTACAAGTAGCTGAAGATTTCAAAATTTAGAAAATATTATAAATATTCCAAAAAAACTTCACAAAGTATCCAAAAATTAGCAAATCTCTCTTTGAAATAAAAAAAATTTAAATTTCGGAAATTTGAAAAACTCCCAAAAGTAGAACAATTTTAAAAATTGAAAAACTTTAACAACTTATAAAAGTAGCTGAAGATTTCAAAATTTAAACAAAATTATATATATTCCAAAAAAAATTCAAAAAGTATCGAAAAATTAGTAAAAACCTCTTAGAAATCAAAAATATATAAAAAATTTTTAAATTTTAAAAATCTTGAAAAAATTCCCCAAAGTAGAATAATTGAAAAACTTTAACAACTTATACAAGTAGCTGAAGATTTCAAAATTTAGAAGAAATTATAAGAGTTAAAAAAAAATTCAAACAGTATCCAAAAATTAGCAAAAACCTCTTAGAAATCAAAAAATATAAATTTTTAAATTTGAGAAATTCCCAAAGGTAGAACAATTCTAAAAATTGAAAAACTTTATCAACTTATACAAGTAGCTGAAGATTTCAAAATTTAGAAAAAAATTAAAATATTCCAAAACAAATTCAAAAAGTATCGAAAAATTAGCAAAAACCTCTTAGAAATAAAAAAAAATCAAAAATTTTTTTATGTAACAAAAATTTTAAAAAAGTCCCAACAGTAGAAAAATTATAAAAATTGAAAAACTTTAACAACTAATTCAAGTAGCTGAAGATTGCTAACCCACCACTTTTCACCGTTCTAAAGTTTTCAAAAAACACTATAATTTTGATCAATACATAATCGTTATTTTGGGTAAAAAATGCAGTTTGCAGATTCAAACGAGTTCCGTTTAAAACTTTCAATAAAAACCATTTTACTTTCGGAAAAATTATGATTATCATAAGTATTATTTATTTTACTGCCATTTTCGAAATCTCCTTTAAACGTTAACACTTACGCGTAATTTTATACTACATTGTTATAGACCATTTCTAGACCTATAACTCTGCATTCAAACTTTTTGATTCTATATAATGCACAAATTTTTAAAAGAAGATCATTTTCAGTTTCTTTTATTCTAAAGAAATTTTAATAACGGACGTATAATATACGGCTGTATAAATACCCCTATGTCCTTTAACCATTTTGAACATTTGAGCTAGGGAGCGTCAACAAACAAGTTGAAAAATATTGAGAAGAGATTAAAAAAAACACATGAATTTCAATCCTGAAAAATCTCCATACGATCAGTCATGAGCGCAAGACGGAACGCACTATATTCGAAATCCAATTCCAACCACTGACAGTGAGTGCAACAAATACTATTAGATTTGATGGCAAATGCTCTCACATTTTTATTCATTCTTGTCAGGGAGGTAGTGTTGCCTTTTTTTGTAGTCATTTTCTCTGGATGGTTGTTGGGGAGTTTCAGCAAAAAAGCTTGCTGAATAACTCGAAGAGTAAGCAACAAGTTGAAAAATATGTAGAAGAGATCACTATAAAAGCATATTTAAAAAGAATATCGTCATAATTTTTACTGGATATTGTGACCAAGGGTCTAAGGAATAAAACCAAATAGATTGCATTACAATAGATTCAGTAGTTTTGCGTTATGCGCGAACGAAATCGGCTATCATTTTATTTATAGAGATTATATAAATAAAAAAAAAGAATTATAAAAAATTATTGAAATTATTTGGTCATTTTATAAAATCATCTATGTGGCTCGAAATATATTTTGATCATAATTTGTCATCGATAGTTTTGTTTTCGGGTTACATGTTAAAATATAATACCGATTTCTCAATTACATACCCAATTGCATAATTGTTGCTTAATAAAGGGGCTGTCAACAAATTACATATTTTGTTGATTCTTGTAAAAATTATTTGTGTCGTTTTTGAAATAAACTGTCAAATTGGATTTTTTTCATAGGTTATAATATCTGTTGGGTAATTAACGATTCATTTGATGAACAAGTAGCTGAATAGAGATTTCAATTTTGATGGACGATACAGCACTGTTTTTATACTTTTTATGTCAATACATAATTTTTTTCAGGCTAGGAGAATCGAACAGACTCCTTTGAAACATTACAGATATATCCCGAAATTCACAAGATGGCGGAGTGGGAACTTAACGTGCACGTTAAGTGTTAAACGATTGACCATCCACACCCAAAAATTCAAAAAGTATCAAAAATTAGCAAAAACCTCTCATAAATCAAAAAAAAAATTTAAATTTCAGTAATTTGTAAAATATCCCAACAGTAGAAAAATTATAAAAATTGAAAAACTTTAAATACTTACAAGTAGCTGAAGATTTCAAAATTTAGAAAATATTATAAATATTCCAAAAAAACTTCACAAAGTATCCAAAAATTAGCAAAAACCTCTTTGAAATAAAAAAAATTTAAATTTCGGAAACTCCCAAATTTGAAAAACTCCCAAGAGTAGAACATTTTTAAAAATTGAAAAACTTTAACAACTTATAAAAGTAGCTGAAAATTTCAAAATTTAGAAAAAATTATAAATATTCCAAAAACAAATTCAAAAAGTATCGGAAAATTAGCAAAAACCTCTTAGAAATCAAATAAAAAATTTTAAAATTTCAAAAATTTGAAAAAAATTCCCCAAAGTAGAAAAATTGTAAAAATTGAATAACTTTTACAACTTATACAAGTAGCTGAAGATTTCAAAATTTAAACAAAAATATAAATATTCCAAAAAATATTCAAAAAGTATCGAAAAATTAGTAAAAACCTATTAGAAATCAAAAATATATAAAAAATTTTTAAATTTCAAAAATTGGAAAAAATTCCCCAAAGTAGAAAAATTATAAAAATTGAAAAACTTTAACAACTTACACAAGTAGCTGAAGATTTCAAAATTTAGATAAAATTATATAAATTAAAAAAATATTCAAAAAGTATCGAAAAATTACCAAAAACCTCTTAGAAATCAAAAAATATATAGATTTTTTAAATTTCAAAAATTTGAAAAAATTCCCAAAAGTACAAATATTATAAAAATTGAAAAACTTTTACAACTTATATAAGTAGCTGAAGATTTCAAAATTTAGAAAAAATTAAAAAATTATTCAACAAGTATCCAAAAATTAGCAAAAACCTTTTAGAAACCAAAAAATATAAATTTTTAATTTAGGAAATTTGAGAAATTCCCAAAAGTAGAACAATTCTAAAAATTGTAAAACTTTATCAACTTATACAAGTAGCTGAAGATTTCAAAATTTAGAAAAAATTTTAAATATTCCAAAACAAATTCAAAATGTATCGAAAAATTAGCAAAAACTTCTTAGAAATCAAAAAAAATCAAAAATTATTTTATATATCAAAAATTTTAAAAAAATCCCAACAGTAGAAAAATTATAAAAATGAAAAAAAAAACTTTAACAACTATTTCAAGTAGCTGAAGATTACTAACCCACCACTTTTCACCGTTCTAAAGTTTCCAAAAAACACTATAATTTTGATCAATACATAATCGTTATTTTGGGTAAAAAATGCAGTTTGCAGATTCAAACGAGTTCCATTTAAAACTTTCAATAAAAACCATTTTACTTTCGGAAAAATTATGATGATCATAAGTATTATTCATTTTACAGCCATTTTCGAAATCCCCTTTAAACGTTAACACTTACGCGTAATTTTATACTATATTGTTATAGACCATTTCTAGACCTATAACTCTGCATTCAAACTTTTTGATTCTATATAATGCACAAATTTTTAAAAAAGATCATTTTCAGTTTCTTTTATTCTAAAGAAATTTTAATAACGGACGTATAATATACGGCTGTATAAATACCCCTATGTCTTTTAACCATTTTGAACATTTGAGCTAGGGGGCGTCAACAAACAAGTTGAAAATATTGAGAAAAGATTATAAAAAAACACATGAATTTCATTCCTGAAAAACCTCCATACGATCAGTCATGAGCGCAAGAGGGAACGCACTATATTCGAAATCCAATTCCAAACACTGACTGTGAGTGCAACAAATACTACTAGCTTTGATGGCAAATGCTCTTACATTTTTATTCATTCTTGTCCGGGAGGTAGTGTTGCATAAGCAACAAGTTGAAAAATATGTAGATGAGATCA
Source organism: Meiosimyza decipiens (assembly GCA_963680825.1). Lineage (NCBI taxonomy): Eukaryota > Metazoa > Arthropoda > Insecta > Diptera > Lauxaniidae > Meiosimyza > Meiosimyza decipiens. The sequence continues at coordinate 36,959,052 of OY804261.1, forward strand.
CTTTAAAAGCTAATTTAAAAAGAATATCGTCATAATTTTTACTGGATATTGTGACCAAGGGTCTAAGGAATAAAACCAAATAGATTGCATTACAATAGATTCAGTAGTTTTGCGTTATGCGCGAAGGAAATCGGCTATCATTTTATTTATAGAGATTATATAAATAAAAAAAAAGAATTATAAAAAATTATTGAAATTATTTGGTCATTTTATAAAATCATCTATGTGGCTCGCAATATATTTTGATCATAATTTGTCATCGATAGTTTTGTTTTCGGGTTACATGTTAAAATATAATACCGATTTCTCAATTACATACCCAATTGCATAATTGTTGCTTAATAAAGGGGCTGTCAACAAATTACATATTTTGTTGATTCTTGTAAAAATTATTTGTGTCGTTTTTGAAATAAACTGTCAAATTGGATTTTTTTCATAGGTTATAATATCTTTTGGGCAATTGACGATTCATTTGATGAACAAGTAGCTGAATAGAGATTTCAATTTTAATGGACGATACAGCTCTGTTTTTAAACTTTTTATGTCAATACATAATTTTTTTCAGGCTAGGAGAATCAAACAGACTCCTTTGAAACATTACAGATATATCCCAAAATTCACAAGATGGCGGAGTGGGAACTTAACGTGCACGTTAAGTGTTAAACGATTGACCATCCACACCCAAAAATTCAAAAAGTATCAAAAATTAGCAAAAACCTCTCATAAATCAAAAAAAAAAAATTTAAATTTCAGTAATTTGTAAAATATCCCAACAGTAGAAAAATTATAAAAATTGAAAAACTTTATATACTTACAAGTAGCTGAAGATTTCAAAATTTAGAAAATATTATAAATATTCCAAAAAAACTTCACAAAGTATCCAAAAATTAGCAAAAACCTCTTTGAAATAAAAAAAATTTAAATTTCGGAAATTTGAAAAACTCCCAAAAGTAGAACAATTTTAAAAATTGAAAAACTTTAACAACTTATAAAAGTAGCTGAAGATTTCAAAACTTAAACAAAATTATAAATATTCCAAAACAAATTCAAAAAGTATCGAAAAATTAGTAAAAACCTTTTAGAAATAAAAAATATATAAAAAATTTTTAAATTTTAAAAATCTTGAAAAAATTCCCCAAAGTAGAATAATTGAAAAACTTTAACAACTTATACAAGTAGCTGAAGATTTCAAAATTTAGAAGAAATTATAAGAGTTAAAAAAAAATTCAAAAAGTATCCAAAAATTAGCAAAAACCTCTTAGAAATCAAAAAATATAAATTTTTAAATTTGAGAAATTCCCAAAGGTAGAACAATTCTAAAAATTGAAAAACTTTATCAACTTATACAAGTAGCTGAAGATTTCAAAATTTAGAAAAAAATTAAAATATTCCAAAACAAATTCAAAAAGTATCGAAAAATTAGCAAAAACCTCTTAGAAATAAAAAAAAATCAAAAATTTCTTTACATAACAAAAATTTTAAAAAAGTCCCAACAGTAGAAAAATTATAAAAATTGAAAAACTTTAACAACTAATTCAAGTAGCTGAAGATTGCTAACCCACCACTTTTCACCGTTCTAAAGTTTCCAAAAAACACTATAATTTTGATCAATACATAATCGTTATTTTGGGTAAAAAATGCAGTTTTCAGATTCAAACGAGTTCTGTTTAAAACTTTCAATAAAAACCATTTTACTTTCGGAAAAATTAAGATGATCATAAGTATTATTTATTTTACAGCCATTTTCGAAATCTCCTTTAAACGTTAACACTTACGCGTAATTTTATACTACATTGTTATAGACCATTTCTAGACCTATAACTCTGCATTCAAACTTTTTGATTCTATATAATGCACAAATTTTTAAAAGAAGATCATTTTCAGTTTCTTTTATTCTAATGAAATTTTAATAACGGACGTATAATATACGGCTGTATAAATACCCCTATGTCCTTTAACCATTTTGAACATTTGAGCTAGGGAGCGTCAACAAACAAGTTGAAAAATATTAAGAAGAGATTAAAAAAAACACATGAATTTCAATCCTGAAAAATCTCCATACGATCAGTCATGAGCGCAAGACGGAACGCACTATATTCGAAATCCAATTCCAAACACTGACAGTGAGTGCAACAAATACTATTAGCTTTGATTGCAAATGCTCTCACATTTTTATTCATTCTTGTCTGGGAGGTAGTGTTGCCTTTTTTTGTAGTCATTTTCTCTGGATGGTTGTTGGGGAGTTTCAGCAAAAAAGCTTGCAGAATAACTCGAAGAGTAAGCCTCAAGTTAAAAAATATGTAGAAGCGATCACTTTAAAAGCATATTTAAAAAGAATATAGTCATAATTTTTACTGGATATTGAAACCAAGGGTCTAAGGAATAAAACCAAATAGATTGCATTAGAATAGATTCAGTAGTTTTGCGTTATGCGCGAAGGAAATCGGCTATCATTTTATTTATAGAGATTATATAAATAAAAAAAAAGAATTATAAAAAATTATTGAAATTATTTGGTCATTTTATAAAATCATCTATGTGGCTCGAAATATATTTTGATCATAATTTGTCATCGATAGTTTTGTTTTCGGGTTACATGTTAAAATATAATACCGATTTCTCAATTACATACCCAATTGCATAATTGTTGCTTAATAAAGGGGCTGTCAACAAATTACATATTTTGTTGATTCTTGTAAAAATTATTTGTGTCGTTTTTGAAATAAACTGTCAAATTGGATTTTTTTCATAGGTTGTAATATCTGTTGGGTAATTAACGATTCATTTGATGAACAAGTAGCTGAATAGAGATTTCAATTTTGATGGACGATACAGCTCTGTTTTTATACTTTTTATGTCAATACATAATTTTTTTCAGGCTAGGAGAATCAAACAGACTCCTTTGAAACATTACAGATATATCCCAAAATTCACAAGATGGCGGAGTGGGAACTTAACGTGCACGTTAAGTGTTAAACGATTGACCATCCACACCCAAAAATTCAAAAAGTATCGAAAAATTAGCAGAAACCTCTCATAAATCAAAAAAAAAAAAATTTAAAATTTCAGTAATTTGTAAAATTTCCCAACAGTAGAAAAATTATAAAAATTGAAAAACTTTAAATACTTACAAGTAGCTGAAGATTTCAAAATTTAGAAAATATTATAAATATTCCAAAAAAACTTCACAAAGTATCCAAAAATTAGCAAAAACCTCTTAGAAATAAAAAAAATATAAATTACGGAAATTTGAAAAACTCCCAAAAGTAGAACAATTTTAAAAATTGAAAAACTTTAACAACTTATACAAGTAGCTGAAAATTTCAAAATTTAGAAAAAATTATAAATATTTCATATAAAATTCAAAAAGTATCGGAAAGTTAGCAAAAACTTCTTTGAAATCAAATAAAAAATAAAAAATTTTTAAATTTCAAAAATTTGAAAAAAATTCCCCAAAGTAGAAAATTTATAAAAATTGAAAAACTTTAACAACTTACAAGTAGCTGAAGATGTAAAAATTTAGACAAAATAATAAACATTCAAAAACAATTCAAAAAGTATCGAAAACTTACCAAAAAACTTCTTAGAAATCAGAAAAAAAAATTTCTTAGCTTTGAAAAGTTTGAAAAAATTCCCAATAGTAGAAAAATTGTAAAAATTGAAAAAATTTTACAACTTACACAAATAGCTGAAGATTTCAAAATTTAAACAAAATTATAAATATTCCAAAAAAAATTCAAAAAGTATCGAAAAATTAGTAAAAACCTCTTAGAAATAAAAAATATATAAAAAATTTTTAAATTTCAAAAGTTATAAAAAATTCCCCAAAGTACAAAAATTACAAAAATTTGAAAACTTTAACAACTTACACAAGTAGCTGAAGATTTCAAAATTAAAACAAAATTATAAAAATTAAAAAAATATTCAAAAAGTATCGAAAAATTAGCAAAAACCTCTTAGAAATCAAAAAATATATAGATTTTTTAAATTTCAAAAATTTGAAAAAATTCCCCAAAGTAGAAAAATTATAAAAATTGAAAAACTTTAACAACTTACACAAGTAGCTGCAGATTTCAAAATTTAGAAAAAATTATAAAAATTAAAAAAATATTCAAAAAGTATCCAAAAATTAGCAAAAACCTTTTAGAAACAAAAAAATTTAAATTTTTAATTTCGGAAATTTGAGAAATTCCCCAAAGTAGAAGAATTCTAAAAATTTAAAAACTTTATCAACTTATACAAGTAGCTGAAGATTTCAAAATTTAGAAAAAATTTTAAATATTCCAAAACAAATTCAAAAAGTATCGAAAAATTAGCAAAAACTTCTTAGAAATCAAAAAAAATCAAAAATTTTTTATATATCAAAAATTTTAAAAAAATCCCAACAGTAGAAAAATTATAAAAATGAAAAAAAAAACTTTAACAACTATTTCAAGTAGCTGAAGATTACTAACCCACCACTTTTCACCGTTCTAAAGTTTCCAAAAAACACTATAATTTTGATCAATACATAATCGTTATTTTGGGTAAAAAATGCAGTTTGCAGATTCAAACTAGTTCTGTTTAAAACTTTCAATAAAAACCATTTTACTTTCGGAAAAATTATAATGATCATAAGTATTATATATTTTATTGCCATTTTCAAAATCTTCTTTAAACTTTTACACTTCGCGTAATTTATACTACATAGTTATAGACCATTTCTAGACCTATAACTCTGCATTCAAACTTGTTGCTTCTATGTAATGCACAAATTTTTAAGACAAGATCATTTTTAGTTTCTTTTATTCTAATAAAAATATAATAACGGACGTATAATAAACGGCTGTATGCATACCCCTATGTCCTTTAACTATTTTGAACATTTGAGCTAGGGGGCGTCAACAAACAAATTGAAAAATATTGAGAAGAGATTATAAAAAAAAACACATGGATTTCATGCTTGAAAAATCTCCATACGATTAGTCATGAGCGCAAGTGGGAACGCACTATATTCGAAATCCAATTCCAAACACTGACTGTGAGTGCAACAAATACTACTAGATTTGATGGCTAATGCTCTCACATTTTTATTCATACTTGTCCGGAAGGTAGTGTTGCATTTTTTTTTTGTCATTTTCTCAGGATGGGTGTTGGGGAGTTTCAGCAAAAAAGCTTGCTGAATAACTCGAAGAGTAAGCAACAAGTTGAAAAACATGTAGAAGCGATCACTTTAAAATCATATTTAAAAAGAATATCGTCATAATTTTTACTGGATACTGTGACCAAGGGTCTAAGGAATAAAACCAAATAGATTGCATTAGAATAGATTCAGTAGTCTTGCGTTATGCGCGAATGTAATCGGCTATCATATTATTTATAGAGATTATATAAATAAAAATGAAGAATTATAAAAACTTATTGAAATTATTTGGTCATTTTATGAAATCAACTTTATGGCTCGAAATATATTTTATTCAATATTAAAAAAAAACACTTTGGCTATAGGTCAGCCCACTGTGCTGAGCTTTGGCATTTCCTTAATTTTGACGCTGTGGAGATCTTACAAGAGAAAGCAATCATGAGAAGAGATTCATATTAGAGATGCTCCACATTATTAACACCCCCACTGACAAGAGAATAAATTTCAAGATTGACACAGAAAATTGTGCTCATATTAATAGACATTTTGGTGACAATTAGTTTAATTTTAGTCTTTCTATTATTGCAACGTAAGTTTTGCTTGTTAATTTATTCAATTGTTTATTGTGCTTATTTATTTATTTTTTAATTGTTATTTATTAGTCACCCCTGAAGATGAAGAAGGATCTTCCTCGAAATATTGGGATTATTTTTTAAATAAATATTGATCTATAGCCAAAAAAAGTGTTTTTAATATTGTAATAAAAAGGTCAAACAAAATTCTCAAGATATATTTTATTCATAATTTGTTATCGATAGTTTTTTTTTCGGGTTACATGTTATATTATAATACCGATTTCTCAATTACATACCCAATTACATAATTGTTGCTTAATAAAGGGGTTGTCAACAAATAACATTTTTTGTTGATTCTTGTAAAAATTATTTGTGTCGTTTTTGAAATAAACTGTCAAATTGGATTTTTTTCATAGGTTATAATATCTGTTGGGTAATTAACGATTCATTTGATGAACAAGTAGCTGAATAGAGATTTCAATTTTGATGGACGATACAGCTCTGTTTTTAAACTTTTTATGTCAATACATAATTTTTTAGGCTAGGAGAATCAAACAGATTTTGAAACATTACAGATATATCCCAAAATTCACAAGATGGCGGAGTGGGAACTTAACGTGCACGTTAAGTGTTAAACGATTGACCATCCACACCCAAAAATTCAAAAAGTATCGGAAAATTACCAAAAACCTCTCATAAATCAAAAAAAAAAAATTTAAATTTCAGTAATTTGTAAAATATCCCAACAGTAGAAAAATTATAAAAATTGAAAAACTTTAAATACTTACAAGTAGCTGAAGATTTCAAAATTTAGAAAATATTATAAATATTCCAAAAAAACTTCACAAAGAATCTAAAAATTAGCAAAAACCTCTTTGAAATAAAAAAAAATATAAATTTTTAAATTTGAGAAAATCCCAAAAGTAGAACAATTCTAAAAATTGAAAAACTTTATCAACTTATACAAGTAGCTGAAGATTTCAAAATTTAGGAAAAAATTAAAATATTCCAAAACAAATTCAAAAAGTATCGAAAAATTAGCAAAAACCTCTTAGAAATAAAAAAAAATCAAAAATTTTTTTACATAACAAAAATTTTAAAAAAGTCCCAACAGTAGAAAAATTATAAAAATTGAAAAACTTTAACAACTAATTCAAGTAGCTGAAGATTGCTAACCCACCACTTTTCACCGTTCTAAAGTTTCCAAAAAACACTATAATTTTGATCAATACATAATCGTTATTTTGGGTAAAAAATGCAGTTTTCAGATTCAAACGAGTTCTGTTTAAAACTTTCAATAAAAACCATTTTACTTTCGGAAAAATTAATATGATCATAAGTATTATTTATTTTACAGCCATTTTCGAAATCTCCTTTAAACGTTAACACTTACGCGTAATTTTATACTACATAGTTATAGACCATTTCTAGACCTATAACTCTGCATTCAAACTTTTTGATTCTATATAATGCACAAATTTTTAAAAGAAGATCATTTTCAGTTTCTTTTATTCTAATGAAATTTTAATAACGGACGTATAATATACGGCTGTATAAATACCCCTATGTCCTTTAACCATTTTGAACATTTGAGCTAGGGAGCGTCAACAAACAAGTTGAAAAATATTGAGAAGAGATTAAAAAAAACACATGAATTTCAATCCTGAAAAATCTCCATACGATCAGTCATGAGCGCAAGAGGGAACGCACTATATTCGAAATCCAATTCCAAACACTGACAGTGAGTGCAACAAATACTATTAGCTTTGATTGCAAATGCTCTCACATTTTTATTCATACTTGTCCGGGAGGTAGTGTTGCATTTTTTTGTAGTCATTTTCTCTGGATGGTTGTTGGGGAGTTTCAGCAAAAAAGCTTGCTGAATAACTCGAAGAGTAAGCAACAAGTTGAAAAATATGTAGAAGAGATCACTATAAAAGCATATTTAAAAAGAATATCGTCATAATTTTTACTGGCTATTGAAACCAAGGGTCTAAGGAATAAAACCAAATAGATTGCATTAGAATAGATTCAGTAGTTTTGCGTTATGCGCGAAGGAAATCGGCTATCATTTTATTTATAGAGATTATATAAATAAAAAAAAAGAATTATAAAAAATTATTGAAATTATTTGGTCATTTTATAAAATCATCTATGTGGCTCGAAAAATATTTTGATCATAATTTGTCATCGACAGTTTTGTTTTCGGGTTACATGTTATAATACAATACCGATTTCTCAATTACATACCCAATTGCATAATTGTTGCTTAATAAAGGGGCTGTCAACAAATTACATATTTAGTTGATTCTTGTAAAAATTATTTGTGTCGTTTTTGAAATAAACTGTCAAATTGGATTTTTTTCATAGGTTATAATACTATATCTGTTGGGTAATTAACGATTCATTTGATGAACAAGTAGCTGAATAGAGATTTCAATTTTGATGGACAGCTCTGTTTTTATACTTTTTATGTCAATACATAATTTTTTTCAGGCTAGGAGAATCAAACAGACTCCTTTGAAACATTACAGATACATCCCAAAATTCACAAGATGGCGTAGTGGGAACTTAACGTGCACGTTAAGTGTTAAACGATTGACCATCCACACCCAAAAATTCAAAAAGTATCGGAAAATTATCAAAAACCTCTCATAAATCAAAAAAAAAAAATTTTAAATTTCAGTAATTTGTAAAATTTCCCAACAGTAGAAAAATTATAAAAATTGAAAAACTTTAAATACTTACAAGTAGCTGAAGATTTCAAAATTTAGAAAATATTATAAATATTCCAAAAAAACTTCACAAAGTATCCAAAAATTAGCAAAAACCTCTTTGAAATAAAAAAAATTTAAATTTCGGAAATTTGAAAAACTCCCAAGAGTAGAACATTTTTAAAAATTGAAAAACTTTAACAACTTATAAAAGTAGCTGAAAATTTCGAAATTTAGAAAAAATTATAAATATTCCAAAAAAAAATTCAAAAAGTATCGGAAAATTAGCAAAAACCTCTTAGAAATCAAATAAAAAATAAAAAATTTTTAAATTTCATAAATTTGAAAAAAAATTTCCCAAAGTAGAAAAATTATAAAAATTGAAAAACTTTAACAACTTAAAAGTAGCTGAAGATTTAAAAAATTAGAAAAAATAATAAACATTCAAAAACAATTCAAAAAGTATCGAAAATTTACCAAAAAACTTCTTAGAAATCAGAAAAAAAAATTTTTTAACTTTGAAAAATTTGAAAAAATTCCCAAAAGTACAAATATCATAAAAATTGAAAAACTTTTACAACTTATATAAGAAGCTGAAGATTTGAAAATTTAGAAAAAATTATAAAAATTAAAAAAATATTCAAAAAGTATCCAAAAATTAGCAAAAACCTTTTAGAAACCAAAAAATATAAATTTTTAATTTCGGAAATTTCAGAAATTCCCAAAAGTAGAAGAATTCTAAAAATTTAAAAACTTTATCAACTTATACAAGTAGCTGAAGATTTCAAAATTTAGAAATAATTTTAAATATTCCAAAACAAATTCAAAAAGTATCGAAAAATTAGCAAAAACCTCTTAAAAATCAAATAAAAAATAAAAAATTTTTAAATTTCAAAAATTTGAAAAAAATTCCCCATAGTAGAAAAATTATAAAAATTGAAAAACTTTAACAACTTACAAGTAGCTGAAGATTTAAAAATTTAAAAAAAATAATAAACATTCAAAAACAATTCAAAAAGTATCGAAAACTTACCAAAAAACTTCTTAGAAATCAGAAAAAAAAATTTTTTAGCTTTGAAAAGATTGAAAAAATTCCCAATAGTAGAAAAATTGTAAAAATTGAATAACTTTAACAACTTATACAAGTAGCTGAAGATTTCAAAATTTAAACAAAAATATAAATATTCCAAAAAAAATTCAAAAAGTATCGAAAAATTAGTAAAAACCTATTAGAAATCAAAAATATATAAAAAATTTTTAAATTTCAAAAATTGGAAAAAGGTTCCCAAAGTAGAAAAATTATAAAAATTGAAAAACTTTAACAACTTACACAAGTAGCTGAAGATTTCAAAATTTAGATAAAATTATATAAATTAAAAAAATATTCAAAAAGTATCGAAAAATTAGCAAAAACCTCTTAGAAATCAAAAAATATATAGATTTTTTAAATTTCAAAAATTTGAAAAAATTCCCAAAAGTACAAATATTATAAAAATTGAAAAACTTTTACAACTTACAAGTAGCTGAAGATTTAAAAATTTAGAAAAAATTATAAAAATTAAAAAATTATTCAAAAAGTATCCAAAAATTAGCAAAAACCTTTTAGAAACCAAAAAATATAAATTTTTAATTTAGGAAATTTGAGAAATTCCCAAAAGTAGAACAATTCTAAAAATTTAAAAACTTTCTCAACTTATACAAGTAGCTGAAGATTTCAAAATTTAGAAAAAATTTTAAATATTCCAAAACAAATTCAAAAAGTATCGAAAAATTAGCAAAAACTTCTTAGAAATCAAAAAAAATCAAAAATTTTTTATATATCAAAAATTTTAAAAAAATCTCAACAGTAGAAAAATTATAAAAATTGAAAAACTTTAACAACTATTTCAAGTAGCTGAAGATTACTAACCCACCACTTTTCACCGTTCTAAAGTTTCCAAAAAACACTATAATTTTGATCAATACATAATCGTTATTTTGGGTAAAAAATGCAGTTTGCAGATTCAAACTAGTTCTGTTTAAAACTTTCAATAAAAACCATTTTACTTTCGGAAAAATTATAATGATCATAAGTATTATATATTTTATTGCCATTTTCAAAATCTTCTTTAAACTTTTACACTTCGCGTAATTTATACTACATAGTTATAGACCATTTCTAGACCTATAACTCTGCATTCAAACTTTTTGCTTCTATGTAATGCACAAATTTTTAAGACAAGATCATTTTTAGTTTCTTTTATTCTAATAAAAATATAATAACGGACGTATAATAAACGGCTGTATGCATACCCCTATGTCCTTTAACTATTTTGAACATTTGAGCTAGGGGGCGTCAACAAACAAATTGAAAAATATTGAGAAGAGATTATAAAAAAAAACACATGGATTTCATGCTTGAAAAATCTCCATACGATTAGTCATGAGCGCAAGTGGGAACGCACTATATTCGAAATCCAATTCCAAACACTGACTGTGAGTGCAACAAATACTACTAGATTTGATGGCTAATGCTCTCACATTTTTATTCATACTTGTCCGGGAGGTAGTGTTGCATTTTTTTTTTGTCATTTTCTCAGGTTGGGTGTTGGGGAGTTTCAGCAAAAAAGCTTGCAGAATAACTCGAAGAGTAAGCAACAAGTTGAAAAATATGTAGAAGCGATCACTTTAAAAGCATATTTAAAAAGAATATCGTCATAATTTTTACTGGATATTGTGACCAAGGGTCTAAGGAATAAAACCAAATAGATTGCATTAGAATAGATTCAGTAGTTTTGTGTTATGCGCGAACGTAATCGGCTATCATTTTATTTATAGAGATTATATAAATAAAAAAGAAGAATTATAAAAACTTATTGATATTATTTGGGCATTTTATAAAATCATCTATGTGGCTCGAAATATATTTTATTCAATATTAAAAAAAACACTTTGGCTATAGGTCAGCCCACTGTGCTGATCTTTGGCATTTCCTTAATTTTGACGCTGTGGCGATCTTACAAGAGAAAGCAATCATGAGAAGAGATTCATATTAGAGATGCTCCACATTATTAACACCCCCACTGACAATAGAATAAATTTCAAGATTGACACAGAAAATTGTGCTCATATTAATAGACATTTAGTTGACTATTAGTTAGTTTAATTTTAGTCTTTCTATTATTGTAACGTAAGATTTTCTTGTTAATTTATTCTATTATATATTGTGCTAATTTATTTATTTTTTAATTGTTATTTATAAGTCACCCCTGAAGATGAGGAAGGATCTTCCTCGAAATATTGGGATTAATTTTTAAGTAAATATTGTTCTATAGCCAAAAAAAGTGTTTTTAATATTGTAATAAAAAGGTCAAACAAAATTCTCAAGATATATTTTGTTCATAAGTTGTCATCGATAGTTTTGTTTTCGGGTTACATGTTATAATATAATTCCGATTTCTCAATTACATACCCAATTACATAATTGTTGCTTAATAATTGGGTTGTGAACAAATTACATATTTTGTTGATTCTTGTAAAAATTATTTGTGTCGTTTTTGAAATAAACTGTCAAATTGGATTTTTTTCGTAGGTTATAATATCTGTTGGTTAATTGACGATTCATTTGATGAACGACTAGCTGAATAGAGATTTCAATTTTGATGGACGATACAGCTCTATTTTTATACTTTTTATGTCAATACATAATTTTTTTCAGGCTAGGAGAATCAAACAGACTCCTTTGAAACATTACAGATATATCCCAAAATTCACAAGATGGCGGAGTGGGAACTTAACGTGCACGTTAAGTGTTAAACGATTGACCATCCACACCCAAAAATTCAAAAAGTATCAAAAATTAGCAAAAACCTCTCATAAATCAAAAAAAAAAAATTTAAATTTCAGTAATTTGTAAAATATCCCAACAGTAGAAAAATTATAAAAATTGAAAAACTTTAAATACTTACAAGTAGCTGAAGATTTCAAAATTTAGAAAATATTATAAATATTCCAAAAAAACTTCACAAAGTATCCAAAAATTAGCAAAAACCTCTTAGAAATAAAAAAAATATAAATTACGGTAATTTGAAAAACTCCCAAAAGTAGAACAATTTTAAAAATTGAAAAACTTTAACAACTTATACAAGTAGCTGAAAATTTCAAAATTTAGAAAAAATTATAAATATTTCATATAAAATTCAAAAAGTATCGGAAAGTTAGCAAAAACTTCTTTGAAATCAAATAAAAAATAAAAAATTTTTAAATTTCAAAAATTTGAAAAAAATTCCCCAAAGTAGAAAATTTATAAAAATTGAAAAACTTTAACAACTTACAAGTAGCTGAAGATGTAAAAATTTAGACAAAATAATAAACATTCAAAAACAATTCAAAAAGTATCGAAAACTTACCAAAAAACTTCTTAGAAATCAGAAAAAAAAATTTCTTAGCTTTGAAAAGTTTGAAAAAATTCCCAATAGTAGAAAAATTGTAAAAATTGAAAAAATTTTACAACTTACACAAATAACTGAAGATTTCAAAATTTAAACAAAATTATAAATATTCCAAAAAAAATTCAAAAAGTATCGAAAAATTAGTAAAAACCTCTTAGAAATAAAAAATATATAAAAAATTTTTAAATTTCAAAAGTTATAAAAAATTCCCCAAAGTACAAAAATTACAAAAATTTGAAAACTTTAACAACTTACACAAGTAGCTGAAGATTTCAAAATTTAAACAAAATTATAAAAATTAAAAAAATATTCAAAAAGTATCGAAAAATTAGCAAAAACCTCTTAGAAATCAAAAAATATATAGATTTTTTAAATTTCAAAAATTTGAAAAAATTCCCCAAAGTAGAAAAATTATAAAAATTGAAAAACTTTAACAACTTACACAAGTAGCTGCAGATTTCAAAATTTAGAAAAAATTATAAAAATTAAAAAAATATTCAAAAAGTATCCAAAAATTAGCAAAAACCTTTTAGAAACAAAAAAATTTAAATTTTTAATTTCGGAAATTTGAGAAATTCCCCAAAGTAGAAGAATTCTAAAAATTTAAAAACTTTATCAACTTATACAAGTAGCTGAAGATTTCAAAATTTAGAAAAAATTTTAAATATTCCAAAACAAATTCAAAAAGTATCGAAAAATTAGCAAAAACTTCTTAGAAATCAAAAAAAATCAAAAATTTTTTATATATCAAAAATTTTAAAAAAATCTCAACAGTAGAAAAATTATAAAAATTGAAAAACTTTAACAACTATTTCAAGTAGCTGAAGATTACTAACCCACCACTTTTCACCGTTCTAAAGTTTCCAAAAAACACTATAATTTTGATCAATACATAATCGTTATTTTGGGTAAAAAATGCAGTTTGCAGATTCAAACTAGTTCTGTTTAAAACTTTCAATAAAAACCATTTTACTTTCGGAAAAATTATAATGATCATAAGTATTATATATTTTATTGCCATTTTCAAAATCTTCTTTAAACTTTTACACTTCGCGTAATTTATACTACATAGTTATAGACCATTTCTAGACCTATAACTCTGCATTCAAACTTTTTGCTTCTATGTAATGCACAAATTTTTAAGACAAGATCATTTTTAGTTTCTTTTATTCTAATAAAAATATAATAACGGACGTATAATAAACGGCTGTATGCATACCCCTATGTCCTTTAACCATTTTGAACATTTGAGCTAGGGGGCGTCAACAAACAAATTGAAAAATATTGAGAAGAGATTATAAAAAAAAAACACATGGATTTCATGCTTGAAAAATCTCCATACGATTAGTCATGAGCGCAAGTGGGAACGCACTATATTCGAAATCCAATTCCAAACACTGACTGTGAGTGCAACAAATACTACTAGATTTGATGGCTAATGCTCTCACATTTTTATTCATACTTGTCCGGAAGGTAGTGTTGCATTTTTTTTTTGTCATTTTCTCAGGATGGGTGTTGGGGAGTTTCAGCAAAAAAGCTTGCTGAATAACTCGAAGAGTAAGCAACAAGTTGAAAAACATGTAGAAGCGATCACTTTAAAATCATATTTAAAAAGAATATCGTCATAATTTTTACTGGATACTGTGACCAAGGGTCTAAGGAATAAAACCAAATAGATTGCATTAGAATAGATTCAGTAGTCTTGCGTTATGCGCGAATGTAATCGGCTATCATATTATTTATAGAGATTATATAAATAAAAATGAAGAATTATAAAAACTTATTGAAATTATTTGGGCATTTTATAAAATCAACTTTATGGCTCGAAATATATTTTATTCAATATTAAAAAAAAACACTTTGGCTATAGGTCAGCCCACTGTGCTGAGCTTTGGCATTTCCTTAATTTTGACGCTGTGGAGATCTTACAAGAGAAAGCAATCATGAGAAGAGATTCATATTAGAGATGCTCCACATTATTAACACCCCCACTGACAAGAGAATAAATTTCAAGATTGACACAGAAAATTGTGCTCATATTAATAGACATTTTGGTGACAATTAGTTTAATTTTAGTCTTTTTATTATTGCAACGTAAGTTTTGCTTGTTAATTTATTCAATTGTTTATTGTGCTTATTTATTTATTTTTTAATTGTTATTTATTAGTCACCCCTGAAGATGAAGAAGGATCTTCCTCGAAATATTGGGATTATTTTTTAAATAAATATTGATCTATAGCCAAAAAAAGTGTTTTTAATATTGTAATAAAAAGGTCAAACAAAATTCTCAAGATATATTTTATTCATAATTTGTTATCGATAGTTTTTTTTTCGGGTTACATGTTATATTATAATACCGATTTCTCAATTACATACCCAATTACATAATTGTTGCTTAATAAAGGGGTTGTCAACAAATAACATTTTTTGTTGATTCTTGTAAAAATTATTTGTGTCGTTTTTGAAATAAACTGTCAAATTGGATTTTTTTCATAGGTTATAATATCTTTTGGGTAATTGACGATTCATTTGATGAACAAGTAGCTGAATAGAGATTTCAATTTTGATGGACGATACAGCTCTGTTTTTATGCTTTTTATGTTAATACATAATTTTTTTCAGGCTAGGAGAATCAAACAGACTCCTTTGAAACATTACAGATTTATACCAAAATTCACAAGATGGCGGAGTGGGAACTTAACGTGCACGTTAAGTGTTAAACGATTGACCATCCACACCCAAAAATTCAAAAAGTATCCGAAAATTAGCAAAAACCTCTCATAAATCAAAAAAAAAATTTTAAATTTTAGTAATTTGTAAAATTTCCCAACAGTAGAAAAATTATAAAAATTGAAAAACTTTAAATACTTACAAGTAGCTGAAGATTTCAAAATTTAGAAAATATTATAAATATTCCAAAAAAACTTCACAAAGTATCCAAAAATTAGCAAAAACCTCTTTGAAATAAAAAAAATTTAAATTTCGGAAATTTGAAAAACTCCCAAAAGTAGAACAATTTTAAAAATTGAAAAACTTTAACAACTTATAAAAGTAGCTGAAGATTTCAAAACTTAAACAAAATTATAAATATTCCAAAACAAATTCAAAAAGTATCGAAAAATTAGTAAAAACCTTCTAGAAATAAAAAATATATAAAAAATTTTTAAATTTTAAAAATCTTGAAAAAATTCCCCAAAGTAGAATAATTGAAAAACTTTAACAACTTATACAAGTAGCTGAAGATTTCAAAATTTAGAAGAAATTATAAGAGTTAAAAAAAAATTCAAAAAGTATCCAAAAATTAGCAAAAACCTCTTAGAAATCAAAAAATATAAATTTTTAAATTTGAGAAAATCCCAAAAGTAGAACAATTCTAAAAATTGAAAAACTTTATCAACTTATACAAGTAGCTGAAGATTTCAAAATTTAGGAAAAAATTAAAATATTCCAAAACAAATTCAAAAAGTATCGAAAAATTAGCAAAAACCTCTTAGAAATAAAAAAAAATCAAAAATTTTTTTACATAACAAAAATTTTAAAAAAGTCCCAACAGTAGAAAAATTATAAAAATTGAAAAACTTTAACAACTAATTCAAGTAGCTGAAGATTGCTAACCCACCACTTTTCACCGTTCTAAAGTTTCCAAAAAACACTATAATTTTGATCAATACATAATCGTTATTTTGGGTAAAAAATGCAGTTTTCAGATTCAAACGAGTTCTGTTTAAAACTTTCAATAAAAACCATTTTACTTTCGGAAAAATAAAGATGATCATAAGTATTATTTATTTTACAGCCATTTTCGAAATCTCCTTTAAACGTTAACACTTACGCGTAATTTTATACTACATTGTTATAGACCATTTCTAGACCTATAACTCTGCATTCAAACTTTTTGATTCTATATAATGCACAAATTTTTAAAAGAAGATCATTTTCAGTTTCTTTTATTCTAATGAAATTTTAATAACGGACGTATAATATACGGCTGTATAAAAACCCCTATGTCCTTTAACCATTTTGAACATTTGAGCTAGGGAGCGTCAACAAACAAGTTGAAAAATATTGAGAAGAGATTAAAAAAAACACATGAATTTCAATCCTGAAAAATCTCCATACGATCAGTCATGAGCGCAAGACGGAACGCACTATATTCGAAATCCAATTCCAAACACTGACAGTGAGTGCAACAAATACTATTAGCTTTGATTGCAAATGCTCTCACATTTTTATTCATTCTTGTCCGGGAGGTAGTGTTGCATTTTTTTGTAGTCATTTTCTCTGGATGGTTGTTGGGGAGTTTCAGCAAAAAAGCTTGCAGAATAACTCGAAGAGTAAGCCTCAAGTTAAAAAATATGTAGAAGCGATCACTTTAAAAGCATATTTAAAAAGAATATAGTCATAATTTTTACTGGATATTGAAACCAAGGGTCTAAGGAATAAAACCAAATAGATTGCATTAGAATAGATTCAGTAGTTTTGCGTTATGCGCGAAGGAAATCGGCTATCATTTTATTTATAGAGATTATATAAATAAAAAAAAAGAATTATAAAAAATTATTGAAATTATTTGGTCATTTTATAAAATCATCTATGTGGCTCGAAAAATATTTTGATCATAATTTGTCATCGACAGTTTTGTTTTCGGGTTACATGTTATAATACAATACCGATTTCTCAATTACATACCCAATTGCATAATTGTTGCTTAATAAAGGGGCTGTCAACAAATTACATATTTAGTTGATTCTTGTAAAAATTATTTGTGTCGTTTTTAAAATAAACTGTCAAATTGGATTTTTTTCATAGGTTATAATATCTGTTGGGTAATTAACGATTCATTTGATGAACAAGTAGCTGAATAGAGATTTCAATTTTGATGGACAGCTCTGTTTTTATACTTTTTATGTCAATACATAATTTTTTTCAGGCTAGGAGAATCAAACAGACTCCTTTGAAACATTACAGATATATCCCAAAATTCACAAGATGGCGTAGTGGGAACTTAACGTGCACGTTAAGTGTTAAACGATTGACCATCCACACCCAAAAATTCAAAAAGTATCGGAAAATTATCAAAAACCTCTCATAAATCAAAAAAAAAAAATTTTAAATTTCAGTAATTTGTAAAATTTCCCAACAGTAGAAAAATTATAAAAATTGAAAAACTTTAAATACTTACAAGTAGCTGAAGATTTCAAAATTTAGAAAATATTATAAATATTCCAAAAAAACTTCACAAAGTATCCAAAAATTAGCAAAAACCTCTTTGAAATAAAAAAAATTTAAATTTCGGAAATTTGAAAAACTCCCAAGAGTAGAACATTTTTAAAAATTGAAAAACTTTAACAACTTATAAAAGTAGCTGAAAATTTCGAAATTTAGAAAAAATTATAAATATTCCAAAAAAAAATTCAAAAAGTATCGGAAAATTAGCAAAAACCTCTTAGAAATCAAACAAAAAATAAAAAATTTTTAAATTTCATAAATTTGAAAAAAAATTCCCCAAAGTAGAAAAATTATAAAAATTGAAAAACTTTAACAACTTAAAAGTAGCTGAAGATTTAGAAAATTAGAAAAAATAATAAACATTCAAAAACAATTCAAAAAGTATCGAAAATTTACCAAAAAACTTCTTAGAAATCAGAAAAAAAAATTTTTTAACTTTGAAAAATTTGAAAAAATTCCCAAAAGTACAAATATCATTAAAATTGAAAAACTTTTACAACTTATATAAGAAGCTGAAGATTTGAAAATTTAGAAAAAATTATAAGAATTAAAAAAATATTCAAAAAGTATCCAAAAATTAGCAAAAACCTTTTAGAAACCAAAAAATATAAATTTTTAATTTCGGAAATTTCAGAAATTCCCAAAAGTAGAAGAATTCTAAAAATTTAAAAACTTTATCAACTTATACAAGTAGCTGAAGATTTCAAAATTTAGAAATAATTTTAAATATTCCAAAACAAATTCAAAAAGTATCGAAAAATTAGCAAAAACCTCTTAAAAATCAAATAAAAAATAAAAAATTTTTAAATTTCAAAAATTTGAAAAAAATTCCCCATAGTAGAAAAATTATAAAAATTGAAAAACTTTAACAACTTACAAGTAGCTGAAGATTTAAAAATTTAAAAAAAATAATAAACATTCAAAAACAATTCAAAAAGTATCGAAAACTTACCAAAAAACTTCTTAGAAATCAGAAAAAAAAATTTTTTAGCTTTGAAAAGATTGAAAAAATTCCCAATAGTAGAAAAATTGTAAAAATTGAATAACTTTAACAACTTATACAAGTAGCTGAAGATTTCAAAATTTAAACAAAAATATAAATATTCCAAAAAAAATTCAAAAAGTATCGAAAAATTAGTAAAAACGTATTAGAAATCAAAAATATATAAAAAATTTTTAAATTTCAAAAATTGGAAAAAGGTTCCCAAAGTAGAAAAATTATAAAAATTGAAAAACTTTAACAACTTACACAAGTAGCTGAAGATTTCAAAATTTAGATAAAATTATATAAATTAAAAAAATATTCAAAAAGTATCGAAAAATTAGCAAAAACCTCTTAGAAATCAAAAAATATATGAATTTTTTAAATTTCAAAAATTTTAAAAAATTCCCAAAAGTACAAATATAATAAAAATTGAAAAACTTTTACAACTTATATAAGTAGCTGAAGATTTCAAAATTTAGAAAAAATTATAAAAATTAAAAAATTATTCAAAAAGTATCCAAAAATTAGCAAAAACCTTTTAGAAACCAAAAAATATAAATTTTTAATTTAGGAAATTTGAGAAATTCCCAAAAGGAGAACAATTCTAAAAATTTAAAAACTTTCTCAACTTATACAAGTAGCTGAAGATTTCAAAATTTAGAAATAATTTTAAATATTCCAAAACAAATTCAAAAAGTATCGAAAAATTAGCCAAAACTTCTTAGAAATCAAAAAAAAATCAAAAATTTTTTATATATCAAAAATTTAAAAAAAATCCTAACAGTAGAAAAGTTTTAAAAATTGAAAAACTTTAACAACTATTTCAATTATCTGAAGATTACTAACCCACCACTTTTCACCGTTCTAAAGTTTCCAAAAAACACTATAATTTTGATCAATACATAATCGTTATTTTGGGTAAAAAATGCAGTTTTTAGATTCAAACGAGTTCTGTTTAAAACTTTCAATAAAATCATTTTACTTTTGGAAAAATTAAGATGATCACAAGTATTATTTATTTTACTGCCATTTTCGAAATCTTCTTTAAACTTTTACACTTCGCGTAATTTTATACTACATAGTTATAGACCATTTCTAGACCTATAACTCTGCATTCAAACTTTTTGCTTCTATATAATGCACAAATTTTTAAGGGAAGATAATTTTTAGTTTCTTTTATTCTAATAAAAATTTAATAACGGACGTATAATAAACGGCTGTATGCATACCCCTATGTCTTTTAACCATTTTGAACATTTGAGCTAGGGGGCGTTAACAAACAAATTGAAAAATATTGAGAAGATTTCATGCTTGAAAAATCTCCATACGATTAGTCATGAGCGCAAGTGGGAACGCACTATATTCGAAATCCAATTCCAAACTCTGACAGTGAGTGCAACAAATACTACTAGATTTGATGGCTAATGCTCTCACATTTTTATTCATACTTGTCCGGGAGGTAGTGTTGCATTTTTTTTTTGTCATTTTCTCAGGTTGGGTGTTGGGGAGTTTCAGCAAAAAAGCTTGCAGAATAACTCGAAGAGTAAGCAACAAGTTGAAAAATATGTAGAAGCGATCACTTTAAAAGCATATTTAAAAAGAATATCGTCATAATTTTTACTGGATATTGTGACCAAGGGTCTAAGGAATAAAACCAAATAGATTGCATTAGAATAGATTCAGTAGTTTTGTGTTATGCGCGAACGTAATCGGCTATCATTTTATTTATAGAGATTATATAAATAAAAAAGAAGAATTATAAAAACTTATTGATATTATTTGGGCATTTTATAAAATCATCTATGTGGCTCGAAATATATTTTATTCAATATTAAAAAAAACACTTTGGCTATAGGTCAGCCCACTGTGCTGATCTTTGGCATTTCCTTAATTTTGACGCTGTGGTGATCTTACAAGAGAAAGCAATCATGAGAAGAGATTCATATTAGAGATGCTCCACATTATTAACACCCCCACTGACAATAGAATAAATTTCAAGATTGACACAGAAAATTGTGCTCATATTAATAGACATTTAGTTGACAATTAGTTAGTTTAATTTTAGTCTTTCTATTATTGTAACGTAAGTTTTTCTTGTTAATTTATTCTATTATATATTGTGCTAATTTATTTATTTTTTAATTGTTATTTATAAGTCACCACTGAAGATGAGGAAGGATCTTCCTCGAAATATTGGGATTATTTTTCAAGTAAATATTGTTCTATAGCCAAAAAAAGTGTTTTTAATATTGTAATAAAAAGGTCAAACAAAATTCTCAAGATATATTTTGTTCATAAGTTGTCATCGATAGTTTTGTTTTCGGGTTACATGTTATAATATAATTCCGATTTCTCAATTACATACCCAATTACATAATTGTTGCTTAATAATTGGGTTGTGAACAAATTACATATTTTGTTGATTCTTGTAAAAATTATTTGTGTCGTTTTTGAAATAAACTGTCAAATTGGATTTTTTTCGTAGGTTATAATATCTGTTGGTTAATTGACGATTCATTTGATGAACAAGTAGCTGAATAGAGATTTCAATTTTGATGGACGATACAGTCTCTTTTTATACTTTTTATGTCAATACATAATTTTTTTCAGGCTAGGAGAATCAAACAGACTCCTTTGAAACATTACAGATATATCCCAAAATTCACAAGATGGCGGAGTGGGAACTTAACGTGCACGTTAAGTGTTAAACGATTGACCATCCACACCCAAAAATTCAAAAAGTATCAAAAATTAGCAACAACCTCTCATAAATCAAAAAAAAAAAAATATTTTAAATTTCAGTAATTTGTAAAATTTCCCAACAGTAGAAAAATTATGAAAATTGAAAAACTTTAAATACTTACAAGTAGCTGAAGATTTCAAAATTTAGAAAATATTATAAATATTCCAAAAAAACTTCACAAAGTATCCAAAAATTAGCAAAAACCTCTTTGAAATAAAAAAAATATAAATTACGGAAATTTGAAAAACTCCCAAAAGTAGAACAATTTTAAAAATTGAAAAACTTTAACAACTTATACAAGTAGCTGAAAATTTCAAAATTTAGAAAAAATTATAAATATTTCATATAAAATTCAAAAAGTATCGGAAAGTTAGCAAAAACTTCTTTGAAATCAAATAAAAAATAAAAAATTTTTAAATTTCAAAAATTTGAAAAAAATTCCCCAAAGTAGAAAATTTATAAAAATTGAAAAACTTTAACAACTTACAAGTAGCTGAAGATGTAAAAATTTAGACAAAATAATAAACATTCAAAAACAATTCAAAAAGTATCGAAAACTTACCAAAAAACTTCTTAGAAATCAGAAAAAAAAATTTCTTAGCTTTGAAAAGTTTGAAAAAATTCCCAATAGTAGAAAAATTGTAAAAATTGAAAAAATTTTACAACTTACACAAATAACTGAAGATTTCAAAATTTAAGCAAAATTATAAATATTCCAAAAAAAATTCAAAAAGTATCGAAAAATTAGTAAAATCCTTTTAGAAATAAAAAATATATAAAAATTTTTAAATTTCAAAAATTATAAAAAATTCCCCAAAGTACAAAAATTACAAAAATTTGAAAACTTTAACAACTTACACAAGTAGCTGAAGATTTCAAAATTTAAACAAAATTATAAAAATTAAAAAAATATTCAAAAAGTATCGAAAAATTAGCAAAAACCTCTTAGAAATCAAAAAATATATAGATTTTTTAAATTTCAAAAATTTGAAAAAATTCCCCAAAGTAGAAAAATTATAAAAATTGAAAAACTTTAACAACTTACACAAGTAGCTGCAGATTTCAAAATTTAGAAAAAATTATAAAAATTAAAAAAATATTCAAAAAGTATCCAAAAATTAGCAAAAACCTTTTAGAAACAAAAAAATTTAAATTTTTAATTTCGGAAATTTGAGAAATTCCCCAAAGTAGAAGAATTCTAAAAATTTAAAAACTTTATCAACTTATACAAGTAGCTGAAGATTTCAAAATTTAGAAAAAATTTTAAATATTCCAAAACAAATTCAAAAAGTATCGAAAAATTAGCAAAAACTTCTTAGAAATCAAAAAAAATCAAAAATTTTTTATATATCAAAAATTTTAAAAAAATCTCAACAGTAGAAAAATTATAAAAATTGAAAAACTTTAACAACTATTTCAAGTAGCTGAAGATTACTAACCCACCACTTTTCACCGTTCTAAAGTTTCCAAAAAACACTATAATTTTGATCAATACATAATCGTTATTTTGGGTAAAAAATGCAGTTTGCAGATTCAAACTAGTTCTGTTTAAAACTTTCAATAAAAACCATTTTACTTTCGGAAAAATTATAATGATCATAAGTATTATATATTTTATTGCCATTTTCAAAATCTTCTTTAAACTTTTACACTTCGCGTAATTTATACTACATAGTTATAGACCATTTCTAGACCTATAACTCTGCATTCAAACTTTTTGCTTCTATGTAATGCACAAATTTTTAAGACAAGATCATTTTTAGTTTCTTTTATTCTAATAAAAATATAATAACGGACGTATAATAAACGGCTGTATGCATACCCCTATGTCCTTTAACCATTTTGAACATTTGAGCTAGGGGGCGTCAACAAACAAATTGAAAAATATTGAGAAGAGATTATAAAAAAAAACACATGGATTTCATGCTTGAAAAATCTCCATACGATTAGTCATGAGCGCAAGTGGGAACGCACTATATTCGAAATCCAATTCCAAACACTGACTGTGAGTGCAACAAATACTACTAGATTTGATGGCTAATGCTCTCACATTTTTATTCATACTTGTCCGGAAGGTAGTGTTGCATTTTTTTTTTGTCATTTTCTCAGGATGGGTGTTGGGGAGTTTCAGCAAAAAAGCTTGCTGAATAACTCGAAGAGTAAGCAACAAGTTGAAAAATATGTAGAAGCGATCACTTTAAAATCATATTTAAAAAGAATATCGTCATAATTTTTACTGGATATTGTGACCAAGGGTCTAAGGAATAAAACCAAATAGATTGCATTAGAATAGATTCAGTAGTTTTGCGTTATGCGCGAATGTAATCGGCTATCATATTATTTATAGAGATTATATAAATAAAAATGAAGAATTATAAAAACTTATTGAAATTATTTGGGCATTTTATAAAATCAACTTTATGGCTCGAAATATATTTTATTCAATATTAAAAAAAAACACTTTGGCTATAGGTCAGCCCACTGTGCTGAGCTTTGGCATTTCCTTAATTTTGACGCTGTGGAGATCTTACAAGAGAAAGCAATCATGAGAAGAGATTCATATTAGAGATGCTCCACATTATTAACACCCCCACTGACAAGAGAATAAATTTCAAGATTGACACAGAAAATTGTACTCATATTAATAGACATTTAGGTGACAATTAGTTTAATTTTAGTCTTTCTATTATTGCAACGTAAGTTTTGCTTGTTAATTTATTCAATTGTTTATTGTGCTTATTTATTTATTTTTTAATTGTTATTTATTAGTCACCCCTGAAGATGAAGAAGGATCTTCCTCGAAATATTGGGATTATTTTTTAAATAAATATTGATCTATAGCCAAAAAAAGTGTTTTTAATATTGTAATAAAAAGGTCAAACAAAATTCTCAAGATATATTTTATTCATAATTTGTTATCGATAGTTTTTTTTTCGGGTTACATGTTATATTATAATACCGATTTCTCAATTACATACCCAATTACATAATTGTTGCTTAATAAAGGGGTTGTCAACAAATAACATTTTTTGTTGATTCTTGTAAAAATTATTTGTGTCGTTTTTGAAATAAACTGTCAAATTGGATTTTTTTCATAGGTTATAATATCTTTTGGGTAATTGACGATTCATTTGATGAACAAGTAGCTGAATAGAGATTTCAATTTTGATGGACGATACAGCTCTGTTTTTATGCTTTTTATGTTAATACATAATTTTTTTCAGGCTAGGAGAATCAAACAGACTCCTTTGAAACATTACAGATTTATACCAAAATTCACAAGATGGCGGAGTGGGAACTTAACGTGCACGTTAAGTGTTAAACGATTGACCATCCACACCCAAAAATTCAAAAAGTATCCGAAAATTAGCAAAAACCTTTCATAAATCAAAAAAAAAATTTTAAATTTTAGTAATTTGTAAAATTTCCCAACAGTAGAAAAATTATAAAAATTGAAAAACTTTAAATACTTACAAGTAGCTGAAGATTTCAAAATTTAGAAAATATTATAAATATTCCAAAAAAACTTCACTTAAAATCCAAAAATTAGCAAAAACCTCTTAGAAATAAAAAAAAATTAGTTTCGGAAATTTGAAAAATTCCCAAAAGTAGAACAATTTCAAAAATTGAAAAACTTTAACAACTTATAAAAGTAGCTGAAGATTTCAAAATTTAAACAAAATTATAAATATTCCAAAAAAAATTCAAAAAGTATCGAAAAATTAGTAAAAACCTTTTAGAAATAAAAAATATATAAAAATTTTTAAATTTCAAAAATCTTGAAAAAATTCCCCAAAGTAGAATAATTGAAAAACTTTAACAACTTATACAAGTAGCTGAAGATTTCAGAATTTAAACAAAATTATAAGAGTTAAAAAAATATTCAAAAAGTATCCAAAAATTAGCAAAAACCCCTTCGAAATCAAAAAATATAAATTTTTAAATTTCGGAAATTTGAGAAATTCAAAAAAGTAGAACAATTCTAAAAATTGAAAAACTTTATCAACTTATACAAGTAGCTGAAGATTTCAAAATTTAGAAAAAAATTTAAATATTCCAAAACAAATTCAAAAAGTATCGAAAAATTAGCAAAAACCTCTTAGAAATAAAAAAAATCAAAAATTTTTTTATATAACAAAAATTTTAAAAAATTCCCAACAGTAGAAAAATTATAAAAATTGAAAAACTTTAACAACTAATTCAAGTAGCTGAAGATTGCTAACCCACCACTTTTCACCGTTCTAAAGTTTTCAAAAAACGCTATAATTTTGATCAATACATAATCGTTATTTTGGGTAAAAAATGCAGTTTGCAGATTCAAACGAGTTCTGTTTAAAACTTTCAATAAAAACCATTTTACTTTCGGAAAAATTAAGATGATCATAAGTATTATATATTTTACTGCCATTTTCGAAATATTCTTTAAACTTTAACACTTACGCGTAATTTTATACTACATAGTTATAGACCATTTCTAGACCTATAACTCTGCATTCAAACTTTTTGCTTCTATGTAATGCACAAATTTTTAAGACAAGATCATTTTTAGTTTCTTTTATTCTAATAAAAATATAATAACGGACGTATAATAAACGGCTGTATGCATACCCCTATGTCCTTTAACCATTTTGAACATTTGAGCTAGGGGGCGTCAACAAACAAATTGAAAAATATTGAGAAGAGATTATAAAAAAAAACACATGGATTTCATGCTTGAAAAATCTCCATACGATTAGTCATGAGCGCAAGTGGGAACGCACTATATTCGAAATCCAATTCCAAACACTGACTGTGAGTGCAACAAATACTACTAGATTTGATGGCTAATGCTCTCACATTTTTATTCATACTTGTCCGGAAGGTAGTGTTGCATTTTTTTTTTGTCATTTTCTCAGGATGGGTGTTGGGGAGTTTCAGCAAAAAAGCTTGCTGAATAACTCGAAGAGTAAGCAACAAGTTGAAAAATATGTAGAAGCGATCACTTTAAAATCATATTTAAAAAGAATATCGTCATAATTTTTACTGGATATTGTGACCAAGGGTCTAAGGAATAAAACCAAATAGATTGCATTAGAATAGATTCAGTAGTTTTGCGTTATGCGCGAATGTAATCGGCTATCATATTATTTATAGAGATTATATAAATAAAAATGAAGAATTATAAAAACTTATTGAAATTATTTGGGCATTTTATAAAATCAACTTTATGGCTCGAAATATATTTTATTCAATATTAAAAAAAAACACTTTGGCTATAGGTCAGCCCACTGTGCTGAGCTTTGGCATTTCCTTAATTTTGACGCTGTGGAGATCTTACAAGAGAAAGCAATCATGAGAAGAGATTCATATTAGAGATGCTCCACATTATTAACACCCCCACTGACAAGAGAATAAATTTCAAGATTGACACAGAAAATTGTGTTCATATTAATAGACATTTAGGTGACAATTAGTTTAATTTTAGTCTTTCTATTATTGCAACGTAAGTTTTGCTTGTTAATTTATTCAATTGTTTATTGTGCTTATTTATTTATTTTTTAATTGTTATTTATTAGTCACCCCTGAAGATGAAGAAGGATCTTCCTCGAAATATTGGGATTATTTTTTAAATAAATATTGACCTATAGCCAAAAAAAGTGTTTTTAATATTGTAATAAAAAGGTCAAACAAAATTCTCAAGATATATTTTATTCATAATTTGTTATCGATAGTTTTTTTTTCGGGTTACATGTTATATTATAATACCAATTTCTCAATTACATACCCAATTACATAATTGTTGCTTAATAAAGGGGTTGTCAACAAATAACATTTTTTGTTGATTCTTGTAAAAATTATTTGTGTCGTTTTTGAAATAAACTGTCAAATTGGATTTTTTTCATAGGTTATAATTTCTTTTGGGTAATTGACGATTCATTTGATGAACAAGTAGCTGAATAGAGATTTCAATTTTGATGGACGATACAGCTCTGTTTTTATGCTTTTTATGTTAATACATAATTTTTTTCAGGCTAGGAGAATCAAACAGACTCCTTTGAAACATTACAGATTTATACCAAAATTCACAAGATGGCGGAGTGGGAACTTAACGTGCACGTTAAGTGTTAAACGATTGACCATCCACACCCAAAAATTCAAAAACTATCCGAAAATTAGCAAAAACCTCTCATAAATCAAAAAAAAAATTTTAAATTTTAGTAATTTGTAAAATTTCCCAACAGTAGAAAAATTATAAAAATTGAAAAACTTTAAATACTTACAAGTAGCTGAAGATTTCAAAATTTAGAAAATATTATAAATATTCCAAAAAAACTTCACATAAAATTCAAAAATTAGCAAAAACCTCTTAGAAATAAAAAAAAATTAGTTTCGGAAATTTGAAAAATTCCCAAAAGTAGAACAATTTTAAAAATTGAAAAACTTTAACAACTTATAAAAGTAGCTGAAGATTTCAAAATTTAAACAAAATTATAAATATTCCAAAAAAAATTCAAAAAGTATCGAAAAATTAGTAAAAACCTTTTAGAAATAAAAAATATATAAAAATTTTTAAATTTCAAAAATCTTGAAAAAATTCCCCAAAGTAGAATAATTGAAAAACTTTAACAACTTATACAAGTAGCTGAAGATTTCAGAATTTAAACAAAATTATAAGAGTTAAAAAAATATTCAAAAAGTATCCAAAAATTAGCAAAAACCCCTTCGAAATCAAAAAATATAAATTTTTAAATTTCGGAAATTTGAGAAATTCAAAAAAGTAGAACAATTCTAAAAATTGAAAAACTTTATCAACTTATACAAGTAGCTGAAGATTTCAAAATTTAGAAAAAAATTTAAATATTCCAAAACAAATTCAAAAAGTATCGAAAAATTAGCAAAAACCTCTTAGAAATAAAAAAAATCAAAAATTTTTTTATATAACAAAAATTTTAAAAAATTCCCAACAGTAGAAAAATTATAAAAATTGAAAAACTTTAACAACTAATTCAAGTAGCTGAAGATTGCTAACTCACCACTTTTCACCGTTCTAAAGTTTTCAAAAAACGCTATAATTTTGATCAATACATAATCGTTATTTTGGGTAAAAAATGCAGTTTGCAGATTCAAACGAGTTCTGTTTAAAACTTTCAATAAAAACCATTTTACTTTCGGAAAAATTAAGATGATCATAAGTATTATATATTTTACTGCAATTTTCGAAATATTCTTTAAACTTTAACACTTACGCGTAATTTTATACTACATAGTTATAGACCATTTCTAGACCTATAACTCTGCATTCATACTTTTTGATTCTATATAATGCACAAATTTTTAAAAGAAGATCATTTTCAGTTTCTTTTATTCTAATGAAATTTTAATAACGGACGTATAATATACGGCTGTATAAATACCCCTATGTCCTTTAACCATTTTGAACATTTGAGCTAGGGAGCGTCAACAAACAAGTTGAAAAATATTGAGAAGAGATTAAAAAAAAACACATGAATTTCAATCCTGAAAAATCTCCATACGATCAGTCATGAGCGCAAGACGGAACGCACTATATTCGAAATCCAATTCCAAACACTGACAGTGAGTGCAACAAATACTATTAGCTTTGATTGCAAATGCTCTCACATTTTTATTCATACTTGTCCGGGAGGTAGTGTTGCATTTTTTTGTAGTCATTTTCTCTGGATGGTTGTTGGGGAGTTTCAGCAAAAAAGCTTGCTGAATAACTCGAAGAGTAAGCAACAAGTTGAAAAATATGTAGAAGAGATCACTATAAAAGCATATTTAAAAAGAATATCGTCATAATTTTTACTGGCTATTGAAACCAAGGGTCTAAGGAATAAAACCAAATAGATTGCATTAGAATAGATTCAGTAGTTTTGCGTTATGCGCGAAGGAAATCGGCTATCATTTTATTTATAGAGATTATATAAATACAAAAAAAGAATTATAAAAAATTATTGAAATTATTTGGTCATTTTATAAAATCATCTATGTGGCTCGCAATATATTTTGATCATAATTTGTCATCGATAGTTTTGTTTTCGGGTTACATGTTGTAATATAATACCGATTTTTCAATTACATACGCAATTGTATAATTGTTGCTTAATAAAGGGGCTGTCAACAAATTACATATTTTGTTGATTCTTGTAAAAATTATTTGTGTTGTTTTTGAAATAAACTGTCAAATTGGATTTTTTTCATAGGTTATAATATCTGTTGGGTAATTGACGATTCATTTGATGAACAAGTAGCTGAATAGATTTTTCAATTTTAATGGACGATACAGCTCAGTTTTTAAACTTTTTATGTCAATACATAATTTTTGTCAGGCTAGGAGAATCAAACAAACTCCTTTGAAACATTACAGATATATCCCAAAATTCACAAGATGGCGGAGTGGGAACTTAACGTGCACGTTAAGTGTTAAACGATTGACCATCCACACCCAAAAATTCAAAAACTATCCGAAAATTAGCAAAAACCTCTCATAAATCAAAAAAAAAATTTTAAATTTTAGTAATTTGTAAAATTTCCCAACAGTAGAAAAATTATAAAAATTGAAAAACTTTAAATACTTACAAGTAGCTGAAGATTTCAAAATTTAGAAAATATTATAAATATTCCAAAAAAACTTCACATAAAATTCAAAAATTAGCAAAAACCTCTTAGAAATAAAAAAAGATTAGTTTCGGAAATTTGAAAAATTCCCAAAAGTAGAACAATTTTAAAAATTGAAAAACTTTAACAACTTATAAAAGTAGCTGAAGATTTCAAAATTTAAACAAAATTATAAATATTCCAAAAAAAAATCCAAAAAGTATCGAAAAATTAGTAAAAACCTTTTAGAAATAAAAAATATATAAAAATTTTTAAATTTCAAAAATCTTGAAAAAATTCCCCAAAGTAGAATAATTGAAAAACTTTAACAACTTATACAAGTAGCTGAAGATTTCAGAATTTAAACAAAATTATAAGAGTTAAAAAAATATTCAAAAAGTATCCAAAAATTAGCAAAAACCCCTTCGAAATCAAAAAATATAAATTTTTAAATTTCGGAAATTTGAGAAATTAAAAAAAGTAGAACAATTCTAAAAATTGAAAAACTTTATCAACTTATACAAGTAGCTGAAGATTTCAAAATTTAGAAAAAAATTTAAATATTCCAAAACAAATTCAAAAAGTATCGAAAAATTAGCAAAAACCTCTTAGAAATAAAAAAAATCAAAAATTTTTTTATATAACAAAAATTTTAAAAAATTCCCAACAGTAGAAAAATTATAAAAATTGAAAAACTTTAACAACTAATTCAAGTAGCTGAAGATTGCTAACCCACCACTTTTCACCGTTCTAAAGTTTTCAAAAAACGCTATAATTTTGATCAATACATAATCGTTATTTTGGGTAAAAAATGCAGTTTGCAGATTCAAACGAGTTCTGTTTAAAACTTTCAATAAAAACCATTTTACTTTCGGAAAAATTAAGATGATCATAAGTATTATATATTTTACTGCAATTTTCGAAATATTCTTTAAACTTTAACACTTACGCGTAATTTTATACTACATAGTTATAGACCATTTCTAGACCTATAACTCTGCATTCATACTTTTTGATTCTATATAATGCACAAATTTTTAAAAGAAGATCATTTTCAGTTTCTTTTATTCTAATGAAATTTTAATAACGGACGTATAATATACGGCTGTATAAATACCCCTATGTCCTTTAACCATTTTGAACATTTGAGCTAGGGAGCGTCAACAAACAAGTTGAAAAATATTGAGAAGAGATTAAAAAAAAACACATGAATTTCAATCCTGAAAAATCTCCATACGATCAGTCATGAGCGCAAGACGGAACGCACTATATTCGAAATCCAATTCCAAACACTGACAGTGAGTGCAACAAATACTATTAGCTTTGATTGCAAATGCTCTCACATTTTTATTCATACTTGTCCGGGAGGTAGTGTTGCATTTTTTTGTAGTCATTTTCTCTGGATGGTTGTTGGGGAGTTTCAGCAAAAAAGCTTGCTGAATAACTCGAAGAGTAAGCAACAAGTTGAAAAATATGTAGAAGAGATCACTATAAAAGCATATTTAAAAAGAATATCGTCATAATTTTTACTGGCTATTGAAACCAAGGGTCTAAGGAATAAAACCAAATAGATTGCATTAGAATAGATTCAGTAGTTTTGCGTTATGCGCGAAGGAAATCGGCTATCATTTTATTTATAGAGATTATATAAATACAAAAAAAGAATTATAAAAAATTATTGAAATTATTTGGTCATTTTATAAAATCATCTATGTGGCTCGCAATATATTTTGATCATAATTTGTCATCGATAGTTTTGTTTTCGGGTTACATGTTGTAATATAATACCGATTTTTCAATTACATACCCAATTGTATAATTGTTGCTTAATAAAGGGGCTGTCAACAAATTACATATTTTGTTGATTCTTGTAAAAATTATTTGTGTTGTTTTTGAAATAAACTGTCAAATTGGATTTTTTTCATAGGTTATAATATCTGTTGGGTAATTGACGATTCATTTGATGAACAAGTAGCTGAATAGATTTTTCAATTTTAATGGACGATACAGCTCAGTTTTTAAACTTTTTATGTCAATACATAATTTTTGTCAGGCTAGGAGAATCAAACAAACTCCTTTGAAACATTACAGATATATCCCAAAATTCACAAGATGGCGGAGTGGGAACTTAACGTGCACGTTAAGTGTTAAACGATTGACCATCCACACCCAAAAATTCAAAAACTATCCGAAAATTAGCAAAAACCTCTCATAAATCAAAAAAAAAATTTTAAATTTTAGTAATTTGTAAAATTTCCCAACAGTAGAAAAATTATAAAAATTGAAAAACTTTAAATACTTACAAGTAGCTGAAGATTTCAAAATTTAGAAAATATTATAAATATTCCAAAAAAACTTCACAAAGTATCCAAAAATTAGCAAAAACCTCATAGAAATAAAAAAAATATAAATTACGGAAATTTGAAAAACTCCCAAAAGTAGAACAATTTTAAAAATTGAAAAACTTTAACAACTTATACAAGTAGCTGAAAATTTCAAAATTTAGAAAAAATTATAAATATTTCATATAAAATTCAAAAAGTATCGGAAAGTTAGCAAAAACTTCTTTGAAATCAAATAAAAAATAAAAAATTTTTAAATTTCAAAAATTTGAAAAAAATTCCCCAAAGTAGAAAATTTATAAAAATTGAAAAACTTTAACAACTTACAAGTAGCTGAAGATGTAAAAATTTAGACAAAATAATAAACATTCAAAAACAATTCAAAAAGTATCGAAAACTTACCAAAAAACTTCTTAGAAATCAGAAAAAAAAATTTCTTAGCTTTGAAAAGTTTGAAAAAATTCCCAATAGTAGAAAAATTGTAAAAATTGAAAAAATTTTACAACTTACACAAATAACTGAAGATTTCAAAATTTAAGCAAAATTATAAATATTCCAAAAAAAATTCAAAAAGTATCGAAAAATTAGTAAAAACCTTTTAGAAATAAAAAATATATAAAAATTTTTAAATTTCAAAAATCTTGAAAAAATTCCCCAAAGTAGAATAATTGAAAAACTTTAACATTTTATACAAGTAGCTGAAGATTTCAGAATTTAAACAAAATTATAAGAGTTAAAAAAATATTCAAAAAGTATCCAAAAATTAGCAAAAACCCCTTCGAAATCAAAAAATATAAATTTTTAAATTTCGGAAATTTGAGAAATTCAAAAAAGTAGAACAATTCTAAAAATTGAAAAACTTTATCAACTTATACAAGTAGCTGAAGATTTCAAAATTTAGGAAAAAATTAAAATATTCCAAAACAAATTCAAAAAGTATCGAAAAATTAGCAAAAACCTCTTAGAAATAAAAAAAAATCAAAAATTTTTTTATGTAACAAAAATTTTAAAAAAGTCCCAACAGTAGAAAAATTATAAAAATTGAAAAACTTTAACAACTAATTCAAGTAGCTGAAGATTGCTAACCCACCACTTTTCACCGTTCTAAAGTTTCCAAAAAACACTATAATTTTGATCAATACATAATCGTTATTTTGGGTAAAAAATGCAGTTTTCAGATTCAAACGAGTTCTGTTTAAAACTTTCAATAAAAACCATTTTACTTTCGGAAAAATTAATATGATCATAAGTATTATTTATTTTACAGCCATTTTCGAAATCTCCTTTAAACGTTAACGCTTACGCGTAATTTTATACTACATTGTTATAGACCATTTCTAGACCTATAACTCTACATTCAAACTTTTTGATTCTATATAATGCACAAATTTTTAAAAGAAGATCATTTTCAGTTTCTTTTATTCTAATGCAATTTTAATAACGGACGTATAATATACGGCTGTATAAATACCCCTATGTCCTTTAACCATTT
Organism: Meiosimyza decipiens; assembly: GCA_963680825.1. Classification (NCBI taxonomy): domain Eukaryota; kingdom Metazoa; phylum Arthropoda; class Insecta; order Diptera; family Lauxaniidae; genus Meiosimyza; species Meiosimyza decipiens. Next base: position 36,993,282 of record OY804261.1, read on the forward strand.
TGAACATTTGAGCTAGGGAGCGTCAACAAACAAGTTGAAAAATATTGAGAAGAGATTAAAAAAAACACATGAATTTCAATCCTGAAAAATCTCCATACGATCAGTCATGAGCGCAAGACGGAACGCACTATATTCGAAATCCAATTCCAAACACTGACAGTGAGTGCAACAAATACTATTAGCTTTGATTGCAAATGCTCTCACATTTTTATTCATTCTTGTCCGGGAGGTAGTGTTGCCTTTTTTTGTAGTCATTTTCTCTGGATGGTTGTTGGGGAGTTTCAGCAAAAAAGCTTGCAGAATAACTCGAAGAGTAAGCAACAAGTTAAAAAATATGTAGAAGCGATCACTTTAAAAGCATATTTAAAAAGAATATAGTCATAATTTTTACTGGATATTGAAACCAAGGGTCTAAGGAATAAAACCAAATAGATTGCATTAGAATAGATTCAGTAATTTTGCGTTATGCGCGAAGGAAATCGGCTATCATTTTATTTATAGAGATTATATAAATAAAAAAAAAGAATTATAAAAAATTATTGAAATTATTTGGTCATTTTATAAAATCATCTATGTGGCTCGAAATATATTTTGATCATAATTTGTCATCGATAGTTTTGTTTTCGGGTTACATGTTAAAATATAATACCGATTTCTCAATTACATACCCAATTGCATAATTGTTGCTTAATAAAGGGGCTGTCAACAAATTACATATTTTGTTGATTCTTGTAAAAATTATTTGTGTCGTTTTTGAAATAAACTGTCAAATTGGATTTTTTTCATAGGTTATAATATCTGTTGGGTAATTAACGATTCATTTGATGAACAAGTAGCTGAATAGAGATTTCAATTTTGATGGACGATACAGCTCTGTTTTTATACTTTTTATGTCAATACATAATTTTTTTCAGGCTAGGAGAATCAAACAGACTCCTTTGAAACATTACAGATATATCCCAAAATTCACAAGATGGCGGAGTGGGAACTTAACGTGCACGTTAAGTGTTAAACGATTGACCATCCACACCCAAAAATTCAAAAAGTATCGAAAAATTAGCAGAAACCTCTCATAAATCAAAAAAAAAAAAATTTAAAATTTCAGTAATTTGTAAAATTTCCCAACAGTAGAAAAATTATAAAAATTGAAAAACTTTAAATACTTACAAGTAGCTGAAGATTTCAAAATTTAGAAAAAATTATAAATATTTCATATAAAATTCAAAAAGTATCGGAAAGTTAGCAAAAACTTCTTTGAAATCAAATAAAAAATAAAAAATTTTTAAATTTCAAAAATTTGAAAAAAATTCCCCAAAGTAGAAAATTTATAAAAATTGAAAAACTTTAACAACTTACAAGTAGCTGAAGATGTAAAAATTTAGACAAAATAATAAACATTCAAAAACAATTCAAAAAGTATCGAAAACTTACCAAAAAACTTCTTAGAAATCAGAAAAAAAAATTTCTTAGCTTTGAAAAGTTTGAAAAAATTCCCAATAGTAGAAAAATTGTAAAAATTGAAAAAATTTTACAACTTACACAAATAGCTGAAGATTTCAAAATTTAAACAAAATTATAAATATTCCAAAAAAAATTCAAAAAGTATCGAAAAATTAGTAAAAACCTCTTAGAAATAAAAAATATATAAAAAATTTTTAAATTTCAAAAATTATAAAAAATTCCCCAAAGTACAAAAATTACAAAAATTTGAAAACTTTAACAACTTACACAAGTAGCTGAAGATTTCAAAATTTAAACAAAATTATAAAAATTAAAAAAATATTCAAAAAGTATCGAAAAATTAGCAAAAACCTCTTAGAAATCAAAAAATATATAGATTTTTTAAATTTCAAAAATTTGAAAAAATTCCCCAAAGTAGAAAAATTATAAAAATTGAAAAACTTTAACAACTTACACAAGTAGCTGCAGATTTCAAAATTTAGAAAAAATTAAAAAAATATTCAAAAAGTATCCAAAAATTAGCAAAAACCTTTTAGAAACAAAAAAATTTAAATTTTTAATTTCGGAAATTTGAGAAATTCCCCAAAGTAGAAGAATTCTAAAAATTTAAAAACTTTATCAACTTATACAAGTAGCTGAAGATTTCAAAATTTAGAAAAAATTTTAAATATTCCAAAACAAATTCAAAAAGTATCGAAAAATTAGCAAAAACTTCTTAGAAATCAAAAAAAATCAAAAATTTTTTATATATCAAAAATTTTAAAAAAATCTCAACAGTAGAAAAATTATAAAAATTGAAAAACTTTAACAACTATTTCAAGTAGCTGAAGATTACTAACCCACCACTTTTCACCGTTCTAAAGTTTCCAAAAAACACTATAATTTTGATCAATACATAATCGTTATTTTGGGTAAAAAATGCAGTTTGCAGATTCAAACTAGTTCTGTTTAAAACTTTCAATAAAAACCATTTTACTTTCGGAAAAATTATAATGATCATAAGTATTATATATTTTATTGCCATTTTCAAAATCTTCTTTAAACTTTTACACTTCGCGTAATTTATACTACATAGTTATAGACCATTTCTAGACCTATAACTCTGCATTCAAACTTTTTGCTTCTATGTAATGCACAAATTTTTAAGACAAGATCATTTTTAGTTTCTTTTATTCTAATAAAAATATAATAACGGACGTATAATAAACGGCTGTATGCATACCCCTATGTCCTTTAACTATTTTGAACATTTGAGCTAGGGGGCGTCAACAAACAAATTGAAAAATATTGAGAAGAGATTATAAAAAAAAACACATGGATTTCATGCTTGAAAAATCTCCATACGATTAGTCATGAGCGCAAGTGGGAACGCACTATATTCGAAATCCAATTCCAAACACTGACTGTGAGTGCAACAAATACTACTAGATTTGATGGCTAATGCTCTCACATTTTTATTCATACTTGTCCGGAAGGTAGTGTTGCATTTTTTTTTTGTCATTTTCTCAGGATGGGTGTTGGGGAGTTTCAGCAAAAAAGCTTGCTGAATAACTCGAAGAGTAAGCAACAAGTTGAAAAATATGTAGAAGCGATCACTTTAAAATCATATTTAAAAAGAATATCGTCATAATTTTTACTGGATATTGTGACCAAGGGTCTAAGGAATAAAACCAAATAGATTGCATTAGAATAGATTCAGTAGTTTTGCGTTATGCGCGAATGTAATCGGCTATCATATTATTTATAGAGATTATATAAATAAAAATGAAGAATTATAAAAACTTATTGAAATTATTTGGGCATTTTATAAAATCAACTTTATGGCTCGAAATATATTTTATTCAATATTAAAAAAAAACACTTTGGCTATAGGTCAGCCCACTGTGCTGAGCTTTGGCATTTCCTTAATTTTGACGCTGTGGAGATCTTACAAGAGAAAGCAATCATGAGAAGAGATTCATATTAGAGATGCTCCACATTATTAACACCCCCACTGACAAGAGAATAAATTTCAAGATTGACACAGAAAATTGTGCTCATATTAATAGACATTTAGGTGACAATTAGTTTAATTTTAGTCTTTCTATTATTGCAACGTAAGTTTTGCTTGTTAATTTATTCAATTGTTTATTGTGCTTATTTATTTATTTTTTAATTGTTATTTATTAGTCACCCCTGAAGATGAAGAAGGATCTTCCTCGAAATATTGGGATTATTTTTTAAATAAATATTGATCTATAGCCAAAAAAAGTGTTTTTAATATTGTAATAAAAAGGTCAAACAAAATTCTCAAGATATATTTTATTCATAATTTGTTATCGATAGTTTTTTTTTCGGGTTACATGTTATATTATAATACCGATTTCTCAATTACATACCCAATTACATAATTGTTGCTTAATAAAGGGGTTGTCAACAAATAACATTTTTTGTTGATTCTTGTAAAAATTATTTGTGTCGTTTTTGAAATAAACTGTCAAATTGGATTTTTTTCATAGGTTATAATATCTTTTGGGTAATTGACGATTCATTTGATGAACAAGTAGCTGAATAGAGATTTCAATTTTGATGGACGATACAGCTCTGTTTTTATGCTTTTTATGTTAATACATAATTTTTTTCAGGCTAGGAGAATCAAACAGACTCCTTTGAAACATTACAGATTTATACCAAAATTCACAAGATGGCGGAGTGGGAACTTAACGTGCACGTTAAGTGTTAAACGATTGACCATCCACACCCAAAAATTCAAAAAGTATCCGAAAATTAGCAAAAACCTTTCATAAATCAAAAAAAAAATTTTAAATTTTAGTAATTTGTAAAATTTCCCAACAGTAGAAAAATTATAAAAATTGAAAAACTTTAAATACTTACAAGTAGCTGAAGATTTCAAAATTTAGAAAATATTATAAATATTCCAAAAAAACTTCACTTAAAATCCAAAAATTAGCAAAAACCTCTTAGAAATAAAAAAAAATTAGTTTCGGAAATTTGAAAAATTCCCAAAAGTAGAACAATTTTAAAAATTGAAAAACTTTAACAACTTATAAAAGTAGCTGAAGATTTCAAAATTTAAACAAAATTATAAATATTCCAAAAAAAATTCAAAAAGTATCGAAAAATTAGTAAAAACCTTTTAGAAATAAAAAATATATAAAAATTTTTAAAATTCAAAAATCTTGAAAAAATTCCCCAAAGTAGAATAATTGAAAAACTTTAACAACTTATACAAGTAGCTGAAGATTTCAGAATTTAAACAAAATTATAAGAGTTAAAAAAATATTCAAAAAGTATCCAAAAATTAGCAAAAACCCCTTCGAAATCAAAAAATATAAATTTTTAAATTTCGGAAATTTGAGAAATTCAAAAAAGTAGAACAATTCTAAAAATTGAAAAACTTTATCAACTTATACAAGTAGCTGAAGATTTCAAAATTTAGAAAAAAATTTAAATATTCCAAAACAAATTCAAAAAGTATCGAAAAATTAGCAAAAACCTCTTAGAAATAAAAAAAATCAAAAATTTTTTTATATAACAAAAATTTTAAAAAATTCCCAACAGTAGAAAAATTATAAAAATTGAAAAACTTTAACAACTAATTCAAGTAGCTGAAGATTGCTAACCCACCACTTTTCACCGTTCTAAAGTTTTCAAAAAACGCTATAATTTTGATCAATACATAATCGTTATTTTGGGTAAAAAATGCAGTTTGCAGATTCAAACGAGTTCCGTTTAAAACTTTCAATAAAAACCATTTTACTTTCGGAAAAATTAAGATGATCATAAGTATTATATATTTTACTGCCATTTTCGAAATATTCTTTAAACTTTAACACTTACGCGTAATTTTATACTACATAGTTATAGACCATTTCTAGACCTATAACTCTGCATTCAAACTTTTTGCTTCTATGTAATGCACAAATTTTTAAGACAAGATCATTTTTAGTTTCTTTTATTCTAATAAAAATATAATAACGGACGTATAATAAACGGCTGTATGCATACCCCTATGTCCTTTAACCATTTTGAACATTTGAGCTAGGGGGCGTCAACAAACAAATTGAAAAATATTGAGAAGAGATTATAAAAAAAAACACATGGATTTCATGCTTGAAAAATCTCCATACGATTAGTCATGAGCGCAAGTGGGAACGCACTATATTCGAAATCCAATTCCAAACACTGACTGTGAGTGCAACAAATACTACTAGATTTGATGGCTAATGCTCTCACATTTTTATTCATACTTGTCCGGAAGGTAGTGTTGCATTTTTTTTTTGTCATTTTCTCAGGATGGGTGTTGGGGAGTTTCAGCAAAAAAGCTTGCTGAATAACTCGAAGAGTAAGCAACAAGTTGAAAAATATGTAGAAGCGATCACTTTAAAATCATATTTAAAAAGAATATCGTCATAATTTTTACTGGATATTGTGACCAAGGGTCTAAGGAATAAAACCAAATAGATTGCATTAGAATAGATTCAGTAGTTTTGCGTTATGCGCGAATGTAATCGGCTATCATATTATTTATAGAGATTATATAAATAAAAATGAAGAATTATAAAAACTTATTGAAATTATTTGGGCATTTTATAAAATCAACTTTATGGCTCGAAATATATTTTATTCAATATTAAAAAAAAACACTTTGGCTATAGGTCAGCCCACTGTGCTGAGCTTTGGCATTTCCTTAATTTTGACGCTGTGGAGATCTTACAAGAGAAAGCAATCATGAGAAGAGATTCATATTAGAGATGCTCCACATTATTAACACCCCCACTGACAAGAGAATAAATTTCAAGATTGACACAGAAAATTGTGCTCATATTAATAGACATTTAGGTGACAATTAGTTTAATTTTAGTCTTTCTATTATTGCAACGTAAGTTTTGCTTGTTAATTTATTCAATTGTTTATTGTGCTAATTTATTTATTTTTTAATTGTTATTTATTAGTCACCCCTGAAGATGAAGAAGGATCTTCCTCGAAATATTGGGATTATTTTTTAAATAAATATTGATCTATAGCCAAAAAAAGTGTTTTTAATATTGTAATAAAAAGGTCAAACAAAATTCTCAAGATATATTTTATTCATAATTTGTTATCGATAGTTTTTTTTTCGGGTTACATGTTATATTATAATACCGATTTCTCAATTACATACCCAATTACATAATTGTTGCTTAATAAAGGGGTTGTCAACAAATAACATTTTTTGTTGATTCTTGTAAAAATTATTTGTGTCGTTTTTGAAATAAACTGTCAAATTGGATTTTTTTCATAGGTTATAATTTCTTTTGGGTAATTGACGATTCATTTGATGAACAAGTAGCTGAATAGAGATTTCAATTTTGATGGACGATACAGCTCTGTTTTTATGCTTTTTATGTTAATACATAATTTTTTTCAGGCTAGGAGAATCAAACAGACTCCTTTGAAACATTACAGATTTATACCAAAATTCACAAGATGGCGGAGTGGGAACTTAACGTGCACGTTAAGTGTTAAACGATTGACCATCCACACCCAAAAATTCAAAAACTATCCGAAAATTAGCAAAAACCTCTCATAAATCAAAAAAAAAATTTTAAATTTTAGTAATTTGTAAAATTTCCCAACAGTAGAAAAATTATAAAAATTGAAAAACTTTAAATACTTACAAGTAGCTGAAGATTTCAAAATTTAGAAAATATTATAAATATTCCAAAAAAACTTCACATAAAATTCAAAAATTAGCAAAAACCTCTTAGAAATAAAAAAAAATTAGTTTCGGAAATTTGAAAAATTCCCAAAAGTAGAACAATTTTAAAAATTGAAAAACTTTAACAGCTTATAAAAGTAGCTGAAGATTTCAAAATTTAAACAAAATTATAAATATTCCAAAAAAAATTCAAAAAGTATCGAAAAATTAGTAAAAACCTTTTAGAAATAAAAAATATATAAAAATTTTTAAATTTCAAAAATCTTGAAAAAATTCCCCAAAGTAGAATAATTGAAAAACTTTAACAACTTATACAAGTAGCTGAAGATTTCAGAATTTAAACAAAATTATAAGAGTTAAAAAAATATTCAAAAAGTATCCAAAACTTAGCAAAAACCCCTTCGAAATCAAAAAATATAAATTTTTAAATTTCGGAAATTTGAGAAATTCAAAAAAGTAGAACAATTCTAAAAATTTAATAACTTTATCAACTTATACAAGTAGCTGAAGATTTCAAAATTTAGAAAAAAATTTAAATATTCCAAAACAAATTCAAAAAGTATCGAAAAATTAGCAAAAACCTCTTAGAAATAAAAAAAATCAAAAATTTTTTTATATAACAAAAATTTTAAAAAATTCCCAACAGTAGAAAAATTATAAAAATTGAAAAACTTTAACAACTAATTCAAGTAGCTGAAGATTGCTAACCCACCACTTTTCACCGTTCTAAAGTTTTCAAAAAACGCTATAATTTTGATCAATACATAATCGTTATTTTGGGTAAAAAATGCAGTTTGCAGATTCAAACGAGTTCTGTTTAAAACTTTCAATAAAAACCATTTTACTTTCGGAAAAATTAAGATGATCATAAGTATTATATATTTTACTGCAATTTTCGAAATATTCTTTAAACTTTAACACTTACGCGTAATTTTATACTACATAGTTATAGACCATTTCTAGACCTATAACTCTGCATTCATACTTTTTGATTCTATATAATGCACAAATTTTTAAAAGAAGATCATTTTCAGTTTCTTTTATTCTAATGAAATTTTAATAACGGACGTATAATATACGGCTGTATAAATACCCCTATGTCCTTTAACCATTTTGAACATTTGAGCTAGGGAGCGTCAACAAACAAGTTGAAAAATATTGAGAAGAGATTAAAAAAAAACACATGAATTTCAATCCTGAAAAATCTCCATACGATCAGTCATGAGCGCAAGACGGAACGCACTATATTCGAAATCCAATTCCAAACACTGACAGTGAGTGCAACAAATACTATTAGCTTTGATTGCAAATGCTCTCACATTTTTATTCATACTTGTCCGGGAGGTAGTGTTGCATTTTTTTGTAGTCATTTTCTCTGGATGGTTGTTGGGGAGTTTCAGCAAAAAAGCTTGCTGAATAACTCGAAGAGTAAGCAACAAGTTGAAAAATATGTAGAAGAGATCACTATAAAAGCATATTTAAAAAGAATATCGTCATAATTTTTACTGGCTATTGAAACCAAGGGTCTAAGGAATAAAACCAAATAGATTGCATTAGAATAGATTCAGTAGTTTTGCGTTATGCGCGAAGGAAATCGGCTATCATTTTATTTATAGAGATTATATAAATACAAAAAAAGAATTATAAAAAATTATTGAAATTATTTGGTCATTTTATAAAATCATCTATGTGGCTCGCAATATATTTTGATCATAATTTGTCATCGATAGTTTTGTTTTCGGGTTACATGTTGTAATATAATACCGATTTTTCAATTACATACCCAATTGTATAATTGTTGCTTAATAAAGGGGCTGTCAACAAATTACATATTTTGTTGATTCTTGTAAAAATTATTTGTGTTGTTTTTGAAATAAACTGTCAAATTGGATTTTTTTCATAGGTTATAATATCTGTTGGGTAATTGACGATTCATTTGATGAACAAGTAGCTGAATAGATTTTTCAATTTTAATGGACGATACAGCTCTGTTTTTATACTTTTTATGTCAATACATAATTTTTGTCAGGCTAGGAGAATCAAACAAACTCCTTTGAAACATTACAGATATATCCCAAAATTCACAAGATGGCGGAGTGGGAACTTAACGTGCACGTTAAGTGTTAAACGACTGACCATCCACACCCAAAAATTCAAATGTATCAAAAATTAGCAAAAACCTCTCATAAATCAAAAAAAAAAAATTTAAATTTCAGTAATTTGTAAAATATCCCAACAGTAGAAAAATTATAAAAATTGAAAAACTTTAAATACTTACAAGTAGCTGAAGATTTCAAAATTTAGAAAATATTATAAATATTCCAAAAAAACTTCACAGAGTATCCAAAAATTAGCAAAAACCTCTTTGAAATAAAAAAAAATTTAAATTTCGGAAATTTGAAAAACTCCCAAAAGTAGAACAATTTTAAAAATTGAAAAACTTTAACAACTTATAAAAGTAGCTGAAGATTTCAGAACTTAAACAAAATTATAAATATTGCAAAACAAATTCAAAAAGTATCGAAAAATTAGTAAAAACCTTTTAGAAATAAAAAATATATAAAAAATTTTTAAATTTTAAAAATCTTGAAAAAATTCCCTAAAGTAGAATAATTGAAAAACTTTAACAACTTATACAAGTAGCTGAAGATTTCAAAATTTAAACAAAATTATAAGAGTTAAAAAAAAATTCAAAAGTATCCAAAAATTAGCAAAAACCTCTTAGAAATCAAAAAATATAAATTTTTAAATTTGAGAAAATCCCAAAAGTGTAACAATTCTAAAAATTGAAAAACTTTATCAACTTATACAAGTAGCTGAAGATTTCAAAATTTAGAAAAAAATTAAAATATTCCAAAAAAAATTCAAAAAGTATCGAAAAATTAGCAAAAACCTCTTAGAAATAAAAAAAGTCAAAATGTTTTAAATTTCAAAAATTTTAAAAAAATCCCAGCAGTAAAAAAATTATAAAAATTGAAAAACTTTAACCACTAATTCAAGTAGCTGAAGATTGCTAACCCACCACTTTACACCGTTCTAAAGTTTCCAAAAAACACTATAATTTTGATCAATACATAATCGTTATTTTGGGTAAAAAATGCAGTTTTCAGATTCAAACGAGTTCTGTTTAAAACTTTCAATAAAAACCATTTTACTTTCGGAAAAATAAAGATGATCATAAGTATTATTTATTTCACAGCCATTTTCGAAATCTCCTTTAAACGTTAACACTTACGCGTAATTTTATACTACATTGTTATAGACCATTTCTAGACCTATAACTCTGCATTCAAACTTTTTGAGACTATATAATGCACAAATTTTTAAAAGAAGATCATTTTCAGTTTCTTTTATTCTAATGAAATTTTAATAACGGACGTATAATATACGGCTGTATAAATACCCCTATGTCCTTTAACCATTTTGAACATTTGAGCTAGGGAGCGTCAACAAACAAGTTGAAAAATATTGAGAAGAGATTAAAAAAAACACATGAATTTCAATCCTGAAAAATCTCCATACGATCAGTCATGAGCGCAAGACGGAACGCACTATATTCGAAATCCAATTCCAACCACTGACAGTGAGTGCAACAAATACTATTAGCTTTGATGGCAAATGCTCTCACATTTTTATTCATTCTTGTCCGGGAGGTAGTGTTGCCTTTTTCTGTAGTCATTTTCTCTGGATGGTTGTTGGGGAGTTTCAGCAAAAAAGCTTGCTGAATAACTCGAAGAGTAAACAACAAGTTGAAAAATATGTAGAAGAGATCACTATAAAAGCATATTTAAAAAGAATATCGTCATAATTTTTACTGGATATTGTGACCAAGGGTCTAAGGAATAAAACCAAATAGATTGCATTACAATAGATTCAGTAGTTTTGCGTTATGCGCGAACGAAATCGGCTATCATTTTATTTATAGAGATTATATAAATAAAAAAAAAGAATTATAAAAAATTATTGAAATTATTTGGTCATTTTATAAAATCATCTATGTGGCTCGAAAAATATTTTGATCATAATTTGTCATCGATAGTTTTGTTTTCGGGTTACATGTTATAATATAATACCGATTTCTCAATTACATACCCAATTGCATAATTGTTGCTTAATAAAGGGGCTGTCAACAAATTACATATTTAGTTGATTCTTGTAAAAATTATTTGTGTCGTTTTTGAAATAAACTGTCAAATTGGATTTTTTTCATAGGTTATAATACTATATCTGTTGTGTAATTAACGATTCATTTGATGAACAAGTAGCTGAATAGAGATTTCAATTTTGATGGACGATACAGCTCTGTTTTTATACTTTTTATGTCAATACATAATTTTTTTCAGGCTAGGAGAATCAAACAGACTCCTTTGAAACATTACAGATATATCCCAAAATTCACAAGATGGCGTAGTGGGAACTTAACGTGCACGTTAAGTGTTAAACGATTGACCATCCACACCCAAAAATTCAAAAAGTATCGGAAAATTAGCCAAAACCTCTTAGAAATCAAATAAAAAATAAAAAATTTTTAAATTTCAAAAATTTGAAAAAAAATTCCCCAAAGTAAAAAAATTATAAAAATTGAAAAACTTTAACAACTTAAAAGTAGCTGAAGATTTAAAAAATTAGAAAAAATAATAAACATTCAAAAACAATTCAAAAAGTATCGAAAATTTAACAAAAAACTTCTTAGAAATCAGAAAAAAAAATTTTTTAACTTTGAAAAATTTGAAAAAATTCCCAAAAGTACAAATATCATAAAAATTGAAAAACTTTTACAACTTATATAAGAAGCTGAAGATTTGAAAATTTAGAAAAAATTATAACAATTAAAAAAATATTCAAAAAGTATCCAAAAATTAGCAAAAACCTTTTAGAAACCAAAAAATATAAATTTTTAATTTCGGAAATTTGAGAAATTCCCAAAAGTAGAAGAATTCTAAAAATTTCAAAACTTTATCAACTTATACAAGTAGCTGAAGATTTCAAAATTTAGAAATAATTTTAAATATTCCAAAACAAATTCAAAAAGTATCGAAAAATTAGCAAAAACCTCTTAAAAATCAAATAAAAAATAAAAAAAAATTTTTAAATTTCAAAAATTTGAAAAAAATTCCCTAAAGTAGAAAAATTATAAAAATTGAAAAACTTTAACAACTTACAAGTAGCTGAAGATTTAAAAATTTAAAAAAAAATTATAAATATTTCATATAAAATTCAAAAAGTATCGAAAACTTACCAAAAAACTTCTTAGAAATCAGAAAAAAAAATTTTTTAGCTTTGAAAAGATTGAAAAAATTCCCAATAGTAGAAAAATTGTAAAAATTGAATAACTTTTACAACTTATACAAGTAGCTAAAGATTTCAAAATTTAAACAAAAATATAAATATTCCAAAAAAAATTCAAAAAGTATCGAAAAATTAGTAAAAACCTATTAGAAATCAAAAATATATAAAAAATTTTTAAATTTCAAAAATTGGAAAAAATTCCCCAAAGTAGAAAAATTATAAAAATTTGAAAACTTTAACAACTTACACAAGTAGCTGAAGATTTCAAAATTTAGATAAAATTATATAAATTAAAAAAATATTCAAAAAGTATCGAAAAATTAGCAAAAACCTCTTAGAAATCAAAAAATATATAAATTTTTTAAATTTCAAAAATTTGAAAAAATTCCCAAAAGTACAAATATAATAAAAATTGAAAAACTTTTACAACTTATATAAGTAGCTGAAGATTTCAAAATTTAGAAAAAATTATAAAAATTAAAAAATTATTCAAAAAGTATCCAAAAATTAGCAAAAACCTTTTAGAAACCAAAAAATATAAATTTTTAATTTAGGAAATTTGAGAAATTCCCAAAAGTAGAACAATTCTAAAAATTTAAAAACTTTCTCAACTTATACAAGTAGCTGAAGATTTCAAAATTTAGAAATAATTTTAAATATTCCAAAACAAATTCAAAAAGTATCGAAAAATTAGCAAAAACTTCTTAGAAATCAAAAAAAAATCAAAAATTTTTTATATATCAAAAATTTTAAAAAAATCCCAACAGTAGAAAAGTTATAAAAATTGAAAAACTTTAACAACTATTTCAATTATCTGAAGATTGCTAACCCACCACTTTTCACCGTTCTAAAGTTTCCAAAAAACACTATAATTTTGATCAATACATAATCGTTATTTTGGGTAAAAAATGCAGTTTTTAGATTCAAACGAGTTCTGTTTAAAACTTTCAATAAAATCATTTTACTTTTGGAAAAATTAAGATGATCACAAGTATTATTTATTTTACTGCCATTTTCGAAATCTTCTTTAAACTTTTACACTTCGCGTAATTTTATACTACATAGTTATAGACCATTTCTAGACCTGTAACTCTGCATTCAAACTTTTTGCTTCTATATAATGCACAAATTTTTAAGAGAAGATAATTTTTAGTTTCTTTTATTTTAATAAAAATTTAATAACGGACGTATAATAAACGGCTGTATGCATACCCCTATGTCTTTTAACCATTTTGAACATTTGAGCTAGGGGGCGTTAACAAACAAATTGAAAAATATTGAGAAGATTTCATGCTTGAAAAATCTCCATACGATTAGTCATGAGCGCAAGTGGGAACGCACTATATTCGAAATCCAATTCCAAACTCTGACAGTGAGTGCAACAAATACTACTAGATTTGATGGCTAATGCTCTCACATTTTTATTCATTCTTGTCCGGGAGGTAGTGTTGCATTTTTTTTTGTCATTTTCTCAGGATGGGTGTTGGGGAGTTTCAGCAAAAAAGCTTGCAGAATAACTCGAAGAGTAAGCAACAAGTTGAAAAATATGTAGAAGCGATCACTTTAAAAGCATATTTAAAAAGAATATCGTCATAATTTTTACTGGATATTGTGACCAAGGGTCTAAGGAATAAAACCAAATAGATTGCATTAGAATAGATTCAGTAGTTTTGCGTTATGCGCGAACGTAATCGGCTATCATTTTATTTATAGAGATTATATAAATAAAAAAGAAGAATTATAAAAACTTATTGATATTATTTGGGCATTTTATAAAATCATCTATGTGGCTCGAAATATATTTTATTCAATATTAAAAAAAACACTTTGGCTATAGGTCAGAACACTGTGCTGATCTTTGGCATTTCCTTAATTTTGACGCTGTGGCGATCTTACAAGAGAAAGCAATCATGAGAAGAGATTCATATTAGAGATGCTCCACATTATTAACACCCCCACTGACAATAGAATAAATTTCAAGATTGACACAGAAAATTGAGCTCATATTAATAGACATTTAGTTGACAATTAGTTAGTTTAATTTTAGTCTTTCTATTATTGTGCTAATTTATTTATTTTTTAATTGTTATTTATAAGTCACCCCTGAAGATGAGGAAGGATCTTCCTCGAAATATTGGGCTCATTTTTTAAGTAAATATTGTTCTATAGCCAAAAAAAGTGTTTTTAATATTGTAATAAAAAGGTCAAACAAAATTCTCAAGATATATTTTGTTCATAAGTTGTCATCGATAGTTTTGTTTTCGGGTTACATGTTATAATATAATTCCGATTTCTCAATTACATACCCAATTACATAATTGTTGCTTAATAATTGGGTTGTGAACAAATTACATATTTTGTTGATTCTTGTAAAAATTATTTGTGTCGTTTTTGAAATAAACTGTCAAATTGGATTTTTTTCGTAGGTTATAATATCTGTTGGTTAATTGACGATTCATTTGATGAACGACTAGCTGAATAGAGATTTCAATTTTGATGGACGATAAAGCTCTCTTTTTATACTTTTTATGTCAATACATAATTTTTTTCAGGCTAGGAGAATCAAACAGACTCCTTTGAAACATTACAGATATATCCCAAAATTCACAAGATGGCGGAGTGGGAACTTAACGTGCACGTTAAGTGTTAAACGATTGACCATCCACACCCAAAAATTCAAAAAGTATCAAAAATTAGCAACAACCTCTCATAAATCAAAAAAAAAATATTTTAAATTTCAGTAATTTGTAAAATTTCCCAACAGTAGAAAAATTATGAAAATTGAAAAACTTTAAATACTTACAAGTAGCTGAAGATTTCAAAATTTAGAAAATATTATAAATATTCCAAAAAAACTTCACAAAGTATCCAAAAATTAGCAAAAACCTCTTAGAAATAAAAAAAATATAAATTACGGAAATTTGAAAAACTCCCAAAAGTAGAACAATTTTAAAAATTGAAAAACTTTAACAACTTATACAAGTAGCTGAAGATTTCAAAATTTAGAAAAAATTATAAATATTTCATATAAAATTCAAAAAGTATCGAAAACTTACCAAAAAACTTCTTAGAAATCAGAAAAAAAAATTTCTTAGCTTTGAAAAGTTTGAAAAAATTCCCAATAGTAGAAAAATTGTAAAAATTGAAAAAATTTTACAACTTACACAAATAGCTGAAGATTTCAAAATTTAAACAATATTATAAATATTCCAAAAAAAATTCAAAAAGTATCGAAAAATTAGTAAAAACCTCTTAGAAATAAAAAATATATAAAAATTTTTAAATTTCAAAAATTATAAAAAATTCCCCAAAGTACAAAAATTACAAAAATTTGAAAACTTTAACAACTTACACAAGTAGCTGAAGATTTCAAAATTTAAACAAAATTATAAATATTCCAAAAAAAATTCAAAAAGTATCGAAAAATTAGCAAAAACCTCTTAGAAATCAAAAAATATATGGATTTTTTAAATTTCAAAAATTTGAAAAAATTCCCCAAAGTAGAAAAATTATAAAAATTGAAAAACTTTAACAACTTACACAAGTAGCTGCAGATTTCAAAATTTAGAAAAAATTATAAAAATTAAAAAAATATTCAAAAAGTATCCAAAAATTAGCAAAAACCTTTTAGAAACAAAAAAATTTAAATTTTTAATTTCGGAAATTTGAGAAATTCCCCAAAGTAGAAGAATTCTAAAAATTTAAAAACTTTATCAACTTATACAAGTAGCTGAAGATTTCAAAATTTAGAAAAAATTTTAAATATTCCAAAACAAATTCAAAAAGTATCGAAAAATTAGCAAAAACTTCTTAGAAATCAAAAAAAATCAAAAATTTTTTATATATCAAAAATTTTAAAAAAATCTCAACAGTAGAAAAATTATAAAAATTGAAAAACTTTAACAACTATTTCAAGTAGCTGAAGATTACTAACCCACCACTTTTCACCGTTCTAAAGTTTCCAAAAAACACTATAATTTTGATCAATACATAATCGTTATTTTGGGTAAAAAATGCAGTTTGCAGATTCAAACTAGTTCTGTTTAAAACTTTCAATAAAAATCATTTTACTTTCGGAAAAATTATAATGATCATAAGTATTATATATTTTATTGCCATTTTCAAAATCTTCTTTAAACTTTTACACTTCGCGTAATTTATACTACATAGTTATAGACCATTTCTAGACCTATAACTCTGCATTCAAACTTTTTGCTTCTATGTAATGCACAAATTTTTAAGACAAGATCATTTTTAGTTTCTTTTATTCTAATAAAAATATAATAACGGACGTATAATAAACGGCTGTATGCATACCCCTATGTCCTTTAACCATTTTGAACATTTGAGCTAGGGGGCGTCAACAAACAAATTGAAAAATATTGAGAAGAGATTATAAAAAAAAACACATGGATTTCATGCTTGAAAAATCTCCATACGATTAGTCATGAGCGCAAGTGGGAACGCACTATATTCGAAATCCAATTCCAAACACTGACTGTGAGTGCAACAAATACTACTAGATTTGATGGCTAATGCTCTCACATTTTTATTCATACTTGTCCGGAAGGTAGTGTTGCATTTTTTTTTTGTCATTTTCTCAGGATGGGTGTTGGGGAGTTTCAGCAAAAAAGCTTGCAGAATAACTCGAAGAGTAAGCAACAAGTTGAAAAGTATGTAGAAGCGATCACTTTAAAATCATATTTAAAAAGAATATCGTCATAATTTTTACTGGATATTGAAACCAAGGGTCTAAGGAATAAAACCAAATAGATTGCATTAGAATAGATTCAGTAGTTTTGCGTTATGCGCGAACGAAATCGGCTATCATTTTATTTATAGAGATTATATAAATAAAAATGAAGAATTATAAAAACTTATTGAAATTATTTGGGCATTTTATAAAATCAACTTTATGGCTCGAAATATATTTTATTCAATATTAAAAAAAAACACTTTGGCTATAGGTCAGCCCACTGTGCTGAGCTTTGGCATTTCCTTAATTTTGACGCTGTGGAGATCTTACAAGAGAAAGCAATCATGAGAAGAGATTCATATTAGAGATGCTCCACATTATTAACACCCCCACTGACAAGAGAATAAATTTCAAGATTGACACAGAAAATTGTGCTCATATTAATAGACATTTAGGTGACAATTAGTTTAATTTTAGTCTTTCTATTATTGCAACGTAAGTTTTGCTTGTTAATTTATTCAATTGTTTATTGTGCTTATTTATTTATTTTTTAATTGTTATTTATTAGTCACCCCTGAAGATGAAGAAGGATCTTCCTCGAAATATTGGGATTATTTTTTAAATAAATATTGATCTATAGCCAAAAAAAGTGTTTTTAATATTGTAATAAAAAGGTCAAACAAAATTCTCAAGATATATTTTATTCATAATTTGTTATCGATAGTTTTTTTTTCGGGTTACATGTTATATTATAATACCGATTTCTCAATTACATACCCAATTACATAATTGTTGCTTAATAAAGGGGTTGTCAACAAATAACATTTTTTGTTGATTCTTGTAAAAATTATTTGTGTCGTTTTTGAAATAAACTGTCAAATTGGATTTTTTTCATAGGTTATAATATCTTTTGGGTAATTGACGATTCATTTGATGAACAAGTAGCTGAATAGAGATTTCAATTTTGATGGACGATACAGCTCTGTTTTTATGCTTTTTATGTTAATACATAATTTTTTTCAGGCTAGGAGAATCAAACAGACTCCTTTGAAACATTACAGATTTATACCAAAATTCACAAGATGGCGGAGTGGGAACTTAACGTGCACGTTAAGTGTTAAACGATTGACCATCCACACCCAAAAATTCAAAAAGTATCCGAAAATTAGCAAAAACCTCTCATAAATCAAAAAAAAAATTTTAAATTTTAGTAATTTGTAAAATTTCCCAACAGTAGAAAAATTATAAAAATTGAAAAACTTTAAATACTTACAAGTAGCTGAAGATTTCAAAATTTAGAAAATATTATAAATATTCCAAAAAAACTTCACATAAAATCCAAAAATTAGCAAAAACCTCTTAGAAATAAAAAAAAATTAGTTTCGGAAATTTGAAAAATTCCCAAAAGTAGAACAATTTTAAAAATTGAAAAACTTTAACAGCTTATAAAAGTAGCTGAAGATTTCAAAATTTAAACAAAATTATAAATATTCCAAAAAAAATTCAAAAAGTATCGAAAAATTAGTAAAAACCTTTTAGAAATAAAAAATATATAAAAATTTTTAAATTTCAAAAATCTTGAAAAAATTCCCCAAAGTAGAATAATTGAAAAACTTTAACAACTTATACAAGTAGCTGAAGATTTCAGAATTTAAACAAAATTATAAGAGTTAAAAAAATATTCAAAAAGTATCCAAAAATTAGCAAAAACCCCTTCGAAATCAAAAAATATAAATTTTTAAATTTCGGAAATTTGAGAAATTCAAAAAAGTAGAACAATTCTAAAAATTGAAAAACTTTATCAACTTATACAAGTAGCTGAAGATTTCAAAATTTAGAAAAAAATTTAAATATTCCAAAACAAATTCAAAAAGTATCGAAAAATTAGCAAAAACCTCTTAGAAATAAAAAAAATCAAAAATTTTTTTATATAACAAAAATTTTAAAAAATTCCCAACAGTAGAAAAATTATAAAAATTGAAAAACTTTAACAACTAATTCAAGTAGCTGAAGATTGCTAACCCACCACTTTTCACCGTTCTAAAGTTTTCAAAAAACACTATAATTTTGATCAATACATAATCGTTATTTTGGGTAAAAAATGCAGTTTGCAGATTCAAACGAGTTCTGTTTAAAACTTTCAATAAAAACCATTTTACTTTCGGAAAAATTAAGATGATCATAAGTATTATATATTTTACTGCCATTTTCGAAATATTCTTTAAACTTTAACACTTACGCGTAATTTTATACTACATAGTTATAGACCATTTCTAGACCTATAAGTCTGCATTCAAACTTTTTGCTTCTATATAATGCACAAATTTTTAAGACAAGATCATGTTTAGTTTCTTTTATTCTAATGAAATTTTAATAACGGACGTATAATATACGGCTGTATGCATACCCCTATGTCCTTTAACCATTTTGAACATTTGAGCTAGGGAGCGTCAACAAACAAGTTGAAAAATATTGAGAAGAGATTAAAAAAAACACATGAATTTCAATCCTGAAAAATTTCCATACGATCAGTCATGAGCGCAAGACGGAACGCACTATATTCGAAATCCAATTCCAACCACAGACAGTGAGTGCAACAAATACTATTAGCTTTGATGGCAAATGCTCTCACATTTTTATTCATTCTTGTCCGGGAGGTAGTGTTGCCTTTTTTTGTAGTCATTTTCTCTGGATGGTTGTTGGGGAGTTTCAGCAAAAAAGCTTGCTGAATAACTCGAAGAGTAAGCAACAAGTTGAAAAATATGTAGAAGAGATCACTATAAAAGCATATTTAAAAAGAATATCGTCATAATTTTTACTGGATATTGTGACCAAGGGTCTAAGGAATAAAACCAAATAGATTGCATTACAATAGATTCAGTAGTTTTGCGTTATGCGCGAACGAAATCGGCTATCATTTTATTTATAGAGATTATATAAATAAAAAAAAAGAATTATAAAAAATTATTGAAATTATTTGGTCATTTTATAACATCATCTATGTGGCTCGAAATATATTTTGATCATAATTTGTCATCGATAGTTTTGTTTTCGGGTTACATGTTAAAATATAATACCGATTTCTCAATTACATACCCAATTACATATTTGTTGCTTAATAAAAGGGTTGTCAACAAATTACATATTTTGTTGATTCTTGTAAAAATTATTTGTGTCGTTTTTGAAATAAACTGTCAAATTGGATTTTTTTCGTAGGTTATAATATCTGTTGGTTAATTGACGATTCATTTGATGAACGACTAGCTGAATAGAGATTTCAATTGTGATGGACGATACAGCTCTCTTTTTATACTTTTTATGTCAATACATAATTTTTTTCATGCTAGGAGAATCAAACAGACTCCTTTGAAACATTACAGATATATCCCAAAATTCACAAGATGGCGGAGTGGGAACTTAACGTGCACGTTAAGTGTTAAACGATTGACCATCCACACCCAAAAATTCAAAAAGTATCAAAAATTAGCACCAACCTCTCATAAATCAAAAAAAAAAATATTTTAAATTTCAGTAATTTGTAAAATTTCCCAACAGTAGAAAAATTATGAAAATTGAAAAACTTTAAATACTTACAAGTAGCTGAAGATTTCAAAATTTAGAAAATATTATAAATATTCCAAAAAAACTTCACAAAGTATCCAAAAATTAGCAAAAACCTCTTAGAAATAAAAAAAATATAAATTACGGAAATTTGAAAAACTCCCAAAAGTAGAACAATTTTAAAAATTGAAAAACTTTAACAACTTATACAAGTAGCTGAAAATTTCAAAATTTAGAAAAAATTATAAATATTTCATATAAAATTCAAAAAGTATCGGAAAGTTAGCAAAAACTTCTTTGAAATCAAATAAAAAATAAAAAATTTTTAAATTTCAAAAATTTGAAAAAAATTCCCCAAAGTAGAAAATTTATAAAAATTGAAAAACTTTAACAACTTACAAGTAGCTGAAGATGTAAAAATTTAGACAAAATAATAAACATTCAAAAACAATTCAGAAAGTATCGAAAACTTACCAAAAAACTTCTTAGAAATCAGAAAAAAAAATTTCTTAGCTTTGAAAAGTTTGAAAAAATTCCCAATAGTAGAAAAATTGTAAAAATTGAAAAAATTTTACAACTTACACAAATAGCTGAAGATTTCAAAATTTAAACAAAATTATAAATATTCCAAAAAAAATTCAAAAAGTATCGAAAAATTAGTAAAAACCTCTTAGAAATAAAAAATATATAAAAAATTTTTAAATTTCAAAAATTATGAAAAATTCCCCAAAGTACAAAAATTACAAAAATTTGAAAACTTTAACAACTTACACAAGTAGCTGAAGATTTCAAAATTTAAACAAAATTATAAAAATTAAAAAAATATTCAAAAAGTATCGAAAAATTAGCAAAAACCTCTTAGAAATCAAAAAATATATAGATTTTTTAAATTTCAAAAATTTGAAAAAATTCCCCAAAGTAGAAAAATTATAAAAATTGAAAAACTTTAACAACTTACACAAGTAGCTGCAGATTTCAAAATTTAGAAAAAATTATAAAAATTAAAAAAATATTCAAAAAGTATCCAAAAATTAGCAAAAACCTTTTAGAAACAAAAAAATTTAAATTTTTAATTTCGGAAATTTGAGAAATTCCCCAAAGTAGAAGAATTCTAAAAATTTAAAAACTTTATCAACTTATACAAGTAGCTGAAGATTTCAAAATTTAGAAAAAATTTTAAATATTCCAAAACAAATTCAAAAAGTATCGAAAAATTAGCAAAAACTTCTTAGAAATCAAAAAAAATCAAAAATTTTTTATATATCAAAAATTTTAAAAAAATCTCAACAGTAGAAAAATTATAAAAATTGAAAAACTTTAACAACTATTTCAAGTAGCTGAAGATTACTAACCCACCACTTTTCACCGTTCTAAAGTTTCCAAAAAACACTATAATTTTGATCAATACATAATCGTTATTTTGGGTAAAAAATGCAGTTTGCAGATTCAAACTAGTTCTGTTTAAAACTTTCAATAAAAATCATTTTACTTTCGGAAAAATTATAATGATCATAAGTATTATATATTTAATTGCCATTTTCAAAATCTTCTTTAAACTTTTACACTTCGCGTAATTTATACTACATAGTTATAGACCATTTCTAGACCTATAACTCTGCATTCAAACTTTTTGCTTCTATGTAATGCACAAATTTTTAAGACAAGATCATTTTTAGTTTCTTTTATTCTAATAAAAATATAATAACGGACGTATAATAAACGGCTGTATGCATACCCCTATGTCCTTTAACCATTTTGAACATTTGAGCTAGGGGGCGTCAACAAACAAATTGAAAAATATTGAGAAGAGATTATAAAAAAAAACACATGGATTTCATGCTTGAAAAATCTCCATACGATTAGTCATGAGCGCAAGTGGGAACGCACTATATTCGAAATCCAATTCCAAACACTGACTGTGAGTGCAACAAATACTACTAGATTTGATGGCTAATGCTCTCACATTTTTATTCATACTTGTCCGGAAGGTAGTGTTGCATTTTTTTTTTGTCATTTTCTCAGGATGGGTGTTGGGGAGTTTCAGCAAAAAAGCTTGCAGAATAACTCGAAGAGTAAGCAACAAGTTGAAAAATATGTAGAAGCGATCACTTTAAAATCATATTTAAAAAGAATATCGTCATAATTTTTACTGGATATTGTGACCAAGGGTCTAAGGAATAAAACCAAATAGATTGCATTAGAATAGATTCAGTAGTTTTGCGTTATGCGCGAACGTAATCGGCTATCATATTATTTATAGAGATTATATAAATAAAAATGAAGAATTATAAAAACTTATTGAAATTATTTGGGCATTTTATAAAATCAACTTTATGGCTCGAAATATATTTTATTCAATATTAAAAAAAAAACACTTTGGCTATAGGTCAGCCCACTGTGCTGAGCTTTGGCATTTCCTTAATTTTGACGCTGTGGAGATCTTACAAGAGAAAGCAATCATGAGAAGAGATTCATATTAGAGATGCTCCACATTATTAACACCCCCACTGACAAGAGAATAAATTTCAAGATTGACACAGAAAATTGTGCTCATATTAATAGACATTTAGGTGACAATTAGTTTAATTTTAGTCTTTCTATTATTGCAACGTAAGTTTTGCTTGTTAATTTATTCAATTGTTTATTGTGCTAATTTATTTATTTTTTAATTGTTATTTATTAGTCACCCCTGAAGATGAAGAAGGATCTTCCTCGAAATATTGGGATTATTTTTTAAATAAATATTGATCTATAGCCAAAAAAAGTGTTTTTAATATTGTAATAAAAAGGTCAAACAAAATTCTCAAGATATATTTTATTCATAATTTGTTATCGATAGTTTTTTTTTCGGGTTACATGTAAATTATAATACCGATTTCTCAATTACATACCCAATTACATAATTGTTGCTTAATAAAGGGGTTGTCAACAAATAACATTTTTTGTTGATTCTTGTAAAAATTATTTGTGTCGTTTTTGAAATAAACTGTCAAATTGGATTTTTTTCATAGGTTATAATATCTTTTGGGTAATTGACGATTCATTTGATGAACAAGTAGCTGAATAGAGATTTCAATTTTGATGGACGATACAGCTCTGTTTTTATGCTTTTTATGTTAATACATAATTTTTTTCAGGCTAGGAGAATCAAACAGACTCCTTTGAAACATTACAGATTTATACCAAAATTCACAAGATGGCGGAGTGGGAACTTAACGTGCACGTTAAGTGTTAAACGATTGACCATCCACACCCAAAAATTCAAAAAGTATCCGAAAATTAGCAAAAACCTCTCATAAATCAAAAAAAAAATTTTAAATTTTAGTAATTTGTAAAATTTCCCAACAGTAGAAAAATTATAAAAATTGAAAAACTTTAAATACTTACAAGTAGCTGAAGATATCAAAATTTAGAAAATATTATAAATATTCCAAAAAAACTTCACATAAAATCCAAAAATTAGCAAAAACCTCTTAGAAATAAAAAAAAATTAGTTTCGGAAATTTGAAAAATTCCTAAAAGTAGAACAATTTTAAAAATTGAAAAACTTTAACAACTTATAAAAGTAGCTGAAGATTTCAAAATTTAAACAAAATTATAAATATTCCAAAAAAAATTCAAAAAGTATCGAAAAATTAGTAAAAACCTTTTAGAAATAAAAAATATATAAAAATTTTTAAAATTCAAAAATCTTGAAAAAATTCCCCAAAGTAGAATAATTGAAAAACTTTAACAACTTATACAAGTAGCTGAAGATTTCAGAATTTAAACAAAATTATAAGAGTTAAAAAAATATTCAAAAAGTATCCAAAAATTAGCAAAAACCCCTTCGAAATCAAAAAATATAAATTTTTAAATTTCGGAAATTTGAGAAATTCAAAAAAGTAGAACAATTCTAAAAATTGAAAAACTTTATCAACTTATACAAGTAGCTGAAGATTTCAAAATTTAGAAAAAAATTTAAATATTCCAAAACAAATTCAAAAAGTATCGAAAAATTAGCAAAAACCTCTTAGAAATAAAAAAAATCAAAAATTTTTTTATATAACAAAAATTTTAAAAAATTCCCAACAGTAGAAAAATTATAAAAATTTAAAAACTTTAACAACTAATTCAAGTAGCTGAAGATTGCTAACCCACCACTTTTCACCGTTCTAAAGTTTTCAAAAAACACTATAATTTTGATCAATACATAATCGTTATTTTGGGTAAAAAATGCAGTTTGCAGATTCAAACGAGTTCTGTTTAAAACTTTCAATAAAAACCATTTTACTTTCGGAAAAATTAAGATGATCATAAGTATTATATATTTTACTGCCATTTTCGAAATATTCTTTAAACTTTAACACTTACGCGTAAATTTATACTACATAGTTATAGACCATTTCTAGACCTATAAGTCTGCATTCAAACTTTTTGCTTCTATATAATGCACAAATTTTTAAGACAAGATCATGTTTAGTTTCTTTTATTCTAATAAAAATATAATAACGGACGTATAATATACGGCTGTATGCATACCCCTATGTCCTTTAACCATTTTGAACATTTGAGCTAGGGAGCGTCAACAAACAAGTTGAAAAATATTGAGAAGAGATTAAAAAAAACACATGAATTTCAATCCTGAAAAATCTCCATACGATCAGTCATGAGCGCAAGACGGAACGCACTATATTCGAAATCCAATTCCAAACACTGACAGTGAGTGCAACAAATACTATTAGCTTTGATGGCAAATGCTCTCACATTTTTATTCATTCTTGTCCGGGAGGTAGTGTTGCCTTTTTTTGCAGTCATTTTCTCTGGATGGTTGTTGGGGAGTTTCAGCAAAAAAGCTTGCTGAATAACTCGAAGAGTAAGCAACAAGTTGAAAAATATGTAGAAGAGATCACTATAAAAGCATATTTAAAAAGAATATCGTCATAATTTTTACTGGATATTGTGACCAAGGGTCTAAGGAATAAAACCAAATAGATTGCATTACAATAGATTCAGTAGTTTTGCGTTATGCGCGAACGAAATCGGCTATCATTTTATTTATAGAGATTATATAAATAAAAAAAAAGAATTATAAAAAATTATTGAAATTATTTGGTCATTTTATAAAATCATCTATGTGGCTCGAAAAATATTTTGATCATAATTTGTCATCGATAGTTTTGTTTTCGGGTTACATGTTATAATATAATATCGATTTCTCAATTACATACCCAATTGCATAATTGTTGCTTAATAAAGGGGCTGTCAACAAATTACATATTTTGTTGATTCTTGTAAAAATTATTTGTGTCGTTTTTGAAATAAACTGTCAAATTGGATTTTTTTCATAGGTTATATAACTATATCTGTTGGGTAATTAACGATTCATTTGATGAACAAGTAGCTGAATAGAGATTTCAATTCTGATGGACGATACAGCTCTGTTTTTATACTTTTTATGTCAATACATAATTTTTTCAGGCTAGGAGAATCATACAGACTCCTTTGAAACATTACAGATATATCCCAAAATTCACAAGATGGCGGAGTGGGAACTTATCGTGCACGTTAAGTGTTAAACGATTGACCATCCAAACCCAAAAATTCAAAAAGTATCAAAAATTAGCAAAAACCTCTCATAAATCAAAAAAAAAATTTAAATTTCAGTAATTTGTAAAATATCCCAACAGTAGAAAAATTATAAATATTGAAAAACTTTAAATACTTACAAGTAGCTGAAGATTTCAAAATTTAGAAAATATTATAAATATTTCAAAAACACTTCACAAAGCATCCAAAAATTAGCAAAAACCTCATTGAAATAAAAAAAATTTAAATTTCGGAAATTTGAAAAACTCCCAAAAGTAGAACAATTTTAAAAATTGAAAAACTTTAACAACTTACAAAAGTAGCTGAAGATTTCAAAATTTAAACAAAATTATAAATATTCCAAAAAAAATTCAAAAAGTATCGAAAAATTAGTAAAAACCTATTAGAAATCAAAAATATATAAAAAATTTTTAAATTTTAAAAATCTTGAAAAAATTCCCCAAAGTAGAATAATTGAAAAACTTTAACAACTTATACAAGTAGCTGAAGATTTCAAAATTTAGAAGAAATTATAAGAGTTAAAAAAAAATTCATAAAGTATCCAAAAATTAGCAAAAACCTTTTAGAAATCAAAAAATATAAATTTTTAAATTTGAGAAATTCCCAAAGGTAGAACAATTCTAAAAATTGAAAAACTTTATCAACTTATACAAGTAGCTGAAGATTTCAAAATTTAGGAAAAAATTAAAATATTCCAAAACAAATTCAAAAAGTATCGAAAAATTAGCAAAAACCTCTTAGAAATAAAAAAAAATCAAAAATTTTTTTATGTAACAAAAATTTTAAAAAAGTCCCAACAGTAGAAAAATTATAAAAATTGAAAAACTTTAACAACTAATTCAAGTAGCTGAAGATTGCTAACCCACCACTTTTCACCGTTCTAAAGTTTCCAAAAAACACTATAATTTTGATCAATACATAATCGTAATTTTGGGTAAAAAATGCAGTTTTCAGATTCAAACGAGTTCTGTTTAAAACTTTCAATAAAAACCATTTTACTTTCGGAAAAATTAAGATGATCATAAGTATTATATATTTTACTGCCATTTTCGAAATCTCCTTTAAACGTTAACACTTACGCGTAATTTTATACTACATTGTTATAGACCATTTCTAGACCTATAACTCTGCATTCAAACTTTTTGATTCTATATAATGCACAAATTTTTAAAAGAAGATCATTTTCAGTTTCTTTTATTCTAATGAAATTTTAATAACGGACGTATAATATACGGCTGTATGCATACCCCTATGTCCTTTAACCATTTTGAACATTTGAGCTAGGGAGCGTCAACAAACAAGTTGAAAAATATTGAGAAGAGATTAAAAAAAACACATGAATTTCAATCCTGAAAAATCTCCATACGATCAGTCATGAGCGCAAGAGGGAACGCACTATATTCGAAATCCAATTCCAAACACTGACTGTGAGTGCAACAAATACTACCAGCTTTGATTGCAAATGCTCTCACATTTTTATTCATACTTGTCCGGGAGGTAGTGTTGCATTTTTTTGTAGTCATTTTCTCTGGATGGTTGTTGGGGAGTTTCAGCAGAAAAGCTTGCTGAATAACTCGAAGAGTAAGCCACAAGTTAAAAAATATGTAGAAGCGATCACTTTAAAAGCATATTTAAAAAGAATATCGTCATAATTTTTACTGGATATTGAAACCAAGGGTCTAAGGAATAAAACCAAATAGATTGCATTAGAATAGATTCAGTAGTTTTGCGTTATGCGCGAACGAAATCGGCTATCATTTTATTTATAGAGATTATATAAATAAAAAAAAAGAATTATAAAAAATTATTGAAATTATTTGGTCATTTTATTAAATCATCTATGTGGCTCGAAATATATTTTGATCATAATTTGTCATCGATTGTTTTGTTTTCGGGTTACATGTTAAAATATAATACCGATTTCTCAATTACATACCCAATTGCATAATTGTTGCTTAATAAAGGGGCTGTCAACAAATTACATATTTTGTTGATTCTTGTAAAAATTATTTGTGTCGTTTTTGAAATAAACTGTCAAATTGGATTTTTTTCATAGGTTATAATATCTGTTGGGTAATTAACGATTCATTTGATGTACAAGTAGCTGAATAGAGATTTCAATTCTGATGGACGATACAGCTCTGTTTTTATACTTTTTATGTCAATACATAATTTTTTTCAGGCTAGGAGAATCATACAGACTCCTTTGAAACATTACAGATATATCCCAAAATTCACAAGATGGCGGAGTGGGAACTTAACGTGCACGTTAAGTGTTAAAAGATTGACCATCCACACCCAAAAATTCAAAAAGTATCGGAAAATTAGCAGAAACCTCTCATAAATCAAAAAAAAAATTTAAAATTTCAGTAATTTGTAAAATTTCCCAACAGTAGAAAAATTATAAAAATTGAAAAACTTTAAATACTTACAAGTAGCTGAAGATTTCAAAATTTAGAAAATATTATAAATATTCCAAAAAAACTTCACAAAGTATCCAAAAATTAGCAAAAACCTCTTTGAAATAAAAAAAATTTAAATTTCGGAAATTTGAAAAACTCCCAAGAGTAGAACATTTTTAAAAATTGAAAAACTTTAACAACTTATAAAAGTAGCTGAAAATTTCAAAATTTAGAAAAAATTATACATATTCCAAAAAAAACTCAAAAAGTATCGAAAAATTAGCAAAAACCTCTTAGAAATCAAATAAAAAATAAAAAATTTTTAAATTTCAAAAATTACAAAAAAATTCCCCAAAGTAGAAAAATAATAAAAATTGAAAAACTTTAACAACTTACAAGTAGCTGAAGATTTAAAAAATTAGAAAAAATAATAAACATTCAAAAACAATTCAAAAAGTATTGAAAACTTACCAAAAAACTTCTTAGAAATCAGAAAAAAAAATTTTTTAACTTTGAAAAATTTGAAAAAAATCCCAAAAGTACAAATATCATAAAAATTGAAAAACTTTTACAACTTATATAAAAAGCTGAAGATTTGAAAATTTAGAAAAAATTTTAAAAATTAAAAAAATATTCAAAAAGTATCCAAAAATTAGCAAACACCTTTTAGAAACCAAACAATATAAATTTTTAATTTCGGAAATTTGAGAAATTCCCAAAAGTAGAAGAATTCTAAAAATTGAAAAACTTTAACAACTTATAAAAGTAGCTGAAGATTTCAAAATTTAAACAAAATTATAAATATTCCAAAAAAAATTCAAAAAGTATCGAAAATTTAGTAAAAACCTCTTAGAAATCAAATAAAAAATAAAAAATTTTTAAATTTCAAAAATTTCAAAAAAAAACTCCCCAAAGTAGAAAAGTTATAAAAATTGAAAAACTTTAACAACTTACAAGTAGCTAAAGATTTCAAAATTTAGAAAAAATAATAAACATTCAAAAACAATTTAAAAAGTATCGAAAACTTACCAAAAATCTTCTAAGAAATCAGAAAAAAAAATTTTTTAGCTTTGAAAAGTTTGAAAAAATTCCCAATAGTAGAAAAATTGTAAAAATTGAAAAACTTTTACAACTTGTACAAGTAGCTGAAGATTCCAAAATTTAAACAAAATTATAAATATTCCAAAAAAAAATTCAAAAAGTATCGAAAAATTAGTAAAAACCTCTTAGAAATCAAAATTATATAAAAAATTTTTAAATTTTAAAAATCTTGAAAAAATTCCCCAAAGTAGAATAATTGAAAAACTTTAACAACTTATACAAGTCGCTGAAGACTTCAAAATTTAGAAGAAATTATAAGAGTTAAAAAAATATTCAAAAAGTATCCAAAAATTAGCAAAAACCTCTTAGAAATCAAAAAATATAAATTTTAAATTTGAGAAATTCCCAAAAGTAGAACAATTCTAAAAATTGAAAAACTTTATCAACTTATACAAGTAGCTGAAGATTTCAAAATTTAGAAAAAAATTTAAATATTCCAAAACAAATTCAAAAAGTATCGAAAAATTAGCAAAAACCTCTTAGAAATAAAAAAAATCAAAAATTTTTTTATATAACAAAATTTTTAAAAAAGTCCCAACAGTAAAAAAATTATAAAAATTGAAAAACTTTAACAACTAATTCAAGTAGCTGAAGATTGCTAACCCACCACTTTTCACCGTTCTAAAGTTTTCAAAAAACACTATAATTTTGATCAATACATAATCGTTATTTTGGGTAAAAAATGCAGTTCTGTTTAAAACTTTCAATAAAAACCATTTTACTTTCGGAAAAGTTGAAAATAAAAATTACAAGTTAAAAAATATTGAGAAGAGATTAAAAAAACACATGAATTTCAATCCTGAAAAATCTCCATACGATCAGTCATGAGCGCAAGACGGAACGCACTATATTCGAAATCCAATTCCAAACACTGACAGTGAGTGCAACAAATACTATTAGCTTTGATGGCAAATGCTCTCACATTTTTATTCATACTTGTCCGGGAGGTAGTGTTGCATTTTTTTGTAGTCATTTTCTCTGGATGGTTGTTGGGGAGTTTCAGCAAAAAAGCTTGCTGAATAACTCGAAGAGTAAGCAACAAGTTGAAAAATATGTAGAAGAGATCACTTTAAAAACATATTTAAAAAGAATATCGTCATAATTTTTACTGGATATTGTGACCAAGGGTCTAAGGAATAAAACCAAATAGATTGCATTACAATAGATTCAGTAGTTTTGCGTTATGCGCGAACGAAATCGGCTATCATTTTATTTATACAGATTATATAAATAAAAAAAAAGAATTATAAAAAATTATTGAAATTATTTGGTCATTTTATAAAATCATCTATGTGGCTCGAAAAATATTTTGATCATAATTTGTCATCGATAGTTTTGTTTTCGGGTTACATGTTATAATATAATACCGATTTCTCAATTACATACCCAATTGCATAATTGTTGCTTAATAAAGGGGCTGTCAACAAATTACATATTTTGTTGATTCTTGTAAAAATTTTTTGTGTCGTTTTTGAAATAAACTGTCAAATTGGATTTTTTTCATAGGTTATAATATCTGTTGGGTAATTAATGATTCATTTGATGAATAAGTAGCTGAATAGAGATTTCAATTTTGATGGACGATACAGCTCTGTTTTTATACTTTTTATGTCAATACATAATTTTTTTCAGGCTAGGAGAATCAAACAGACTCCTTTGAAACATTACAGATATATCCCAAAATTCACAAGATGGCGGAGTGGGAACTTAACGTGCACGTTAAGTGTTAAACGATTGACCATCCACACCCAAAAATTCAAAAAGTATCAAAAATTATCAAAAACCTCTCATAAATCAAAAAAAAAAAAATTTTAAATTTCAGTAATTTGTAAAATTTCCCAACAGTAGAAAAATTATAAAAATTGAAAAACTTTAAATACTTACAAGTAGCTGAAGATTTCAAAATTTAGAAAATATTATAAATATTCCAAAAAAATTTAACAAAGTATCCAAAAATTAGCAAAAACCTCTTTGAAATAAAAAAAATTTAAATTTCGGAAATTTGAAAAACTCCCAAGAGTAGAACATTTTTCAAAATTGAAAAACTTTAACAACTTATAAAAGTAGCTGAAAATTTCAAAATTTAGAAAAAATTATACATATTCCAAAAAAAATGCAAAAAGTATCGAAAAATTAGCAAAAACCTCTTAGAAATCAAATAAAAAATAAAAAATTTTTAAATATCAAAAATTTCAAAAAAATTCCCCAAAGTAGAAAAATTATAAAAATTGAAAAACTTTAACAACTTACAAGTAGCTGAACATTTAAAAAATTAGAAAAAATAATAAACATTCAAAAACAATTCAAAAAGTATCGAAAACTTACCAAAAAACTTCTTAGAAATCAGAAAAAAAAATTTTTTAACTTTGAAAAATTTGAAAAAATTCCCAAAAGTACAAATATCATAAAAATTGAAAAACTTTTACAACTTATATAAGAAGCTGAAGATTTGAAAATTTAGAAAAAATTTTAAAAATTAAAAAAATATTCAAAAAGTATCCAAAAATTAGCAAAAACCTTTTAGAAACCAAACAATATAAATTTTTAATTTCGGAAATTTGAGAAATTCCCAAAAGTAGAAGAATTCTAAAAATTGAAAAACTTTAACAACTTATAAAAGTAGCTGAAGATTTCAAAATTTAAACAAAATTATAAATATTCCAAAAAAAATTCAAAAAGTATCGAAAATTTAGTAAAAACCTCTTAGAAATCAAATAAAAAATAAAAAATTTTTAAATTTCAAAAATTTGAAAAAAATTCCCCAAAGTAGAAAAATTATAAAAATTGAAAAACTTTAACAACTTACAACTAGCTAAAGATTTCAAAATTTATAAAAAATAATAAACATTCAAAAACAATTTAAAAAGTATCGAAAACTTACCAAAAATCTTCTAAGAAATCAGAAAAAAAAATTTTTTAGCTTTGAAAAGTTTGAAAAAATTCCCAATAGTAGAAAAATTATAAAAATTGAAAAACTTTTACAACTTGTACAAGTAGCTGAAGATTCCAAAATTTAAACAAAATTATAAATATTCCAAAAAAAAATTCAAAAAGTATCGAAAAATTAGTAAAAACCTCTTAGAAATCAAAATTATATAAAAAATTTTTAAATTTTAAAAATCTTGAAAAAATTCCCCAAAGTAGAATAATTGAAAAACTTTAACAACTTATACAAGTAGCTGAAGACTTCAAAATTTAGAAGAAATTATAAGAGTTAAAAAAATATTCAAAAAGTATCCAAAAATTAGCAAAAACCTCTTAGAAATCAAAAAATATAAATTTTTAAATTTGAGAAATTCCCAAAAGTAGAACAATTCTAAAAATTGAAAAACTTTATCAACTTATACAAGTAGCTGAAGATTTCAAAATTTAGAAAAAAATTTAAATATTCCAAAACAAATTCATAAAGTATCGAAAAATTAGCAAAAACCTCTTAGAAATAAAAAAAAATCAAAAATTTTTTTATATAACAAAAATTTTAAAAAAGTCCCAACAGTAGAAAAATTATAAAAATTGAAAAACTTTAACAACTAATTCAAGTAGCTGAAGATTGCTAACCCACCACTTTTCACCGTTCTAAAGTTTTCAAAAAACACTATAATTTTGATCAATACATAATCGTTATTTTGGGTAAAAAATGCAGTTTTCATATTCAAACGAGTTCTGTTTAAAACTTTTAATAAAAACCATTTTACTTTCGGAAAAATTAAGATTATCATAAGTATTATATATTTTACTGCCATTTTCGAAATATTCTTTAAACTTTAACACTTACGCGTAATTTTATACTACATAGTTATAGACCATTTCTAGACCTATAAGTCTGCATTCAAACTTTTTGCTTCTATATAATGCACAAATTTTTAAGACAAGATCATGTTTAGTTTCTTTTATTCTAATAAAAATATAATAACGGACGTATAATATACGGCTGTATGCATACCCCTATGTCCTTTAACCATTTTGAACATTTGAGCTAGGGAGCGTCAACAAACAAGTTGAAAAATATTGAGAAGAGATTAAAAAAAACACATGAATTTCAATCCTGAAAAATCTCCATACGATCAGTCATAAGCGCAAGACGGAACGCACTATATTCGAAATCCAATTCCAAACACTGACAGTGAGTGCAACAAATACTATTAGCTTTGATGGCAAATGCTCTCACATTTTTATTCATTTTTGTCCGGGAGGTAGTGTTGCCTTTTTTTGTAGTCATTTTCTCTGGATGGTTGATGGGGAGTTTCAGCAAAAAAGCTTGCTGAATAACTCGAAGAGTAAGCAACAAGTTGAAAAATATGTAGAAGAGATCACTATAAAAGCATATTTAAAAAGAATATCGTCATAATTTTTACTGGATATTGTGACCAAGGGTCTAAGGAATAAAACCAAATAGATTGCATTACAATAGATTCAGTAGTTTTGCGTTATGCGCGAACGAAATCGGCTATCATTTTATTTATACAGATTATATAAATAAAAAAAAAGAATTATAAAAAATTATTGAAATTATTTGGTCATTTTATAAAATCATCTATGTGGCTCGAAATATATTTTGATCATAATTTGTCATCGATAGTTTTGTTTTCGGGTTACATGTTATAATATAATACCGATTTCTCAATTACATACCCAATTGCATAATTGTTGCTTAATAAAGGGGCTGTCAACAATTTACATATTTTGTTGATTCTTGTAAAAATTTTTTGTGTCGTTTTTGAATAAACTGTCAAATTGGATTTTTTTCATAGGTTATAATACTATATCTGTTGGGTAATTAATGATTCATTTGATGAACAAGTAGCTGAATAGAGATTTCAATTTTGATGGACGATACAGCTCTGTTTTTATACTTTTTATGTCAATACATAATTTTTTTCAGGCTAGGAGAATCAAACAGACTCCTTTGAAACATTACAGATATATCCCAAAATTCACAAGATGGCGGAGTGGGAACTTAACGTGCACGTTAAGTGTTAAACGATTGACCATCCACATCCAAAAATTCAAAAAGTATCGGAAAATCAGCAGAAACCTCTCATAAATCAAAAAAAAAAAATTTAAAATTTCAGTAATTTGTAAAATTTCCCAACAGTAGAAAAATTATAAAAATTGAAAAACTTTAAATACTTACAAGTAGCTGAAGATTTCAAAATATAAATTTTTAAATTTGAGAAATTCCCAAAAGTAGAAGAATTCTAAAAATTGAAAAACTTTATCAACTTATACAAGTAGCTGAAGATTTCAAAATTTAGAAAAAATTTTAAATATTCCAAAAAAAATTCAAAATTTATCGAAAAATTAGCAAAAACTTCTTAGAAATCAAAAAAAATCAAAAATTTTTTTATGTAACAAAAATTTTATAAAAGTCCCAACAGTAGAAAAATTATAAAAATTGAAAAACTTTAACAACTAATTCAAGTAGCTGAAGATTGCTAACCCACCACTTTTCACCGTTCTAAAGTTTCCAAAAAACACTATAATTTTGATCAATACATAATCGTTATTTTGGGTAAAAACTGCAGTTTGCAGATTCAAACGAGTTCTGTTTAAAACTTTCAATAAAAACCATTTTACTTTCGGAAAAATTAAGATGATCATAAGTGTTATATATTTTACTGCCATTTTCGAAATATTCTTTAAACTTTAACACTTACGCGTAATTTTATACTACATAGTTATAGACCATTTCTAGACCTATAAGTCTGCATTCAAACTTTTTGCTTCTATATAATTTTTCTACTTTGGGGAATTTTTTTCAAATTTTTGAAATTTAAAAATTTTTTATTTTTTATTTGATTTCTAAGTGGTTTTTGCTAATTTTCCGATACTTTTTGAATTTTTTTTGGAATATTTATAATTTTTTCTAAATTTTGAAATTTTCAGCTACTTTTATAAGTTGTTAAAGTTTTTCAATTTTTAGAATTGTTCTACTTTTGGGAGTTTTTCAAATTTCCGAAATTTAAATTTTTTTTATTTCAAAGAGGTTTTTGCTAATTTTTGGATACTTTGTGAAGTTTTTTTGGAATATTTATAATATCTTCTAAATTTTGAAATCTTCAGCTACTTGTAAGTATTTAAAGTTTTTCAATTTTTATAATTTTTCTACTGTTGGGAAATTTTACAAATTACTGAAATTTAAAATTTTTTTTTTGATTTATGAGAGGTTTCTGCTGATTTTCCGATACTTTTTGAATTTTTGGGTGTGGATGGTCAATCGTTTAACACTTAACGTGCACGTTAAGTTCCCACTCCGCCATCTTGTGAATTTTGGGATATATCTGTAATGTTTCAAAGGAGTCTGTATGATTCTCCTAGCCTGAAAAAATTATGTATTGACATAAAAAGTATAAAAACAGAGCTGTATCGTCCATCAGAATTGAAATCTCTATTCAGCTACTTGTTCATCAAATGAATCGTTAATTACCCAACATATATAGTTATATAACCTATGAAAAAAATCCAATTTGACAGTTTATTTCAAAAACGACACAAATAATTTTTACAAGAATCAACAAAATATGTAATTTGTTGACAGCCCCTTTATTAAGCAACAATTATGCAATTGGGTATGTAATTGAGAAATCGATATTATATTATAACATGTAACCCGAAAACAAAACTATCGATGACAAATTATGATCAAAATATTTTTCGAGCCACATAGATGATTTTATAAAATGACCAAATAATTTCAATAATTTTTTATAATTCTTTTTTTTTATTTATATAATCTCTATAAATAAAATGATAGCCGATTTCGTTCGCGCATAACGCAAAACTACTGAATCTATTGTAATGCAATCTATTTGGTTTTATTCCTTAGACCCTTGGTCACAATATCCAGTAAAAATTATGACG
>OY804261.1:37030142-37220937 GCA_963680825.1 Meiosimyza decipiens
AAACAGACCTTTGGCATGCCGATGGGAAACCCTTTATCACCGACAATCGCAGACATCGTATTAGATGATCTTTTAAAATGTGCAATAGACGAACTACAAAATTTAGGAATCAAATTCAAATTTATAGTCAAATATGTTGATGACATTTTTGCAATAATAGACAAAGACCACCTGACCACGATTTTAACGACACTCAACGGATATCACAACAAATTACAATTCACACATGAGGAGGAACAAAACAACACGTTACCGTACTTAAACACAACAATTCATAGAAGAAATAGTCATATAATCTTTAACTGGTATACGAAGCCAGCAGCATCAGGAAGAATAATTAATTTTAATTCAACGCAGTCCTTTAAACAAAAACGCAATACTGCAAGCAATTTGATAAAAACAGCACTAACAATCAGCGACAAAACTTTTCGGTCAGAAAACATTAGTAAAATCAGAAATATTTTATACTGCAATAACTATCCTAAAAAACTTACGGAACATTTAATAAAATATAATACAATCCATGATAACATAACACAACAGAATTCAACATTAAGCACCACAACATCTGGCCACCCTAAACACTTTTTTGCGATTCCATACATACCTACACTTACAGACGACATAACCCTTAAACATTTTAAAACAGATGACACAGCTTTTGCCTTTAAATCAAACCAAACGATCTCAACGTTATTTACAAAAACAAAAGACAAAACAGAAAAATTTCAGCAACATAACGTAGTGTACAAAATAGAATGTAAAGGCAAAGAAGGAGAAACATGTAACAGAGTTTATATAGGAACAACAAAACGAACACTGGGAACACGAATAGGAGAACATAAAGCCGATGTAAACCATAACAGACATACGACAGCACTAGCTAAACATATGGATGAAAATGAACACACAGCTGATTTTGACAACATTACAATACTGGACAGAGAAAAAAGAGAAAACATTAGATATACTCTAGAGAGCCTACGAATTAGACAACATTACAAAACAGCAATGAACATAAAAGAAGATTTTGACAAAATTAGTCTCAGTTACAGTGTGGTGCTATAAAGCTTATATTCAAATTACTAATTTTTGTTATTTAAATTTTTTAATTTAATATTTTTGTAAATTCAAATAATGTTTTTCTTGCTGTAAGTTTTTGATATTAACCAAAAATTTGTACCTATATGAATGTTTTTTAATGTAAATTTTCGTTAACAGTGTGATGTAAATATTCAATAAAGAATTTTGACATACCCTGAGGATGCTTAAAACCCATAAGCGAAACGTCGGGTGAACAAATGAATTTAACATTGTTTTATTCATAAAATCTAAATTGACCTAACAGCCTGTTTTTCAACAAAGAAAAAACCTTTTCAATTTAGATAAGTTATAACATGCTAATTTAGATATAACATGCTACAAAAATGTAAAACATGTATATTTGAGTTTAGATAACTTATAACATGCTAATTTAGATATACATGTTACTTATATGTAAAACATGTCTATTTGAGTTTAGATAAGTTATAACATGCTAAATAAATGTTAAACATGTATCTATGAGTTTAGAAATGCTAATTTTTATACAACATACTAAATAAATGTAAAACATGTTATTTGAGTTTAGATAAATTATAATATGCTAATTTAGATGTAACATGCTACATAAATGTAACACATGTATATTTAAGTTTAGATAAGTTATAACTTGCTAATTTAGATATAACGTGCTACATAAATGTAAAACATTTATATTTGAATTTAGATATTACATGCTTCTTAAATGTAAAACATGTATATTTGAGTTTAGATAAGTTATAACATGCTAATTTAGATATAACATGCTACTTAAATGTTAAACATGTATATTTGAGTTCAGATAAGTTATAATATGCTAATTTAGATATAACATGCTAAATAAATGTCAAACATGTATATTTGAGTTTAGATAAGTTATAACATGCTAAATAAATGTAAAACATGTATGTATGAGTTTAGATAAGTTATAACATGCTAATTTCGATATAACATGCTGCATACATGTGAAACATGTATATTTGCGTTTGGAGAAGTTATAACATGATAATTTATATATAAAATGCTAAATAAATGTAAAACATGTCTATTTGAGTTTAGATAAGTTATATCATGTTAATTTAGATATAACATGCTACATAAATGTAACACATGTATATTTGAGTTTAGATAAGTTATAAACTTGCCAATTTAGATATAACATGCTACATAAATATAACACATGTATATTTGAGCTTAGATAAGTTATAACATGCTAAATAAATGTAAAACATGTATATTTGAGTTTAGATAAGTTATAACATGCTAATTTCGATATAACATGCTGCATACATGTAAAACATGTATATTTGCGTTTGGATAAGTTATAACATGATAATTTATATATAAAATGCTAAATAAATGTAAAACATGTCTATTTGAGTTTAGATAAGTTATATCATGTTAATTTAGATATAACATGCTACATAAATGTAACACATGTATATTTGAGTTTAGATAAGTTATAACATGCTAAATAAATGTAAAACATGTGTATTTGAGTTAAGAAATGCTAATTTATATACAACATGCTAAATAAATGTAAAACATGTTATTTGAGTTTAGATAAGTTATAACTTGCTAATTTAGATATAACATGCTACATAAATGTAACACATGTCTATTTAAGTTTAGATAAGTTATAACTTGCTAATTTAGATATAACATGCTACATAAATGTAAAACATGTATATTTGAGTTTAGATAAGTTATAACATGCTAATTTATTTATAAAATGCTAAATAAATGTAAAACATGTCTATTTGGGTTTAGATAAGTTATAACATGCTAATTTAGATATAACATGCTACATAAATGTAAAACATGTATATTTGAGTTTAGATAAGTTAAACATGCTAATTTAGATGTAACATGCTACATAAAAGTAGAACATGTATATTTGAGTTTAGAGAAGTTATAACATGCTAACTTATATATAACATGTTAAATAAATGTATATTTGAGTTTATATATGTTATAACATGCTAATTTAGATATAACATGCTACATAAATGTAAAACATGTATATTTGAGTTTGGATAAGTTATAACATGATAATTTAGATATAACATGCTACATAAATGTAAAACATGTCTATTTGAGTTTAGATAAGTTATAACATGCTAATTTATATATAAAATGCTAAATAAATGTAAAACATGTTATTTGAATTTAGATAAGTTATACCATGCTAATTTAGATATAACATGCTAAATAACTTAAAACATGTATATTTGAGTTTAGATAAGTTATAACATGCTAATTTAGATATAACATGTTAAATAAATGTAAATTTGAGTTTAAAAAAGTTATAACATGCTAATTTAGATATAACATGCTACATATATGTAAAAGATGTTTATTTATGTTTAGATAAGTTATAACTTGCTAATGTAGATATAACATGCTACATAATTGTAAAACATGTATATTTGAGTTGAGATAAGAAACATGCTTATTAAGATATAACATGCTACATAAATGTAACACATGTATATTTGAGTTTAGATAAAGTATAACATGCTAAATAAATGTAAAACATGTATATTTGAGTTTAGATAAGTTATAACATGCTAATTTGGAATAAACATGCTACATAAATGTAAAACATGTATATTTGAGCTCAGATAAGTTATAACTTGCTAATTTAGATATAACATGCTAAATAAATGTAAAACATGTCTATTTGAGTTTAGATAAGTTATATCATGTTAATTTAGATATAACATGCTACATACATGTAAATCATGTATATTTGAGTTTAGATAAGTTATAACATGCTAAATAAATGTAAAACATGTGTATTTGAGTTAAGAAATGCTAATTTATATACAACATGCTAAATAAATGTAAAACATGTTATTTGAGTTTAGATAAGTTATAACTTGCTAATTTAGATATAACATGCTACATAAATGTAACACATGTCTATTTAAGTTTAGATAAGTTATAACTTGCTAATTTAGATATAACATGCTACATAAATGTAAAACATGTATATTTGAGTTTAGATAAGTTATAACATGCTAATTTAGATATAACATGTTACATAAATGTCAAACATGTTATTTGAATTTAGATAAGTTATAACATGCTAATTTAGATATAACATGCTAAATAAATGTAAAACATGTATATTTGAGTTTAGATAAGTTATAACATGCTAATTTAGATATAACATGTTAAATAAATGTAAATTTGAGTTTAAAAAAGTTCTAACATGCTAATTTAGATATAACATGCTACATATATGTAAAACATGTATATTTATGTTTAGATAAGTTATAACTTGCTAATGTAGATATAATATGCTACATATTTGTAAAACATGTATATTTGAGTTTAGATAAGTTAAACATGCTAATTAAGATATAACATGCTACATAAATGTAACACATGTATATTTGAGTTTAGATAAAGTATAACATGCTAAATAAATGTAAAACATGTATATTTGAGTTTAGATAAGTTATAACATGCTAATTTATATATAAAATGCTAAATAAATGTAAAACATGTTATTTGAATTTAGATAAGTTATAACATGCTAATTTAGATATAACATGCTAAATAAATGTAAAACATGTATATTTGAGTTTAGATAAGTTATAACATGCTAATTTAGATATAACATGTTAAATAAATGTAAATTTGAGTTTAAAAAAGTTCTAACATGCTAATTTAGATATAACATGCTACATATATGTAAAACATGTATATTTATGTTTAGATAAGTTATAACTTGCTAATGTAGATATAATATGCTACATATTTGTAAAACATGTATATTTGAGTTTAGATAAGTTAAACATGCTAATTAAGATATAACATGCTACATAAATGTAACACATGTATATTTGAGTTTAGATAAAGTATAACATGCTAAATAAATGTAAAACATGTATATTTGAGTTTAGATAAGTTATAACATGCTAATTTAGAATAAACATGCTACTTAAATGTGAAACATGTATATTTGAGCTTAGATAAGTTATAACATGCTAATTTATATATCAAATGCTAAATAAATGTAAAACATGTCTATTTGAGTTTAGATAAGTTATATCATGTTAGTTTAGATATAACATGCTACATAAATGTAACAAATGTTTGAGTTTAGATAAGTTATAACATGCTAAATAAATGTAAAACATGTATCTATGAGTTTAGAAATGCTAATTTTTATACAACATACTGAATAAATGTAAAACATGTTATTTGAGTTTAGATAGGTTATAATATGCTAATTTAGATATAACATGCTACATAAATGTAACACATGTATATTTGAGTTTAGATAAAGTATAACATGCTAAATAAATGTAAAACATGTATATTTGAGTTTAGATATTTTATAACATGCTAATTTGGAATAAACATGCTACATAAATGTAAAACATGTATATTTGAGCTTAGATAAGTTATAACTTGCTAATTTAGATATAACATGCTACATAAATGTAAAACATGTATATTTGAGTTTAGATAAGTTAAACATGCTAATTTAGATATAACATGCTACATAAATGTAACACATCTATATTTGAGTTTAGAAATGCTAATTTATAGACAACATGCTAAATAAATGTAAAACATGTTATTTGAGTTTAGATAAGTTATAACATGCTAATTTAGATATAACATGCTACATAAATGTAAAACATGTATATTTAAGTTTAGATAAGTTATAACATGCTAATTTAGATATAACATGTTAAATAAATGTATATTTAAGTTTATGTCAGTTATAACATGCTAATTTAGATATAACATGGTAAATAAATGTAAAACATGTATATTTGAGTTTAGATAAGTTATAACATGCTAATTTAGATATAACATGCTGCATAAATGTAAAACATGTTATTTGAGTTTAGATAAGTTATAACATGCTAATTTATATATAACATGCTCAATAAACGTAAAACATGTATATTTGAAATGAGATATGTTATAACATGCTAATTTAGATATAACATGCTACATAAATGTAAAACATGTATATTTGAGTTTAGATAAGTTATAACATGCTAATTTATATATAAAATGCTAAATAAATGTAAAACATGTCTATTTGAGTTTAGATAACTTATAACATGCTAATTTAAATATTACATGTTACTTAAATGTTAAACATGTATATTTGAGTTTAGATAAGTTATAACATGCTAATTTCGATATAACATGCTGCATACATGTGAAACATGTATATTTGCGTTTGGATAAGTTATAACATGATAATTTAGATATAACATGCTAAATAAATGTAAAACATGTCTATTTGAGTTT
Organism: Meiosimyza decipiens; assembly: GCA_963680825.1. Taxonomy (NCBI): domain Eukaryota; kingdom Metazoa; phylum Arthropoda; class Insecta; order Diptera; family Lauxaniidae; genus Meiosimyza; species Meiosimyza decipiens. Next base: position 37,036,509 of record OY804261.1, read on the forward strand.
AGATAAGTTATATCATGTTAATTTAGATATAACATGCTACATAAATGTAACACATGTATATTTGAGTTTAGATAAGTTATAACATGCTAAATAAATGTAAAACATGTATATTTGAGTTTATATAAGTTATAACATGCTAATTTCGATATAACATGCTACATACATGTAAAACATGTATATTTGCGTTTGGATAAGCTATAACATGATAATTTATATATAAAATGCTAAATAAATGTAAAACATGTCTATTTGAGTTTAGATAAGTTATATCATGTTAATTTAGATATAACATGCTACATACATGTAAATCATGTATATTTGAGTTTAGATAAGTTATAACATGCTAAATAAATGTAAAACATGTGTATTTGAGTTAAGAAATGCTAATTTATATACAACATGCTAAATAAATGTAAAACATGTTATTTGAGTTTAGATAAGTTATAACTTGCTAATTTAGATATAACATGCTACATAAATGTAACACATGTCTATTTAAGTTTAGATAAGTTATAACTTGCTAATTTAGATATAACATGCTACATAAATGTAAAACATGTATATTTGAGTTTAGATAAGTTATAACATGCTAATTTAGATATAACATGTTACATAAATGTCAAACATGTATATTTGAGTTTAGATAAGTTATAACATGCTAATTTATATATAAAATGCTAAATAAATGTAAAATATGTCTATTTGGGTTTAGATAAGTTATAACTTGCTAATTTAGATATAACATGCTACTTATATAAACATGTTATTTGAGTTTAGATAAGATATAACTAGCTAATTTAGATATAACATGCTACATAAATGTAACACATGTCTATTTAAGTTTAGATAAGTTATAACTTGCTAATTTAGATATAACATGCTACATAAATGTAAAACATGTATATTTGAGTTTAGATAAGTTATAACATGCTAATTTAGATATAACATGTTACATAAATATCAAACATGTATATTTGAGTTTAGATAAGTTATAACATGCTAATTTATATATAAAATGCTAAATAAATGTAAAACATGTCTATTTGGGTTTAGATAAGTTATAACTTGCTAATATAGATATAACATGCTACATAAATGTAAAACATGTATATTTGAGTTTAGATAAGTTAAACATGCTAATTCAGATGTAACATGTTACATAAAAGTAGAACATGTATATTTGAGTTTAGAGAACTTATAACATGCTAACTTATATATAACATGTTAAATAAATGTATATTTGAGTTTATATATGTTATAACATGCTAATTTAGATATAACATGCTACATAAATGTAAAACATGTATATTTGAGTTTGGATAAGTTATAACATGATAATTTAGATATAACATGCTACATAAATGTAAAACATGTCTATTTGAGTTTAGATAAGTTATAATATGCTAATTTAGATATAACATGCTAAATAAATGTCAAACATGTATATTTGAGTTTAGATAAGTTATAACTTGCCAATTTAGATATAACATGCTACATAAATGTAAAACATGTTATTTGAGTTTAGATAAGTTATAACATGCTAATTTATATATAACATGCTCAATAAACGTAAAACATGTTATTTGAATTTAGATAAGTTATAACATGCTAATTTAGATATAACATGCTAAATAACTGTAAAACATGTATATTTGAGTTTAGATAAGTTATAACATGCTAATTTAGATATAACATGTTAAATAAATGTAAATTTGAGTTTAAAAAAGTTCTAACATGCTAATTTAGATATAACATGCTACATATATGTAAAACATGTATATTTATGTTTAGATAAGTTATAACTTGCTAATGTAGATATAATATGCTACATATTTGTAAAACATGTATATTTGAGTTTAGATAAGTTAAACATGCTAATTAAGATATAACATGCTACATAAATGTAACACATGTATATTTGAGTTTAGATAAAGTATAACATGCTAAATAAATGTAAAACATGTATATTTGAGTTTAGATAAGTTATAACATGCTAATTTAGAATAAACATGCTACTTAAATGTGAAACATGTATATTTGAGCTTAGATAAGTTATAACATGCTAATTTATATACCAAATGCTAAATAAATGTAAAACATGTCTATTTGAGTTTAGATAAGTTATATCATGTTAGTTTAGATATAACATGCTACATAAATGTAACAAATGTATATTTGAGTTTAGATAAGTTATAACATGCTAAATAAATGTAAAACATGTATCTATGAGTTTAGAAATGCTAACTTTTATACAACATACTGAATAAATGTAAAACATGTTATTTGAGTTTAGATAGGTTATAATATGCTAATTTAGATATAGCATATATAAAATGCTAAATAAATGTAAAACATGTCTATTTGAGTTTGGATAAGTTATAACATGATAATTTAGATATAACATGCTACTTAAATGTTAAACATGTATATTTGAGTTTAGATAAGTTATAACATGCTAATTTCGATATAACATGCTACATAAATGTAACACATGTATATTTGAGTTTAGATAAGTTATAACATGCTAAATAAATGTAAAACATGTATATTTGAGTTTATATAAGTTATAACATGCTAATTTCGATATAACATGCTACATACATGTAAATCATGTATATTTGCGTTTGGATAAGTTATAACATGATAATTTATATATAAAATGCTAAATAAATGTAAAACATGTCTATTTGAGTTTAGATAAGTTATATCATGTTAATTTAGATATAAAATGCTAAATAAATGTAAAGCATGTCTATTTGAGTTTAGATAAGTATAACATGCTAATTTCGATATAACATGCTGCATAAATGTAACACATGTCTATTTAAGTTTAGATAAGTTATAACTTGCTAATTTAGATATAACATGCTACATAAATGTAAAACATGTATATTTGCGTTTAGATAAGTTATAACTTGCTAATTTAGATATAACATGCTACTTATATAAACATGTTATTTGAGTTTAGATAAGATATAACTTGCTAATTTAGATATAACATGCTACATAAATGTAACACATGTCTATTTAAGTTTAGATAAGTTATAACTTGCTAATTTAGATATAACATGCTACATAAATGTAAAACATGTCTATTTAGTTTAGATAAGTTATATCATGTTAATTTAGATATAACATGCTACATACATGTAAATCATGTATATTTGAGTTTAGATAAGTTATAACATGCTAAATAAATGTAAAACATGTGTATTTGAGTTAAGAAATGCTAATTTATATACAACATGCTAAATAAATGTAAAACATGTTATTTAAGTTTAGATAAGTTATAACTTGCTAATTTAGATATAACATGCTACATAAATGTAACACATGTCTATTTAAGTTTAGATAAGTTATAACTTGCTAATTTAGATATAACATGCTACATAAATGTAAAACATGTATATTTGAGTTTAGATAAGTTATAACATGCTAATTTAGATATAACATGTTACATAAATGTCAAACATGTATATTTGAGTTTAGATAAATTATAACATGCTAATTTATATATAAAATGCTAAATAAATGTAAAATATGTCTATTTGGGTTTAGATAAGTTATAACTTGCTAATTTAGATATAACATGCTACTTATATAAACATGTTATTTGAGTTTAGATAAGATATAACTTGCTAATTTAGATATAACATGCTACATAAATGTAACACATGTCTATTTAAGTTTAGATAAGTTATAACTTGCTAATTTAGATATAACATGCTACATAAATGTAAAACATGTATATTTGAGTTTAGATAAGTTATAACATGCTAATTTAGATATAACATGTTACATAAATATCAAACATGTATATTTGAGTTTAGATAAGTTATAACATGCTAATTTATATATAAAATGCTAAATAAATGTAAAACATGTCTATTTGGGTTTAGATAAGTTATAACTTGCTAATATAGATATAACATGCTACATAAATGTAAAACATGTATATTTGAGTTTAGATAAGTTAAACATGCTAATTCAGATGTAACATGTTACATAAAAGTAGAACATGTATATTTGAGTTTAGAGAACTTATAACATGCTAACTTATATATAACATGTTAAATAAATGTATATTTGAGTTTATATATGTTATAACATGCTAATTTAGATATAACATGCTACATAAATGTAAAACATGTATATTTGAGTTTGGATAAGTTATAACATGATAATTTAGATATAACATGCTACATAAATGTAAAACATGTCTATTTGAGTTTAGATAAGTTATAATATGCTAATTTAGATATAACATGCTAAATAAATGTCAAACATGTATATTTGAGTTTAGATAAGTTATAACTTGCCAATTTAGATATAACATGCTACATAAATGTAAAACATGTTATTTGAGTTTAGATAAGTTATAACATGCTAATTTATATATAACATGCTCAATAAACGTAAAACATGTTATTTGAATTTAGATAAGTTATAACATGCTAATTTAGATATAACATGCTAAATAACTGTAAAACATGTATATTTGAGTTTAGATAAGTTATAACATGCTAATTTAGATATAACATGTTAAATAAATGTAAATTTGAGTTTAAAAAAGTTCTAACATGCTAATTTAGATATAACATGCTACATATATGTAAAACATGTATATTTATGTTTAGATAAGTTATAACTTGCTAATGTAGATATAATATGCTACATATTTGTAAAACATGTATATTTGAGTTTAGATAAGTTAAACATGCTAATTAAGATATAACATGCTACATAAATGTAACACATGTATATTTGAGTTTAGATAAAGTATAACATGCTAAATAAATGTAAAACATGTATATTTGAGTTTAGATAAGTTATAACATGCTAATTTAGAATAAACATGCTACTTAAATGTGAAACATGTATATTTGAGCTTAGATAAGTTATAACATGCTAATTTATATACCAAATGCTAAATAAATGTAAAACATGTCTATTTGAGTTTAGATAAGTTATATCATGTTAGTTTAGATATAACATGCTACATAAATGTAACAAATGTATATTTGAGTTTAGATAAGTTATAACATGCTAAATAAATGTAAAACATGTATCTATGAGTTTAGAAATGCTAATTTTTATACAACATACTGAATAAATGTAAAACATGTTATTTGAGTTTAGATAGGTTATAATATGCTAATTTAGATATAACATGCTACATAAATGTAACGCATGTATATTTAAGTTTAGATAAGTTATAACTTGCTAATTTAGATATAACATGCTACATAAATGTAAAACATGTATATTTGAGTTTAGATAACTTATAACATGTTAATTTAGATATTACATGCTACTTAAATGTTAAACATGTATATTTGAGTTCAGATAAGTTATAATATGCTAATTTAGATATAACATGCTAAATAAATGTCAAACATGTATATTTGAGTTTAGATAAGTTATAACTTGCCAATTTAGATATAACATGCTACATAAATGTAACACATGTATATTTGAGTTTAGATAAGTTATAACATGCTAAATAAATGTAAAACATGTATATTTGAGTTTAGATAAGTTATAACATGCTAATTTCGATATAACATGCTGCATACATGTAAAACATGTATATTTGCGTTTGGATAAGTTATAACATGATAATTTATATATAAAATGCTAAATAAATGTAAAACATGTCTATTTGAGTTTAGATAAGTTATATCATATTAATTTAGATATAACATGCTACTTAAATGTTAAACATGTATATTTAAGTTTAGATAAGTTATAACTTGCCAATTTAGATATAACATGCTACATAAATGTAAAACATGTATATTTATGTTTAGATAAGTTATAACTTGCTAATGTAGATATAATATGCTACATATTTGTAAAACATGTATATTTGAGTTTAGATAAGTTAAACATGCTAATTAAGATATAACATGCTACATAAATGTAACACATGTATATTTGAGTTTAGATAAAGTATAACATGCTAATTTAGATATAACATGTTAAATAAATGTAAATTTGAGTTTAAAAAAGTTCTAACATGCTAATTTAGATATAACATGCTACATATATGTAAAACATGTATATTTATGTTTAGATAAGTTATAACTTGCTAATATAGATATAACATGCTACATAAATGTAAAACATGTATATTTGAGTTTAGATAAGTTAAACATGCTAATTCAGATGTAACATGTTACATAAAAGTAGAACATGTATATTTGAGTTTAGAGAACTTATAACATGCTAACTTATATATAACATGTTAAATAAATGTATATTTGAGTTTATCTATGTTATAACATGCTAATTTAGATATAACATGCTACATAAATGTAAAACATGTATATTTGAGTTTGGATAAGTTATAACATGATAATTTAGATATAACATGCTACATAAATTTAAAACATGTCTATTTGAGTTTAGATAAGTTATAACGTGCTAATTTATATAATTTGCTAGATAAATGTAAAACGTGTATATCTGAGTTTAGATAAGTTATAACATGCTAATTTATATATAAAATGCTAAATAAATGTAAAACATGTTATTTGAATTTAGATAAGTTATAATATTGCTAATTTAGATATAACATGCTAAATAAATGTAAAACATGTATATTTGAGTTTAGATAAGTTATAACATGCTAATTTAGATATAACATGTTAAATAAATGTAAATTTGAGTTTAAAAAAGTTCTAACATGCTAATTTAGATATAACATGCTACATATATGTAAAACATGTATATTTATGTTTAGATAAGTTATAACTTGCTAATGTAGATATAATATGCTACATATTTGTAAAACATGTATATTTGAGTTTAGATAAGTTAAACATGCTAATTAAGATATAACATGCTACATAAATGTAACACATGTATATTTGAGTTTAGATAAAGTATAACATGCTAAATAAATGTAAAACATGTATATTTGAGTTTAGATAAGTTATAACATGCTAATTTAGAATAAACATGCTACATAAATGTAACACATGTATATTTGAGCTTAGATAAGTTATAACTTGCTAATTTATATACAACATGCTAAATAAATGTAAAACATGTTATTTGAGTTTAGATAAGTTATAACATGCTAATTTAGATATAACATGCTACATAAATGTAAAACATGTATATTTAAGTTTAGATAGTTATAACATGATAATTTAGATATAACATGTTACATAAAAGTAGAACATGTATATTTGAGTTTAGAGAACTTATAACATGCTAACTTATATATAAAATGTTAAATAAATGGATGTTTGAGTTTATATATGTTATAACATGCTAATTTCGATATAACATACTACATAAATGTAAAACATGTATATTTGAGTTTGGATAAGTTATAACATGATAATTTAGATATAACATGCTACATAAATGTAAAACATGTCTATTTGAGTTTAGATAAAGTTATAACGTGCTAATTTATATAATTTGCTAGTTAAATGTAAAACATGTATATCTGAGTTTAGATATGTTATAACATGCTAATTTATATATCAAATGCTAAATAAATGTAAAACATGTTATTTGAATTTAGATAAGTTATAACATGTTAATTTAGATATAACATGCTAAATAAATGTAAAACATGTATATTTGAGTTTAGATAAGTTATAACATGCTAATTTAGATATAACATGTTAAATAAATGTAAATTTGAGTTTAAAAAAGTTCTAACATGCTAATTTAGATATAACATGCTACATATATGTAAAACATGTATATTTATGTTTAGATAAGTTATAACTTGCTAATGTAGATATAATATGCTACATATTTGTAAAACATGTATATTTGAGTTAAGATCAGTTAAACATGCTAATTAAGATATAACATGCTACATAAATGTAACACATGTATATTTGAGTTTAGATAAAGTATAACATGCTAAATAAATGTAAAACATGTATATTTGAGCTTAGATAAGTTATAACATGCTAATTTATATATCAAATGCTAAATAAATGTAAAACATGTCTATTTGAGTTTAGATAAGTTATATCACGTTAATTTAGATATAACATGCTACATAAATGTAACAAATGTATATTTGAGTTTAGATAAAATATAACATGCTAAATAAATGTAAAACATGTGTATTTGAGTTAAGAAATGCTAATTTATATACAACATGCTAAATAAATGTAAAACATGTTATGTGAGTTTAGATAAGTTATCACTTGCTAATTAAGATATAACACGCTACATAAATGTAACACATGTCTATTTAAGTTTAGATAACTTATAACATGCTAATTTAGATATAACATGCTACATAAATGTAAAACATGTATATTTGAGTTTAGATAAGTTATAACATGCTAATTTAGATATAACATGTTACATAAATGTCAAACATGTATATTTGAGTTTATATAAGTTATAACATGCTAATTTATATATAAAATGCTAAATAAATGTAAAACATGTCTATTTGGGTTTAGATAAGTTATAACTTGCTAATTTAGATATAACATGCTACATAAATGTAAAACATGTATATTTGAGTTTAGATAAGTTAAGCATGCTAATTTAGATGTAACATGCTACATAAAAGTAGAACATGTATATTTGAGTTTAGAGAAGTTATAACATGCTTAATAAATGTAAAACATGTATATTTGAGTTAAGAAATGCTAATTTATATACAACATGCTAAATAAATGTCAAACATGTATTTGAGTTTAGATAAGTTATAACATGCTAATTTATATATAAAATGCTAAATAAATGTAAAACATGTCTATTTGGGTTTAGATAAGTTATAACTTGCTAATTTAGATATAACATGCTACATAAATGTAAAACATGTCTATTTGAGTTTAGATAAGTTATAACTTGCTAATTTATATAATTTGCTAGATAAATGTAAAACATGTATATCTGAGTTTAGATAAGTTATAACATGCTAATTTATATATAAAATGCTAAATAAATGTAAAACATGTTATTTGAATTTAGATAAGTTATAACATGCTAATTTAGATATAACATGCTAAATAAATGTCAAACATGTATATTTGAGTTTAGATAAGTTATAACATGCTAATTTAGATATAACATGTTAAATAAATGTAAATTTGAGTTTAAAAAAGTTCTAACATGCTAATTTAGATATAACATGCTACATATATGTAAAACATGTATATTTATGTTTAGATAAGTTATAACTTGCTAATGTAGATATAATATGCTACATATTTGTAAAACATGTATATTTGAGTTTAGATAAGTTAAACATGCTAATTAAGATATAACATGCTACATAAATGTAACACATGTATATTTGAGTTTAGATAAAGTATAACATGCTAAATAAATGTAAAACATGTATATTTGAGTTTAGATAAGTTATAACATGCTAATTTAGAATAAACATGCTACATAAATGTAAAACATGTATATTTGAGTTTAGATAAGTTAAACATGCTAATTTAGATATAACATGATACATAAATGTAACACATCTATATTTGAGTTTAGAAATGCTAATTTATATACAACATGCTAAATAAATGTAAAACATGTTATTTGAGTTTAGATAAGTTATAACATGCTAATTTAGATATAACATGCTACATAAATGTAAAACATGTATATTTAAGTTTAGATAAGTTATAACATGCTAATTTAGATATAACATGTTAAATAAATGTATATTTAAGTTTCTGTCAGTTATAACATGCTAATTTAGATATAACATGGTAAATAAATGTAAAACATGTATATTTGAGTTTAGATAAGTTATAACATGCTAATTTAGATATAACATGCTGCATAAATGTAAAACATGTTATTTGAGTTTAGGTAAGTTATAACATGCTAATTTATATATAACATGCTCAATAAACGTAAAACATGTATATTTGAAATGAGATATGTTATAACATGCTACATAAATGTAAAACATGTATATTTGAGTTTAGATAAGTTATAACATGCTAATTTATATATAAAATGCTAAATAAATGTAAAACATGTCTATTTGAGTTTAGATAACTTATAACATGCTAATTTAAATATTACATGCTACTTAAATGTTAAACATGTATATTTAAGTTTAGATAAGTTATAACTATCCAATTTAGATATAACATGCTACATAAATGTAAAACATGTATATTTATGTTTAGATAAGTTATAACTTGCTAATGTAGATATAATATGCTACATATTTGTAAAACATGTATATTTGAGTTTAGATAAGTTAAACATGCTAATTAAGATATAACATGCTACATAAAAGTAGAACATGTATATTTGAGTTTAGAGAACTTATAACATGCTAACTTATATATAACATGTTAAATAAATGTATATTTGAGTTTATATATGTTATAACATGCTAATTTCGATATAACATGCTACTTAAATGTTCAACATGTATATTTGAGTTTAGATAAGTTATAATATGCTAATTTAGATATAACATGCTAAATAAATGTCAAACATGTATATTTGAGTTTCGATAAGTTATAACTTGCCAATTTAGATATAACATGCTACATAAATGTAACACATGTATATTTGAGTTTAGATAAGTTATAACATGCTAAATAAATGTAAAACATGTATATTTGAGTTTAGATAAGTTATAACATGCTAATTTCGATATAACATGCTGCATACATGTAAAACATGTATATTTGCGTTTGGATAAGTTATAACATGATAATTTATATATAAAATGCTAAATAAATGTAAAACATGTCTATTTGAGTTTAGATAAGTTATATCATGTTAATTTAGATATAACATGCTAAATAAATGTAAAACATGTATATTTGAGTTTAGATAAGTTATAACATGCTAATTTAGATATAACATGCTGCATACATGTAAAACATGTATATTTGCGTTTGGATAAGTTATAACATGATAATTTATATATAAAATGCTAAATAAATGTAAAACATGTCTATTTGAGTTTAGATAAGTTATATCATGTTAATTTAGATATAACATGCTACATAAATGTAACACATGTATATTTGAGTTTAGATAAGTTATAACATGCTAAATAAATGTAAAACATTTGAGTTTATATAAGTTATAACATGCTAATTTCGATATAACATGCTACATACATGTAAAACATGTATATTTGCGTTTGGATAAGTTATAACATGATAATTTATATATAAAATGCTAAATAAATGTAAAACATGTCTATTTGAGTTTAGATAAGTTATATCATGTTAATTTAGATATAACATGCTAAATAAATGTAAAACATGTATATTTGAGTTTAGATAAGTTATAACATGCTAATTTAGATATAACATGCTGCATACATGTAAAACATGTATATTTGCGTTTGGATAAGTTATAACATGATAATTTATATATAAAATGCTAAATAAATGTAAAACATGTCTATTTGAGTTTAGATAAGTTATATCATGTTAATTTAGATATAACATGCTACATAAATGTAACACATGTATATTTGAGTTTAGATAAGTTATAACTTGCCAATTTAGATATAACATGCTACATAAATGTAACACATGTATATTTGAGTTTAGATAAGTTATAACATGCTAAATAAATGTAAAACATGTATATTTGAGTTTAGATAAGTTATAACATGCTAATTTCGATATAACATGCTACAAAAATGTAGAACATGTATATTTGAGTTTAGATAAGTTAAACATTCTAATTTAGATATTACATGCTACATAAATGTAGAACATGTATATTTGAGTTTAGATAAGTTATAACTTGCTAAATAAATGTAAAACATGTATATTTGAGTTAAGCAATGCTAATTTATATACAACATGCTAAATAAATGTAAAACATGTATATTTGAGTTTAGATAAGTTATAACTTGCTAATTTAGATATAACATGCTACATAAATGTAACACATGTCTATTTAAGTTTAGATAAGTTATAACATGCTAGTTTCGATATAACATGCTACATACATGTAAAACATGTATATTTGCGTTTGGATAAGTTATAACATGATAATTTATATATAAAATGCTAAATAAATGTAAAACATGTCTATTTGAGTTTAGATAAGTTATAACATGCTAATTTGGATATAGCATGTTACATATATGTAAATCATATATATTTGAGTTTGGATAAGTTATTACATGCTAATTTAGATATAACATGCTACAAAAATGTAGAACATGTATGTTTGAGTTTAGATAAGTTAAACATGCTAATTTAGATATTACATGCTACATAAATGTAGAACATGTATATTTGAGTTTAGATAAGTTATAACTTGCTAAATAAATGTAAAACATGTTTATTTGAGTTAAGAAATGCTAATTTATATACAACATGCTAAATAAATGTTAAACATGTATATTTGAGTTTAGATAAGTTATAACTTGCTAATTTAGATATAACATGCTACATAAATGTAACACATGTATATTTGCGTTTAGATAAGTTATAACTTGCCACTTTAGATATAACATGCTACATAAATGTAACACATGTATATTTTAGTTTAGAAATGCTAATTTATATACAACATGCTAAATAAATGTAAAACATGTTATTTGAGTTGAGATAAGTTATAACATGCTAATTTAGATATAACATGTTAAATAAATGTATATTTAAGTGTATGTCAGTTATAACATAATAATTTAGATATAACATGGTAAATAAATGTAAAACATGTATATTTGAGTTTAGATAAGTTATAACATGCTAATTTAGATATAACATGCTACATAAATGTAACACATGTATATTTGAGTTTAGATAAGTTATAACATGCTAAATAAATGTAAAACATGTATATTTGAGTTTAGATAAGTTATAACATGCTAATTTCGATATAACATGCTGCATACATGTAAAACATGTATATTTGCGTTTGGATAAGTTATAACATGATAATTTATATATAAAATGCTAAATAAATGTAAAACATGTCTATTTGAGTTTAGATAAGTTATAACATGTTAATTTAGATATAACATGCTACATAAATGTAACACATGTATATTTGAGTTTAGATAAGTTATAACATGCTAAATTAATGTAAAACATGTTATTTGAGTTTAGATAAGTTATATCATGCTAATTTAGATATAACATGCTACAAAAATGCAGAACATGTATATTTGAGTTTAGATAAGTTAAACATGCTAATTTAGGTATTACATGCTACATAAATGTAGAACATGTATATTTGAGTTGAGATAAGTTATAACTTGCTAAATAAATGTAAAACATGTATATTTGAGTTAAGAAATGCTAATTTATATACAACATGCTAAATAAATGTAAAACATGTATATTTGAGTTTAGATAAGTTATAACTTGCTAATTTAGATATAACATGCTACATAAATGTAACACATGTCTATTTAAGTTTAGATAAGTTATAACTTGCCAATTTAGATATAACATGCTACATAAGTGTAAAACATGTATATTTGAGTTTAGATAAGTTATAACATGCTAATTTGGATATAGCATGTTACATATATGTAAATCATATATATTTGAGTTTGGATAAGTTATTACATGCTAATTTATATATAAAATGCTAAATAAATGTAAAACATGTCTATTTGAGTTTAGATAAGTTATATCATGTTAATTTAGATATAACATGCTACATAAATGTAACACATGTATATTTGAGTTTAGATAAGTTATAACTTGCCAATTTAGATATAACATGCTACATAAATGTAACACATGTATATTTGAGTTAAGATAAGTTATAACATGCTAAATAAATGTAAAACATGTAGATTTGAGTTTAGATAAGTTATAACATGCTAATTTCGAAATAACATGCTGCATACATGTAAAACATGTATATTTGCGTTTGGATAAGTTATAACATGATAATTTATATATAAAATGCTAAATAAATGTAAAACATGTCTATTTGAGTTTAGATAAGTTATATCATGTTAATTTAGATATAACCTGCTAAATAAATGTAAAACATGTATATTTGAGTTTAGATAAGTTATAACATGCTAATTTCGATATAACATGCTGCATACATGCAAAACATGTATATTTGCGTTTGAATAAGTTATAACATGATAATTTATATATTAAATGCTAAATAAATGTAAAACATGTCTATTTGAGTTTAGATAATTTATATCATGTTAATTTAGATATAACATGCTAAATAAATGTAAAACATGTATATTTGAGTTTAGATAAGTTATAACATGCTAATTTCGATATAACATGCTGCATACATGTAAAACATGTATATTTGCGTTTGGATAAGTTATAACATGATAATTTATATATAAAATGCTAAATAAATGTAAAACATGTCTATTTGAGTTTAGATAAGTTATATCATGTTAATTTAGATATAACATGCTAAATAAATGTAAAACATGTATATTTGAGTTTAGATAAGTTATAACATGCTAATTTCGATATAACATGCTGCATACATGCAAAACATGTATATTTGCGTTTGGATAAGTTATAACATGATAATTTATATATAAAATGCTAAATAAATGTAAAACATGTCTATTTGAGTTTAGATAAGTTATATCATGTTAATTTAGATATAACATGCTAAATAAATGTAAAACATGTATATTTGAGTTTAGATAAGTTATAACATGCTAATTTCGATATAACATGCTGCATACATGTAAAACATGTATATTTGCGTTTGGATAAGTTATAACATGATAATTTATATATAAAATGCTAAATAAATGTAAAACATGTCTATTTGAGTTTAGATAAGTTATATCACGTTAATTTAGATATAACATGCTACATAAATGTAAGAAATGTATATTTGAGTTTAGATAAGTTATAACATGCTAAATAAATGTAAAACATGTATATTTAAGTTTATATAAGTTATAACATGCTAATTTCGATATAACATGCTACATACATGTAAAACATGTATATTTGCGTTTGGATAAGTTATAACATGATAATTTATATATAAAATGCTAAATAAATGTAAAACATGTCTATTTGAGTTTAGAGTTATAACATGTTAAGTTATAACATGTTAATTTAGATATAACATGCTACAAAAATGTAGAACATGTATATTTGAGTTTAGATAAGTTAAACATGCTAATTTAGATATTACATGCTACATAAATGTAGAACATGTATATTTGAGTTTAAATAAGTTATAACTTGCTAAATAAATGTAAAACATGTATATTTGAGTTAAGAAATGCTAATTTATATACAACATGCTAAATAAATGTAAAACATGTATATTTGAGTTTAGATAAGTTATAACTTGCTAATTTAGATATAACATGCTACATAAATGTAACACATGTCTATTTAAGTTTAGATAAGTTATAACTTGCCAATTTAGATATAACATGCTACATAAATGTAAAACATGTATATTTGAGTTTAGATAAGTTATAACATGCTAATTTGGATATAGCATGCTACATATATGTAAATCATATATATTTGAGTTTGGATAAGTTATTACATGCTAATTTATATATAAAATGCTAAATAAATGTAAAACATGTCTATTTGAGTTTAGATAAGTTATATCATGTTAATTTAGATATAACATGCTACATAAATGTAACACATGTATATTTGAGTTTAGATAAGTTATAACTTGCCAATTTAGATATAACATGCTACATAAATGTAACACATGTATATTTGAGTTAAGATAAGTTATAACATGCTAAATAAATGTAAAAAATGTATATTTGAGTTTAGATAAGTTATAACATGCTAATTTCGATATAACATGCTGCATACATGTAAAACATGTATATTTGCGTTTGGATAAGTTATAACATGATAATTTATATATAAAATGCTAAATAAATGTAAAACATGTCTATTTGAGTTTAGATAAGTTATATCATGTTTATTTAGATATAACATGCTAAATAAATGTAAAACATGTATATTTGAGTTTAGATAAGTTATAACATGCTAATTTCAATATAACATGCTGCATACATGCAAAACATGTATATTTGCGTTTGGATAAGTTATAACATGATAATTTATATATAAAATGCTAAATAAATGTAAAACATGTCTATTTGAGTTTAGATAAGTTATATCATGTTAATTTAGATATAACATGCTAAATAAATGTAAAACATGTATATTTGAGTTTAGATAAGTTATAACATGCTAATTTCGATATAACATGCTGCATACATGTAAAACATGTATATTTGCGTTTGGATAAGTTATAACATGATCATTTATATATAAAATGCTAAATAAATGTAAAACATGTGTATTTGAGTTTAGATAAGTTAAATCATGTTAATTTAGATATAACATGCTAAATAAATGTAAAACATGTATATTTGAGTTTAGATAAGTTAAACATGCTAATTTAGATATTACATGCTACATAAATGTAGAACATGTATATTTGAGTTTAGATAAGTTATAACTTGCTAAATAAATGTAAAACATGTATATTTGAGTTAAGAAATGCTAATTTATATACAACATGCTAAATAAATGTAAAACATGTATATTTGAGTTTAGATAAGTTATAACTTGCTAATTTAGATATAACATGCTACATAAATGTAACACATGTCTATTTAAGTTTAGATAAGTTATAACTTGCCAATTTAGATATAACATGCTACATAAATGTGAAACATGTATATTTGAGTTTAGATAAGTTATAACATGCTAATTTGGATATAGCACGCTACATATATGTAAATCATATATATTTGAGTTTGGATAAGTTATTACATGCTAATTTATATATAAAATGCTAAATAAATGTAAAACATGTCTATTTGAGTTTAGATAAGTTATATCATGTTAATTTAGATATAACATGCTACATAAATGTAACACATGTATATTTGAGTTTAGATAAGTTATAACTTGCCAATTTAGATATAACATGCTACATAAATGTAACACATGTATATTTGAGTTAAGATAAGTTATAACATGCTAAATAAATGTAAAACATGTATATTTGAGTTTAGATAAGTTATAACATGCTAATTTCGATATAACATGCTGCATACATGTAAAACATGTATATTTGCGTTTGGATAAGTTATAACATGATAATTTATATATAAAATGATAAATAAATGTAAAACATGTCTATTTGAGTTTAGATAAGTTATATCATGTTAATTTAGATATAACATGCTAAATAAATGTAAAACATGTATATTCGAGTTTAGATAAGTTATAACATGCTAATTTCTATATAACATGCTGCATACATGCAAAACATGTATATTTGCGTTTGGATAAGTTATAACATGATAATTTATATATAAAATGCTAAATAAATGTAAAACATGTCTATTTGGGTTTAGATAAGTTATATCATGTTAATTTAGATATAACATGCTAAATAAATGTAAAACATGTATATTTGAGTTTAGATAAGTTATAACATGCTAATTTCGATATAACATGCTGCATACATGTAAAACATGTATATTTGCGTTTGGATAAGTTATTACATGCTAATTTATATATAAAATGCTAAATAAATGTAAAACATGTCTATTTGAGTTTAGATAAGTTATATCATGTTAATTTAGATATAACATGCTACATAAATGTAACACATGTATATTTGAGTTTAGATAAGTTATAACTTGCCAATTTAGATATAACATGCTACATAAATGTAACACATGTATATTTGAGTTAAGATAAGTTATAACATGCTAAATAAATGTAAAACATGTATATTTGAGTTTAGATAAGTTATAACATGCTAATTTCGATATAACATGCTGCATACATGTAAAACATGTATATTTGCGTTTGGATAAGTTATAACATGATAATTTATATATAAAATGCTAAATAAATGTAAAACATGTCTATTTGAGTTTAGATAAGTTATATCATGTTAATTTAGATATAACATGCTAAATAAATGTAAAACATGTATATTCGAGTTTAGATAAGTTATAACATGCTAATTTCTATATAACATGCTGCATACATGCAAAACATGTATATTTGCGTTTGGATAAGTTATATCATGTTAATTTAGATATAACATGCTACATAAATGTAACACATGTATATTTGAGTTTAGATAAGTTATAACTTGCCAATTTAGATATAACATGCTACATAAATGTAACACATGTATATTTGAGTTAAGATAAGTTATAACATGCTAAATAAATGTAAAACATGTATATTTGAGTTTAGATAAGTTATAACATGCTAATTTCGATATAACATGCTGCATACATGTAAAACATGTATATTTGCGTTTGGATAAGTTATAACATGATAATTTATATATAAAATGCTAAATAAATGTAAAACATGTCTATTTGAGTTTAGATAAGTTATATCATGTTAATTTAGATATAACATGCTAAATAAATGTAAAACATGTATATTTGAGTTTAGATAAGTTATAACATGCTAATTTCGATATAACATGCTGCATACATGTAAAACATGTATATTTGCGTTTGGATAAGTTATAACATGATCATTTATATATAAAATGCTAAATAAATGTAAAACATGTGTATTTGAGTTTAGATAAGTTAAATCATGTTAATTTAGATATAACATGCTAAATAAATGTAAAACATGTATATTTGAGTTTAGATAAGTTAAACATGCTAATTTAGATATTACATGCTACATAAATGTAGAACATGTATATTTGAGTTTAGATAAGTTATAACTTGCTAAATAAATGTAAAACATGTATATTTGAGTTAAGAAATGCTAATTTATATACAACATGCTAAATAAATGTAAAACATGTATATTTGAGTTTAGATAAGTTATAACTTGCTAATTTAGATATAACATGCTACATAAATGTAACACATGTATATTTGAGTTTAGATAAGTTATAACTTGCCAATTTAGATATAACATGCTACATAAATGTGAAACATGTATATTTGAGTTTAGATAAGTTATAACATGCTAATTTGGATATAGCACGCTACATATATGTAAATCATATATATTTGAGTTTGGATAAGTTATTACATGCTAATTTATATATAAAATGCTAAATAAATGTAAAACATGTCTATTTGAGTTTAGATAAGTTATATCATGTTAATTTAGATATAACATGCTACATAAATGTAACACATGTATATTTGAGTTTAGATAAGTTATAACTTGCCAATTTAGATATAACATGCTACATAAATGTAACACATGTATATTTGAGTTAAGATAAGTTATAACATGCTAAATAAATGTAAAACATGTATATTTGAGTTTAGATAAGTTATAACATGCTAATTTCGATATAACATGCTGCATACATGTAAAACATGTATATTTGCGTTTGGATAAGTTATAACATGATAATTTATATATAAAATGCTAAATAAATGTAAAACATGTCTATTTGAGTTTAGAGTTATAACATGTTAAGTTATAACATGTTAATTTAGATATAACATGCTACATAAATGTAACACATGTATATTTGAGTTTAGATAAGTTATAACATGCTAAATTAATGTAAAACATGTTATTTGAGTTTAGATAAGTTATATCATGGTAATTTAGATATAACATGCTACAAAAATGTAGAACATGTATATTTGAGTTTAGATAAGTTAAACATGCTAATTTAGATATTACATGCTACATAAATGTAGAACATGTATATTTGAGTTTAAATAAGTTATAACTTGCTAAATAAATGTAAAACATGTATATTTGAGTTAAGAAATGCTAATTTATATACAACATGCTAAATAAATGTAAAACATGTATATTTGAGTTTAGATAAGTTATAACTTGCTAATTTAGATATAACATGCTACATAAATGTAACACATGTCTATTTAAGTTTAGATAAGTTATAACTTGCCAATTTAGATATAACATGCTACATAAATGTAAAACATGTATATTTGAGTTTAGATAAGTTATAACATGCTAATTTGGATATAGCATGCTACATATATGTAAATCATATATATTTGAGTTTGGATAAGTTATTACATGCTAATTTATATATAAAATGCTAAATAAATGTAAAACATGTCTATTTGAGTTTAGATAAGTTATATCATGTTAATTTAGATATAACATGCTACATAAATGTAACACATGTATATTTGAGTTTAGATAAGTTATAACTTGCCAATTTAGATATAACATGCTACATAAATGTAACACATGTATATTTGAGTTAAGATAAGTTATAACATGCTAAATAAATGTAAAAAATGTATATTTGAGTTTAGATAAGTTATAACATGCTAATTTCGATATAACATGCTGCATACATGTAAAACATGTATATTTGCGTTTGGATAAGTTATAACATGATAATTTATATATAAAATGCTAAATAAATGTAAAACATGTCTATTTGAGTTTAGATAAGTTATATCATGTTTATTTAGATATAACATGCTAAATAAATGTAAAACATGTATATTTGAGTTTAGATAAGTTATAACATGCTAATTTCGATATTACATGCTGCATACATGCAAAACATGTATATTTGCGTTTGGATAAGTTATAACATGATAATTTATATATAAAATGCTAAATAAATGTAAAACATGTCTATTTGAGTTTAGATAAGTTATATCATGTTAATTTAGATATAACATGCTAAATAAATGTAAAACATGTATATTTGAGTTTAGATAAGTTATAACATGCTAATTTCGATATAACATGCTGCATACATGTAAAACATGTATATTTGCGTTTGGATAAGTTATAACATGATCATTTATATATAAAATGCTAAATAAATGTAAAACATGTGTATTTGAGTTTAGATAAGTTAAATCATGTTAATTTAGATATAACATGCTAAATAAATGTAAAACATGTATATTTGAGTTTAGATAAGTTAAACATGCTAATTTAGATATTACATGCTACATAAATGTAGAACATGTATATTTGAGTTTAGATAAGTTATAACTTGCTAAATAAATGTAAAACATGTATATTTGAGTTAAGAAATGCTAATTTATATACAACATGCTAAATAAATGTAAAACATGTATATTTGAGTTTAGATAAGTTATAACTTGCTAATTTAGATATAACATGCTACATAAATGTAACACATGTCTATTTAAGTTTAGATAAGTTATAACTTGCCAATTTAGATATAACATGCTACATAAATGTGAAACATGTATATTTGAGTTTAGATAAGTTATAACATGCTAATTTGGATATAGCACGCTACATATATGTAAATCATATATATTTGAGTTTGGATAAGTTATTACATGCTAATTTATATATAAAATGCTAAATAAATGTAAAACATGTCTATTTGAGTTTAGATAAGTTATATCATGTTAATTTAGATATAACATGCTACATAAATGTAACACATGTATATTTGAGTTTAGATAAGTTATAACTTGCCAATTTAGATATAACATGCTACATAAATGTAACACATGTATATTTGAGTTAAGATAAGTTATAACATGCTACATAAATGTGAAACATGTATATTTGAGTTTAGATAAGTTATAACATGCTAATTTGGATATAGCACGCTACATATATGTAAAT
Source organism: Meiosimyza decipiens (assembly GCA_963680825.1). Classification (NCBI taxonomy): domain Eukaryota; kingdom Metazoa; phylum Arthropoda; class Insecta; order Diptera; family Lauxaniidae; genus Meiosimyza; species Meiosimyza decipiens. The sequence continues at coordinate 37,058,024 of OY804261.1, forward strand.
CATATATATTTGAGTTTGGATAAGTTATAACATGATCATTTATATATAAAATGCTAAATAAATGTAAAACATGTGTATTTGAGTTTAGATAAGTTAAATCATGTTAATTTAGATATAACATGCTAAATAAATGTAAAACATGTATATTTGAGTTTAGATAAGTTAAACATGCTAATTTAGATATTACATGCTACATAAATGTAGAACATGTATATTTGAGTTTAGATAAGTTATAACTTGCTAAATAAATGTAAAACATGTATATTTGAGTTAAGAAATGCTAATTTATATACAACATGCTAAATAAATGTAAAACATGTATATTTGAGTTTAGATAAGTTATAACTTGCTAATTTAGATATAACATGCTACATAAATGTAACACATGTATATTTGAGTTTAGATAAGTTATAACTTGCCAATTTAGATATAACATGCTACATAAATGTGAAACATGTATATTTGAGTTTAGATAAGTTATAACATGCTAATTTGGATATAGCACGCTACATATATGTAAATCATATATATTTGAGTTTGGATAAGTTATTACATGCTAATTTATATATAAAATGCTAAATAAATGTAAAACATGTCTATTTGAGTTTAGATAAGTTATATCATGTTAATTTAGATATAACATGCTACATAAATGTAACACATGTATATTTGAGTTTAGATAAGTTATAACTTGCCAATTTAGATATAACATGCTACATAAATGTAACACATGTATATTTGAGTTAAGATAAGTTATAACATGCTAAATAAATGTAAAACATGTATATTTGAGTTTAGATAAGTTATAACATGCTAATTTCGATATAACATGCTGCATACATGTAAAACATGTATATTTGCGTTTGGATAAGTTATAACATGATAATTTATATATAAAATGCTAAATAAATGTAAAACATGTCTATTTGAGTTTAGAGTTATAACATGTTAAGTTATAACATGTTAATTTAGATATAACATGCTACATAAATGTAACACATGTATATTTGAGTTTAGATAAGTTATAACATGCTAAATTAATGTAAAACATGTTATTTGAGTTTAGATAAGTTATATCATGGTAATTTAGATATAACATGCTACAAAAATGTAGAACATGTATATTTGAGTTTAGATAAGTTAAACATGCTAATTTAGATATTACATGCTACATAAATGTAGAACATGTATATTTGAGTTTAAATAAGTTATAACTTGCTAAATAAATGTAAAACATGTATATTTGAGTTAAGAAATGCTAATTTATATACAACATGCTAAATAAATGTAAAACATGTATATTTGAGTTTAGATAAGTTATAACTTGCTAATTTAGATATAACATGCTACATAAATGTAACACATGTCTATTTAAGTTTAGATAAGTTATAACTTGCCAATTTAGATATAACATGCTACATAAATGTAAAACATGTATATTTGAGTTTAGATAAGTTATAACATGCTAATTTGGATATAGCATGCTACATATATGTAAATCATATATATTTGAGTTTGGATAAGTTATTACATGCTAATTTATATATAAAATGCTAAATAAATGTAAAACATGTCTATTTGAGTTTAGATAAGTTATATCATGTTTATTTAGATATAACATGCTAAATAAATGTAAAACATGTATATTTGAGTTTAGATAAGTTATAACATGCTAATTTCAATATAACATGCTGCATACATGCAAAACATGTATATTTGCGTTTGGATAAGTTATAACATGATAATTTATATATAAAATGCTAAATAAATGTAAAACATGTCTATTTGAGTTTAGATAAGTTATATAATGTTAATTTAGATATAACATGCTAAATAAATGTAAAACATGTATATTTGAGTTTAGATAAGTTATAACATGCTAATTTCGATATAACATGCTGCATACATGTAAAACATGTATATTTGCGTTTGGATAAGTTATAACATGATCATTTATATATAAAATGCTAAATAAATGTAAAACATGTGTATTTGAGTTTAGATAAGTTAAATCATGTTAATTTAGATATAACATGCTAAATAAATGTAAAACATGTATATTTGAGTTTAGATAAGTTAAACATGCTAATTTAGATATTACATGCTACATAAATGTAGAACATGTATATTTGAGTTTAGATAAGTTATAACTTGCTAAATAAATGTAAAACATGTATATTTGAGTTAAGAAATGCTAATTTATATACAACATGCTAAATAAATGTAAAACATGTATATTTGAGTTTAGATAAGTTATAACTTGCTAATTTAGATATAACATGCTACATAAATGTAACACATGTCTATTTAAGTTTAGATAAGTTATAACTTGCCAATTTAGATATAACATGCTACATAAATGTGAAACATGTATATTTGAGTTTAGATAAGTTATAACATGCTAATTTGGATATAGCACGCTACATATATGTAAATCATATATATTTGAGTTTGGATAAGTTATTACATGCTAATTTATATATAAAATGCTAAATAAATGTAAAACATGTCTATTTGAGTTTAGATAAGTTATATCATGTTAATTTAGATATAACATGCTACATAAATGTAACACATGTATATTTGAGTTTAGATAAGTTATAACTTGCCAATTTAGATATAACATGCTACATAAATGTAACACATGTATATTTGAGTTAAGATAAGTTATAACATGCTAAATAAATGTAAAACATGTATATTTGAGTTTAGATAAGTTATAACATGCTAATTTCGATATAACATGCTGCATACATGTAAAACATGTATATTTGCGTTTGGATAAGTTATAACATGATAATTTATATATAAAATGATAAATAAATGTAAAACATGTCTATTTGAGTTTAGATAAGTTATATCATGTTAATTTAGATATAACATGCTAAATAAATGTAAAACATGTATATTCGAGTTTAGATAAGTTATAACATGCTAATTTCTATATAACATGCTGCATACATGCAAAACATGTATATTTGCGTTTGGATAAGTTATAACATGATAATTTATATATAAAATGCTAAATAAATGTAAAACATGTCTATTTGGGTTTAGATAAGTTATATCATGTTAATTTAGATATAACATGCTAAATAAATGTAAAACATGTATATTTGAGTTTAGATAAGTTATAACATGCTAATTTCGATATAACATGCTGCATACATGTAAAACATGTATATTTGCGTTTGGATAAGTTATTACATGCTAATTTATATATAAAATGCTAAATAAATGTAAAACATGTCTATTTGAGTTTAGATAAGTTATATCATGTTAATTTAGATATAACATGCTACATAAATGTAACACATGTATATTTGAGTTTAGATAAGTTATAACTTGCTAATTTAGATATAACATGCTACATAAATGTAACACATGTATATTTGAGTTAAGATAAGTTATAACATGCTAAATAAATGTAAAACATGTATATTTGAGTTTAGATAAGTTATAACATGCTAATTTCGATATAACATGCTGCATACATGTAAAACATGTATATTTGCGTTTGGATAAGTTATAACATGATAATTTATATATAAAATGCTAAATAAATGTAAAACATGTCTATTTGAGTTTAGATAAGTTATATCATGTTAATTTAGATATAACATGCTAAATAAATGTAAAACATGTATATTCGAGTTTAGATAAGTTATAACATGCTAATTTCTATATAACATGCTGCATACATGCAAAACATGTATATTTGCGTTTGGATAAGTTATATCATGTTAATTTAGATATAACATGCTACATAAATGTAACACATGTATATTTGAGTTTAGATAAGTTATAACTTGCCAATTTAGATATAACATGCTACATAAATGTAACACATGTATATTTGAGTTAAGATAAGTTATAACATGCTAAATAAATGTAAAACATGTATATTTGAGTTTAGATAAGTTATAACATGCTAATTTCGATATAACATGCTGCATACATGTAAAACATGTATATTTGCGTTTGGATAAGTTATAACATGATCATTTATATATAAAATGCTAAATAAATGTAAAACATGTGTATTTGAGTTTAGATAAGTTAAATCATGTTAATTTAGATATAACATGCTAAATAAATGTAAAACATGTATATTTGAGTTTAGATAAGTTAAACATGCTAATTTAGATATTACATGCTACATAAATGTAGAACATGTATATTTGAGTTTAGATAAGTTATAACTTGCTAAATAAATGTAAAACATGTATATTTGAGTTAAGAAATGCTAATTTATATACAACATGCTAAATAAATGTAAAACATGTATATTTGAGTTTAGATAAGTTATAACTTGCTAATTTAGATATAACATGCTACATAAATGTAACACATGTATATTTGAGTTTAGATAAGTTATAACTTGCCAATTTAGATATAACATGCTACATAAATGTGAAACATGTATATTTGAGTTTAGATAAGTTATAACTTGCTAAATAAATGTAAAACATGTATATTTGAGTTAAGAAATGCTAATTTATATACAACATGCTAAATAAATGTAAAACATGTATATTTGAGTTTAGATAAGTTATAACTTGCTAATTTAGATATAACATGCTACATAAATGTAACACATGTCTATTTAAGTTTAGATAAGTTATAACTTGCCAATTTAGATATAACATGCTACATAAATGTGAAACATGTATATTTGAGTTTAGATAAGTTATAACATGCTAATTTGGATATAGCACGCTACATATATGTAAATCATATATATTTGAGTTTGGATAAGTTATTACATGCTAATTTATATATAAAATGCTAAATAAATGTAAAACATGTCTATTTGAGTTTAGATAAGTTATATCATGTTAATTTAGATATAACATGCTACATAAATGTAACACATGTATATTTGAGTTTAGATAAGTTATAACTTGCCAATTTAGATATAACATGCTACATAAATGTAACACATGTATATTTGAGTTAAGATAAGTTATAACATGCTAAATAAATGTAAAACATGTATATTTGAGTTTAGATAAGTTATAACATGCTAATTTCGATATAACATGCTGCATACATGTAAAACATGTATATTTGCGTTTGGATAAGTTATAACATGATAATTTATATATAAAATGATAAATAAATGTAAAACATGTCTATTTGAGTTTAGATAAGTTATATCATGTTAATTTAGATATAACATGCTAAATAAATGTAAAACATGTATATTCGAGTTTAGATAAGTTATAACATGCTAATTTCTATATAACATGCTGCATACATGCAAAACATGTATATTTGCGTTTGGATAAGTTATAACATGATAATTTATATATAAAATGCTAAATAAATGTAAAACATGTCTATTTGGGTTTAGATAAGTTATATCATGTTAATTTAGATATAACATGCTAAATAAATGTAAAACATGTATATTTGAGTTTAGATAAGTTATAACATGCTAATTTCGATATAACATGCTGCATACATGTAAAACATGTATATTTGCGTTTGGATAAGTTATTACATGCTAATTTATATATAAAATGCTAAATAAATGTAAAACATGTCTATTTGAGTTTAGATAAGTTATATCATGTTAATTTAGATATAACATGCTACATAAATGTAACACATGTATATTTGAGTTTAGATAAGTTATAACTTGCTAATTTAGATATAACATGCTACATAAATGTAACACATGTATATTTGAGTTAAGATAAGTTATAACATGCTAAATAAATGTAAAACATGTATATTTGAGTTTAGATAAGTTATAACATGCTAATTTCGATATAACATGCTGCATACATGTAAAACATGTATATTTGCGTTTGGATAAGTTATAACATGATAATTTATATATAAAATGCTAAATAAATGTAAAACATGTCTATTTGAGTTTAGATAAGTTATATCATGTTAATTTAGATATAACATGCTAAATAAATGTAAAACATGTATATTTGAGTTTAGATAAGTTATAACATGCTAATTTCGATATAACATGCTGCATACATGTAAAACATGTATATTTGCGTTTGGATAAGTTATAACATGATAATTTATATATAAAATGCTAAATAAATGTAAAACATGTCTATTTGAGTTTAGATAAGTTATATCATGTTAATTTAGATATAACATGCTAAATAAATGTAAAACATGTATATTCGAGTTTAGATAAGTTATAACATGCTAATTTCTATATAACATGCTGCATACATGCAAAACATGTATATTTGCGTTTGGATAAGTTATATCATGTTAATTTAGATATAACATGCTACATAAATGTAACACATGTATATTTGAGTTTAGATAAGTTATAACTTGCCAATTTAGATATAACATGCTACATAAATGTAACACATGTATATTTGAGTTAAGATAAGTTATAACATGCTAAATAAATGTAAAACATGTATATTTGAGTTTAGATAAGTTATAACATGCTAATTTCGATATAACATGCTGCATACATGTAAAACATGTATATTTGCGTTTGGATAAGTTATAACATGATCATTTATATATAAAATGCTAAATAAATGTAAAACATGTGTATTTGAGTTTAGATAAGTTAAATCATGTTAATTTAGATATAACATGCTAAATAAATGTAAAACATGTATATTTGAGTTTAGATAAGTTAAACATGCTAATTTAGATATTACATGCTACATAAATGTAGAACATGTATATTTGAGTTTAGATAAGTTATAACTTGCTAAATAAATGTAAAACATGTATATTTGAGTTAAGAAATGCTAATTTATATACAACATGCTAAATAAATGTAAAACATGTATATTTGAGTTTAGATAAGTTATAACTTGCTAATTTAGATATAACATGCTACATAAATGTAACACATGTATATTTGAGTTTAGATAAGTTATAACTTGCCAATTTAGATATAACATGCTACATAAATGTGAAACATGTATATTTGAGTTTAGATAAGTTATAACTTGCTAAATAAATGTAAAACATGTATATTTGAGTTAAGAAATGCTAATTTATATACAACATGCTAAATAAATGTAAAACATGTATATTTGAGTTTAGATAAGTTATAACTTGCTAATTTAGATATAACATGCTACATAAATGTAACACATGTCTATTTAAGTTTAGATAAGTTATAACTTGCCAATTTAGATATAACATGCTACATAAATGTGAAACATGTATATTTGAGTTTAGATAAGTTATAACATGCTAATTTGGATATAGCACGCTACATATATGTAAATCATATATATTTGAGTTTGGATAAGTTATTACATGCTAATTTATATATAAAATGCTAAATAAATGTAAAACATGTCTATTTGAGTTTAGATAAGTTATATCATGTTAATTTAGATATAACATGCTACATAAATGTAACACATGTATATTTGAGTTTAGATAAGTTATAACTTGCCAATTTAGATATAACATGCTACATAAATGTAACACATGTATATTTGAGTTAAGATAAGTTATAACATGCTAAATAAATGTAAAACATGTATATTTGAGTTTAGATAAGTTATAACATGCTAATTTCGATATAACATGCTGCATACATGTAAAACATGTATATTTGCGTTTGGATAAGTTATAACATGATAATTTATATATAAAATGATAAATAAATGTAAAACATGTCTATTTGAGTTTAGATAAGTTATATCATGTTAATTTAGATATAACATGCTAAATAAATGTAAAACATGTATATTCGAGTTTAGATAAGTTATAACATGCTAATTTCTATATAACATGCTGCATACATGCAAAACATGTATATTTGCGTTTGGATAAGTTATAACATGATAATTTATATATAAAATGCTAAATAAATGTAAAACATGTCTATTTGGGTTTAGATAAGTTATATCATGTTAATTTAGATATAACATGCTAAATAAATGTAAAACATGTATATTTGAGTTTAGATAAGTTATAACATGCTAATTTCGATATAACATGCTGCATACATGTAAAACATGTATATTTGCGTTTGGATAAGTTATTACATGCTAATTTATATATAAAATGCTAAATAAATGTAAAACATGTCTATTTGAGTTTAGATAAGTTATATCATGTTAATTTAGATATAACATGCTACATAAATGTAACACATGTATATTTGAGTTTAGATAAGTTATAACTTGCTAATTTAGATATAACATGCTACATAAATGTAACACATGTATATTTGAGTTAAGATAAGTTATAACATGCTAAATAAATGTAAAACATGTATATTTGAGTTTAGATAAGTTATAACATGCTAATTTCGATATAACATGCTGCATACATGTAAAACATGTATATTTGCGTTTGGATAAGTTATAACATGATAATTTATATATAAAATGCTAAATAAATGTAAAACATGTCTATTTGAGTTTAGATAAGTTATATCATGTTAATTTAGATATAACATGCTAAATAAATGTAAAACATGTATATTTGAGTTTAGATAAGTTATAACATGCTAATTTCGATATAACATGCTGCATACATGTAAAACATGTATATTTGCGTTTGGATAAGTTATAACATGATAATTTATATATAAAATGCTAAATAAATGTAAAACATGTCTATTTGAGTTTAGATAAGTTATATCATGTTAATTTAGATATAACATGCTAAATAAATGTAAAACATGTATATTCGAGTTTAGATAAGTTATAACATGCTAATTTCTATATAACATGCTGCATACATGCAAAACATGTATATTTGCGTTTGGATAAGTTATATCATGTTAATTTAGATATAACATGCTACATAAATGTAACACATGTATATTTGAGTTTAGATAAGTTATAACTTGCCAATTTAGATATAACATGCTACATAAATGTAACACATGTATATTTGAGTTAAGATAAGTTATAACATGCTAAATAAATGTAAAACATGTATATTTGAGTTTAGATAAGTTATAACATGCTAATTTCGATATAACATGCTGCATACATGTAAAACATGTATATTTGCGTTTGGATAAGTTATAACATGATAATTTATATATAAAATGCTAAATAAATGTAAAACATGTCTATTTGAGTTTAGAGTTATAACATGTTAAGTTATAACATGTTAATTTAGATATAACATGCTACATAAATGTAACACATGTATATTTGAGTTTAGATAAGTTATAACATGCTAAATTAATGTAAAACATGTTATTTGAGTTTAGATAAGTTATATCATGGTAATTTAGATATAACATGCTACAAAAATGTAGAACATGTATATTTGAGTTTAGATAAGTTAAACATGCTAATTTAGATATTACATGCTACATAAATGTAGAACATGTATATTTGAGTTTAAATAAGTTATAACTTGCTAAATAAATGTAAAACATGTATATTTGAGTTAAGAAATGCTAATTTATATACAACATGCTAAATAAATGTAAAACATGTATATTTGAGTTTAGATAAGTTATAACTTGCTAATTTAGATATAACATGCTACATAAATGTAACACATGTCTATTTAAGTTTAGATAAGTTATAACTTGCCAATTTAGATATAACATGCTACATAAATGTAAAACATGTATATTTGAGTTTAGATAAGTTATAACATGCTAATTTGGATATAGCATGCTACATATATGTAAATCATATATATTTGAGTTTGGATAAGTTATTACATGCTAATTTATATATAAAATGCTAAATAAATGTAAAACATGTCTATTTGAGTTTAGATAAGTTATATCATGTTTATTTAGATATAACATGCTAATTAAATGTAAAACATGTATATTTGAGTTTAGATAAGTTATAACATGCTAATTTCAATATAACATGCTGCATACATGCAAAACATGTATATTTGCGTTTGGATAAGTTATAACATGATAATTTATATATAAAATGCTAAATAAATGTAAAACATGTCTATTTGAGTTTAGATAAGTTATATCATGTTAATTTAGATATAACATGCTAAATAAATGTAAAACATGTATATTTGAGTTTAGATAAGTTATAACATGCTAATTTCGATATAACATGCTGCATACATGTAAAACATGTATATTTGCGTTTGGATAAGTTATAACATGATCATTTATATATAAAATGCTAAATAAATGTAAAACATGTGTATTTGAGTTTAGATAAGTTAAATCATGTTAATTTAGATATAACATGCTAAATAAATGTAAAACATGTATATTTGAGTTTAGATAAGTTAAACATGCTAATTTAGATATTACATGCTACATAAATGTAGAACATGTATATTTGAGTTTAGATAAGTTATAACTTGCTAAATAAATGTAAAACATGTATATTTGAGTTAAGAAATGCTAATTTATATACAACATGCTAAATAAATGTAAAACATGTATATTTGAGTTTAGATAAGTTATAACTTGCTAATTTAGATATAACATGCTACATAAATGTAACACATGTCTATTTAAGTTTAGATAAGTTATAACTTGCCAATTTAGATATAACATGCTACATAAATGTGAAACATGTATATTTGAGTTTAGATAAGTTATAACATGCTAATTTGGATATAGCACGCTACATATATGTAAATCATATATATTTGAGTTTGGATAAGTTATTACATGCTAATTTATATATAAAATGCTAAATAAATGTAAAACATGTCTATTTGAGTTTAGATAAGTTATATCATGTTAATTTAGATATAACATGCTACATAAATGTAACACATGTATATTTGAGTTTAGATAAGTTATAACTTGCCAATTTAGATATAACATGCTACATAAATGTAACACATGTATATTTGAGTTAAGATAAGTTATAACATGCTAAATAAATGTAAAACATGTATATTTGAGTTTAGATAAGTTATAACATGCTAATTTCGATATAACATGCTGCATACATGTAAAACATGTATATTTGCGTTTGGATAAGTTATAACATGATAATTTATATATAAAATGATAAATAAATGTAAAACATGTCTATTTGAGTTTAGATAAGTTATATCATGTTAATTTAGATATAACATGCTAAATAAATGTAAAACATGTATATTCGAGTTTAGATAAGTTATAACATGCTAATTTCTATATAACATGCTGCATACATGCAAAACATGTATATTTGCGTTTGGATAAGTTATAACATGATAATTTATATATAAAATGCTAAATAAATGTAAAACATGTCTATTTGGGTTTAGATAAGTTATATCATGTTAATTTAGATATAACATGCTAAATAAATGTAAAACATGTATATTTGAGTTTAGATAAGTTATAACATGCTAATTTCGATATAACATGCTGCATACATGTAAAACATGTATATTTGCGTTTGGATAAGTTATTACATGCTAATTTATATATAAAATGCTAAATAAATGTAAAACATGTCTATTTGAGTTTAGATAAGTTATATCATGTTAATTTAGATATAACATGCTACATAAATGTAACACATGTATATTTGAGTTTAGATAAGTTATAACTTGCTAATTTAGATATAACATGCTACATAAATGTAACACATGTATATTTGAGTTAAGATAAGTTATAACATGCTAAATAAATGTAAAACATGTATATTTGAGTTTAGATAAGTTATAACATGCTAATTTCGATATAACATGCTGCATACATGTAAAACATGTATATTTGCGTTTGGATAAGTTATAACATGATAATTTATATATAAAATGCTAAATAAATGTAAAACATGTCTATTTGAGTTTAGATAAGTTATATCATGTTAATTTAGATATAACATGCTAAATAAATGTAAAACATGTATATTCGAGTTTAGATAAGTTATAACATGCTAATTTCTATATAACATGCTGCATACATGCAAAACATGTATATTTGCGTTTGGATAAGTTATATCATGTTAATTTAGATATAACATGCTACATAAATGTAACACATGTATATTTGAGTTTAGATAAGTTATAACTTGCCAATTTAGATATAACATGCTACATAAATGTAACACATGTATATTTGAGTTAAGATAAGTTATAACATGCTAAATAAATGTAAAACATGTATATTTGAGTTTAGATAAGTTATAACATGCTAATTTCGATATAACATGCTGCATACATGTAAAACATGTATATTTGCGTTTGGATAAGTTATAACATGATCATTTATATATAAAATGCTAAATAAATGTAAAACATGTGTATTTGAGTTTAGATAAGTTAAATCATGTTAATTTAGATATAACATGCTAAATAAATGTAAAACATGTATATTTGAGTTTAGATAAGTTAAACATGCTAATTTAGATATTACATGCTACATAAATGTAGAACATGTATATTTGAGTTTAGATAAGTTATAACTTGCTAAATAAATGTAAAACATGTATATTTGAGTTAAGAAATGCTAATTTATATACAACATGCTAAATAAATGTAAAACATGTATATTTGAGTTTAGATAAGTTATAACTTGCTAATTTAGATATAACATGCTACATAAATGTAACACATGTATATTTGAGTTTAGATAAGTTATAACTTGCCAATTTAGATATAACATGCTACATAAATGTGAAACATGTATATTTGAGTTTAGATAAGTTATAACATGCTAATTTGGATATAGCACGCTACATATATGTAAATCATATATATTTGAGTTTGGATAAGTTATTACATGCTAATTTATATATAAAATGCTAAATAAATGTAAAACATGTCTATTTGAGTTTAGATAAGTTATATCATGTTAATTTAGATATAACATGCTACATAAATGTAACACATGTATATTTGAGTTTAGATAAGTTATAACTTGCCAATTTAGATATAACATGCTACATAAATGTAACACATGTATATTTGAGTTAAGATAAGTTATAACATGCTAAATAAATGTAAAACATGTATATTTGAGTTTAGATAAGTTATAACATGCTAATTTCGATATAACATGCTGCATACATGTAAAACATGTATATTTGCGTTTGGATAAGTTATAACATGATAATTTATATATAAAATGCTAAATAAATGTAAAACATGTCTATTTGAGTTTAGAGTTATAACATGTTAAGTTATAACATGTTAATTTAGATATAACATGCTACATAAATGTAACACATGTATATTTGAGTTTAGATAAGTTATAACATGCTAAATTAATGTAAAACATGTTATTTGAGTTTAGATAAGTTATATCATGGTAATTTAGATATAACATGCTACAAAAATGTAGAACATGTATATTTGAGTTTAGATAAGTTAAACATGCTAATTTAGATATTACATGCTACATAAATGTAGAACATGTATATTTGAGTTTAAATAAGTTATAACTTGCTAAATAAATGTAAAACATGTATATTTCAGTTAAGAAATGCTAATTTATATACAACATGCTAAATAAATGTAAAACATGTATATTTGAGTTTAGATAAGTTATAACTTGCTAATTTAGATATAACATGCTACATAAATGTAACACATGTCTATTTAAGTTTAGATAAGTTATAACTTGCCAATTTAGATATAACATGCTACATAAATGTAAAACATGTATATTTGAGTTTAGATAAGTTATAACATGCTAATTTGGATATAGCATGCTACATATATGTAAATCATATATATTTGAGTTTGGATAAGTTATTACATGCTAATTTATATATAAAATGCTAAATAAATGTAAAACATGTCTATTTGAGTTTAGATAAGTTATATCATGTTAATTTAGATATAACATGCTACATAAATGTAACACATGTATATTTGAGTTTAGATAAGTTATAACTTGCCAATTTAGATATAACATGCTACATAAATGTAACACATGTATATTTGAGTTAAGATAAGTTATAACATGCTAAATAAATGTAAAAAATGTATATTTGAGTTTAGATAAGTTATAACATGCTAATTTCGATATAACATGCTGCATACATGTAAAACATGTATATTTGCGTTTGGATAAGTTATAACATGATAATTTATATATAAAATGCTAAATAAATGTAAAACATGTCTATTTGAGTTTAGATAAGTTATATCATGTTTATTTAGATATAACATGCTAAATAAATGTAAAACATGTATATTTGAGTTTAGATAAGTTATAACATGCTAATTTCGATATTACATGCTGCATACATGCAAAACATGTATATTTGCGTTTGGATAAGTTATAACATGATAATTTATATATAAAATGCTAAATAAATGTAAAACATGTCTATTTGAGTTTAGATAAGTTATATCATGTTAATTTAGATATAACATGCTAAATAAATGTAAAACATGTATATTTGAGTTTAGATAAGTTATAACATGCTAATTTCGATATAACATGCTGCATACATGTAAAACATGTATATTTGCGTTTGGATAAGTTATAACATGATCATTTATATATAAAATGCTAAATAAATGTAAAACATGTGTATTTGAGTTTAGATAAGTTAAATCATGTTAATTTAGATATAACATGCTAAATAAATGTAAAACATGTATATTTGAGTTTAGATAAGTTAAACATGCTAATTTAGATATTACATGCTACATAAATGTAGAACATGTATATTTGAGTTTAGATAAGTTATAACTTGCTAAATAAATGTAAAACATGTATATTTGAGTTAAGAAATGCTAATTTATATACAACATGCTAAATAAATGTAAAACATGTATATTTGAGTTTAGATAAGTTATAACTTGCTAATTTAGATATAACATGCTACATGAATGTAACACATGTCTATTTAAGTTTAGATAAGTTATAACTTGCCAATTTAGATATAACATGCTACATAAATGTGAAACATGTATATTTGAGTTTAGATAAGTTATAACATGCTAATTTGGATATAGCACGCTACATATATGTAAATCATATATATTTGAGTTTGGATAAGTTATTACATGCTAATTTATATATAAAATGCTAAATAAATGTAAAACATGTCTATTTCAGTTTAGATAAGTTATATCATGTTAATTTAGATATAACATGCTACATAAATGTAACACATGTATATTTGAGTTTAGATAAGTTATAACTTGCCAATTTAGATATAACATGCTACATAAATGTAACACATGTATATTTGAGTTAAGATAAGTTATAACATGCTACATAAATGTGAAACATGTATATTTGAGTTTAGATAAGTTATAACATGCTAATTTGGATATAGCACGCTACATATATGTAAATCATATATATTTGAGTTTGGATAAGTTATAACATGATCATTTATATATAAAATGCTAAATAAATGTAAAACATGTGTATTTGAGTTTAGATAAGTTAAATCATGTTAATTTAGATATAACATGCTAAATAAATGTAAAACATGTATATTTGAGTTTAGATAAGTTAAACATGCTAATTTAGATATTACATGCTACATAAATGTAGAACATGTATATTTGAGTTTAGATAAGTTATAACTTGCTAAATAAATGTAAAACATGTATATTTGAGTTAAGAAATGCTAATTTATATACAACATGCTAAATAAATGTAAAACATGTATATTTGAGTTTAGATAAGTTATAACTTGCTAATTTAGATATAACATGCTACATAAATGTAACACATGTATATTTGAGTTTAGATAAGTTATAACTTGCCAATTTAGATATAACATGCTACATAAATGTGAAACATGTATATTTGAGTTTAGATAAGTTATAACTTGCCAATTTAGATATAACATGCTACATAAATGTAACACATGTATATTTGAGTTAAGATAAGTTATAACATGCTAAATAAATGTAAAACATGTATATTTGAGTTTAGATAAGTTATAACATGCTAATTTCGATATAACATGCTGCATACATGTAAAACATGTATATTTGCGTTTGGATAAGTTATAACATGATAATTTATATATAAAATGCTAAATAAATGTAAAACATGTCTATTTGAGTTTAGAGTTATAACATGTTAAGTTATAACATGTTAATTTAGATATAACATGCTACATAAATGTAACACATGTATATTTGAGTTTAGATAAGTTATAACATGCTAAATTAATGTAAAACATGTTATTTGAGTTTAGATAAGTTATATCATGGTAATTTAGATATAACATGCTACAAAAATGTAGAACATGTATATTTGAGTTTAGATAAGTTAAACATGCTAATTTAGATATTACATGCTACATAAATGTAGAACATGTATATTTGAGTTTAAATAAGTTATAACTTGCTAAATAAATGTAAAACATGTATATTTGAGTTAAGAAATGCTAATTTATATACAACATGCTAAATAAATGTAAAACATGTATATTTGAGTTTAGATAAGTTATAACTTGCTAATTTAGATATAACATGCTACATAAATGTAACACATGTCTATTTAAGTTTAGATAAGTTATAACTTGCCAATTTAGATATAACATGCTACATAAATGTAAAACATGTATATTTGAGTTTAGATAAGTTATAACATGCTAATTTGGATATAGCATGCTACATATATGTAAATCATATATATTTGAGTTTGGATAAGTTATTACATGCTAATTTATATATAAAATGCTAAATAAATGTAAAACATGTCTATTTGAGTTTAGATAAGTTATATCATGTTAATTTAGATATAACATGCTACATAAATGTAAC
The DNA here is from genome assembly GCA_963680825.1 of Meiosimyza decipiens. Lineage (NCBI taxonomy): Eukaryota > Metazoa > Arthropoda > Insecta > Diptera > Lauxaniidae > Meiosimyza > Meiosimyza decipiens. The sequence continues at coordinate 37,074,638 of OY804261.1, forward strand.
ACATGTATATTTGAGTTTAGATAAGTTATAACTTGCCAATTTAGATATAACATGCTACATAAATGTAACACATGTATATTTGAGTTAAGATAAGTTATAACATGCTAATAAATGTAAAAAATGTATATTTGAGTTTAGATAAGTTATAACATGCTAATTTCGATATAACATGCTGCATACATGTAAAACATGTATATTTGCGTTTGGATAAGTTATAACATGATAATTTATATATAAAATGCTAAATAAATGTAAAACATGTCTATTTGAGTTTAGATAAGTTATATCATGTTTATTTAGATATAACATGCTAAATAAATGTAAAACATGTATATTTGAGTTTAGATAAGTTATAACATGCTAATTTCGATATTACATGCTGCATACATGCAAAACATGTATATTTGCGTTTGGATAAGTTATAACATGATAATTTATATATAAAATGCTAAATAAATGTAAAACATGTCTATTTGAGTTTAGGTAAGTTATATCATGTTAATTTAGATATAACATGCTAAATAAATGTAAAACATGTATATTTGAGTTTAGATAAGTTATAACATGCTAATTTCGATATAACATGCTGCATACATGTATATTTGCGTTTGGATAAGTTATAACATGATCATTTATATATAAAATGCTAAATAAATGTAAAACATGTGTATTTGAGTTTAGATAAGTTAAATCATGTTAATTTAGATATAACATGCTAAATAAATGTAAAACATGTATATTTGAGTTTAGATAAGTTAAACATGCTAATTTAGATATTACATGCTACATAAATGTAGAACATGTATATTTGAGTTTAGATAAGTTATAACTTGCTAAATAAATGTAAAACATGTATATTTGAGTTAAGAAATGCTAATTTATATACAACATGCTAAATAAATGTAAAACATGTATATTTGAGTTTAGATAAGTTATAACTTGCTAATTTAGATATAACATGCTACATAAATGTAACACCATGTCTATTTAAGTTTAGATAAGTTATAACTTGCCAATTTAGATATAACATGCTACATAAATGTGAAACATGTATATTTGAGTTTAGATAAGTTATAACATGCTAATTTGGATATAGCACGCTACATATATGTAAATCATATATATTTGAGTTTGGATAAGTTATTACATGCTAATTTATATATAAAATGCTAAATAAATGTAAAACATGTCTATTTGAGTTTAGATAAGTTATATCATGTTAATTTAGATATAACATGCTACATAAATGTAACACATGTATATTTGAGTTTAGATAAGTTATAACTTGCCAATTTAGATATAACATGCTACATAAATGTAACACATGTATATTTGAGTTAAGATAAGTTATAACATGCTAAATAAATGTAAAACATGTATATTTGAGTTTAGATAAGTTATAACATGCTAATTTCGATATAACATGCTGCATACATGTAAAACATGTATATTTGCGTTTGGATAAGTTATAACATGATAATTTATATATAAAATGCTAAATAAATGTAAAACATGTCTATTTGAGTTTAGATAAGTTATATCATGTTAATTTAGATATAACATGCTAAATAAATGTAAAACATGTATATTCGAGTTTAGATAAGTTATAACATGCTAATTTCTATATAACATGCTGCATACATGCAAAACATGTATATTTGCGTTTGGATAAGTTATAACATGATAATTTATATATAAAATGCTAAATAAATGTAAAACATGTCTATTTGGGTTTAGATAAGTTATATCATGTTAATTTAGATATAACATGCTAAATAAATGTAAAACATGTATATTTGAGTTTAGATAAGTTATAACATGCTAATTTCTATATAACATGCTGCATACATGTAAAACATGTATATTTGCGTTTGGATAAGTTATTACATGCTAATTTATATATAAAATGCTAAATAAATGTAAAACATGTCTATTTGAGTTTAGATAAGTTATATCATGTTAATTTAGATATAACATGCTACATAAATGTAACACATGTATATTTGAGTTTAGATAAGTTATAACTTGCCAATTTAGATATAACATGCTACATAAATGTAACACATGTATATTTGAGTTAAGATAAGTTATAACATGCTAAATAAATGTAAAACATGTATATTTGAGTTTAGATAAGTTATAACATGCTAATTTCGATATAACATGCTGCATACATGTAAAACATGTATATTTGCGTTTGGATAAGTTATAACATGATAATTTATATATAAAATGCTAAATAAATGTAAAACATGTCTATTTGAGTTTAGATAAGTTATATCATGTTAATTTAGATATAACAGTCTAAATAAATGTAAAACATGTATATTCGAGTTTAGATAAGTTATAACATGCTAATTTCTATATAACATGCTGCATACATGCAAAACATGTATATTTGCGTTTGGATAAGTTATAACATGATAATTTATATATAAAATGCTAAATAAATGTAAAACATGTCTATTTGAGTTTAGATAAGTTATATCATGTTAATTTAGATATAACATGCTAAATAAATGTAAAACATGTATATTTGAGTTTAGATAAGTTATAACATGCTAATTTCGATATAACATGCTGCATACATGTAAAACATGTATATTTGCGTTTGGATAAGTTATAACATGATAATTTATATATAAAATGCTAAATAAATGTAAAACATGTCTATTTGAGTTTAGATAAGTTATATCACGTTAATTTATATATAACATGTTACATAAATGTAACAAATGTATATTTGAGTTTAGATAAGTTATAACATGCTAAATAAATGTAAAACATGTATATTTAAGTTTATATAAGTTATAACATGCTAATTTCGATATAACATGCTACATACATGTAAAACATGTATATTTGCGTTTGGATAAGTTATAACATGATAATTTATATATAAAATGCTAAATAAATGTTAAACATGTCTATTTGAGTTTAGATAAGTTATATCATGTTAATTTAGATATAACATGCTAAATAAATGTAAAACATGTATATTTGAGTTTAGATAAGTTATAACATGCTAATTTCGATATAACATGCTGCATAAATGTAACACATGTCTATTTAAGTTTAGATAAGTTATAACTTGCTAATTTAGATATAACATGCTACATAAATGTAAAACATGTATATTTGAGTTTAGATAAGTTATAACATGCTAATTTGGATATAGCATGCTACATATATGTAAATCATTTATATTTGAGTTTGGATAAGTTATTACATGCTAATTTATATATAAAATGCTAAATAAATGTAAAACATGTCTATTTGAGTTTAGGTAAGTTATATCATGTTAATTTAGATATAACATGCTAAATAAATGTAAAACATGTATATTTGAGTTTAGATAAGTTATAACATGCTAATTTCGATATAACATGCTGCATACATGTATATTTGCGTTTGGATAAGTTATAACATGATCATTTATATATAAAATGCTAAATAAATGTAAAACATGTGTATTTGAGTTTAGATAAGTTAAATCATGTTAATTTAGATATAACATGCTAAATAAATGTAAAACATGTATATTCGAGTTTAGATAAGTTATAACATGCTAATTTCTATATAACATGCTGCATAAATGTAGAACATGTATATTTGAGTTTAGATAAGTTATAACTTGCTAAATAAATGTAAAACATGTATATTTGAGTTAAGAAATGCTAATTTATATACAACATGCTAAATAAATGTAAAACATGTATATTTGAGTTTAGATAAGTTATAACTTGCTAATTTAGATATAACATGCTACATAAATGTAACACATGTCTATTTAAGTTTAGATAAGTTATAACTTGCCAATTTAGATATAACATGCTACATAAATGTGAAACATGTATATTTGAGTTTAGATAAGTTATAACATGCTAATTTGGATATAGCACGCTACATATATGTAAATCATATATATTTGAGTTTGGATAAGTTATTACATGCTAATTTATATATAAAATGCTAAATAAATGTAAAACATGTCTATTTGAGTTTAGATAAGTTATATCATGTTAATTTAGATATAACATGCTACATAAATGTAACACATGTATATTTGAGTTTAGATAAGTTATAACTTGCCAATTTAGATATAACATGCTACATAAATGTAACACATGTATATTTGAGTTAAGATAAGTTATAACATGCTAAATAAATGTAAAACATGTATATTTGAGTTTAGATAAGTTATAACATGCTAATTTCGATATAACATGCTGCATACATGTAAAACATGTATATTTGCGTTTGGATAAGTTATAACATGATAATTTATATATAAAATGCTAAATAAATGTAAAACATGTCTATTTGAGTTTAGATAAGTTATATCATGTTAATTTAGATATAACATGCTAAATAAATGTAAAACATGTATATTCGAGTTTAGATAAGTTATAACATGCTAATTTCTATATAACATGCTGCATACATGCAAAACATGTATATTTGCGTTTGGATAAGTTATAACATGATAATTTATATATAAAATGCTAAATAAATGTAAAACATGTCTATTTGGGTTTAGATAAGTTATATCATGTTAATTTAGATATAACATGCTAAATAAATGTAAAACATGTATATTTGAGTTTAGATAAGTTATAACATGCTAATTTCGATATAATATGCTGCATACATGTAAAACATGTATATTTGCGTTTGGATAAGTTATTACATGCTAATTTATATATAAAATGCTAAATAAATGTAAAACATGTCTATTTGAGTTTAGATAAGTTATATCATGTTAATTTAGATATAACATGCTACATAAATGTAACACATGTATATTTGAGTTTAGATAAGTTATAACTTGCCAATTTAGATATAACATGCTACATAAATGTAACACATGTATATTTGAGTTAAGATAAGTTATAACATGCTAAATAAATGTAAAACATGTATATTTGAGTTTAGATAAGTTATAACATGCTAATTTCGATATAACATGCTGCATACATGTAAAACATGTATATTTGCGTTTGGATAAGTTATAACATGATAATTTATATATAAAATGCTAAATAAATGTAAAACATGTCTATTTGAGTTTAGATAAGTTATATCATGTTAATTTAGATATAACAGTCTAAATAAATGTAAAACATGTATATTCGAGTTTAGATAAGTTATAACATGCTAATTTCTATATAACATGCTGCATACATGCAAAACATGTATATTTGCGTTTGGATAAGTTATAACATGATAATTTATATATAAAATGCTAAATAAATGTAAAACATGTCTATTTGAGTTTAGATAAGTTATATCATGTTAATTTAGATATAACATGCTAAATAAATGTAAAACATGTATATTTGAGTTTAGATAAGTTATAACATGCTAATTTCGATATAACATGCTGCATACATGTAAAACATGTATATTTGCGTTTGGATAAGTTATAACATGATAATTTATATATAAAATGCTAAATAAATGTAAAACATGTCTATTTGAGTTTAGATAAGTTATATCACGTTAATTTATATATAACATGTTACATAAATGTAACAAATGTATATTTGAGTTTAGATAAGTTATAACATGCTAAATAAATGTAAAACATGTATATTTAAGTTTATATAAGTTATAACATGCTAATTTCGATATAACATGCTACATACATGTAAAACATGTATATTTGCGTTTGGATAAGTTATAACATGATAATTTATATATAAAATGCTAAATAAATGTTAAACATGTCTATTTGAGTTTAGATAAGTTATATCATGTTAATTTAGATATAACATGCTAAATAAATGTAAAACATGTATATTTGAGTTTAGATAAGTTATAACATGCTAATTTCGATATAACATGCTGCATAAATGTAACACATGTCTATTTAAGTTTAGATAAGTTATAACTTGCCAATTTAGATATAACATGCTACATAAATGTAAAACATGTATATTTGAGTTTAGATAAGTTATAACATGCTAATTTGGATATAGCATGCTACATATATGTAAATCATTTATATTTGAGTTTGGATAAGTTATTACATGCTAATTTATATATAAAATGCTAAATAAATGTAAAACATGTCTATTTGAGTTTAGAGTTATAACATGTTAAGTTATAACATGTTAATTTAGATATAACATGCTACATAAATGTAACACATGTATATTTGAGTTTAGATAAGTTATAACAAGCTAAATTAATGTAAAACATGTTATTTGAGTTTAGATAAGTTATATCATGGTAATTTAGATATAACATGCTACAAAAATGTAGAACATGTATATTTGAGTTTAGATAAGTTAAACATGCTAATTTAGATATTACATGCTACATAAATGTAGAACATGTATATTTGAGTTTAGATAAGTTATAACTTGCTAAATAAATGTAAAACATGTATATTTGAGTTAAGAAATGCTAATTTATATACAACATGATAAATAAATGTAAAACATGTATATTTGAGTTTAGATAAGTTATAACTTGCTAATTTAGATATAACATGCTACATAAATGTATCACATGTCTATTTAAGTTTAGATAAGTTATAACTTGCCAATTTAGATATAACATGCTACATAAATGTAAAACATGTATATTTGAGTTTAGATAAGTTATAACATGCTAATTTCGATATAACATGCTGCATACATGTAAAACATGTATATTTGCGTTTGGATAAGTTATAACATGATAATTTATATATAAAATGCTAAATAAATGTAAAACATGTCTATTTGAGTTTAGATAAGTTATATCATGTTAATTTAGATATAACATGCTAAATAAATGTAAAACATGTATATTCGAGTTTAGATAAGTTATAACATGCTAATTTCGATATAACATGCTGCATACATGCAAAACATGTATATTTGCGTTTGGATAAGTTATAACATGATAATTTATATATAAAATGCTAAATAAATGTAAAACATGTCTATTTGAGTTTAGATAAGTTATATCATGCTAATTTAGATATAACATGCTAAATAAATGTAAAACATGTATATTTGAGTTTAGATAAGTTATAACATGCTAATTTCGATATAACATGCTGCATACATGTAAAACATGTATATTTGCGTTTGGATAAGTTATAACATGATAATTTATATATAAAATGCTAAATAAATGTAAAACATGTCTATTTGAGTTTAGATAAGTTATAACATGTTAATTTAGATATAACATGCTACATAAATGTAACAAATGTATATTTGAGTTTAGATAAGTTATAACATGCTAAATAAATGTAAAACATGTATATTTAAGTTTATATAAGTTATAACATGCTAATTTCGATATAACATGCTGCATACATGTAAAACATGTATATTTGCGTTTGGATAAGTTATAACATGATAATTTATATATAAAATGCTAAATAAATGTAAAACATGTCTATTTGAGTTTAGATAAGTTATATCACGTTAATTTATATATAACATGTTACATAAATGTAACAAATGTATATTTGAGTTTAGATAAGTTATAACATGCTAAATAAATGTAAAACATGTATATTTAAGTTTATATAAGTTATAACATGCTAATTTCGATATAACATGCTACATACATGTAAAACATGTATATTTGCGTTTGGATAAGTTATTACATGCTAATTTATATATAAAATGCTAAATAATTGTAAAACATGTCTATTTGAGTTAAGATAAGTTATATCACGTTAATTTAGATATAACATGCTACATAAATGTAACAAATGTATATTTGAGTTTAGATAAGTTATAACATGCTAAATAAATGTAAAACATGTATATTTAAGTTTATATAAGTTATAACATGCTAATTTCGATATAACATGCTGCATACATGTAAAACATGTATATTTGCGTTTGGATAAGTTATAACATGATAATTTATATATAAAATGCTAAATAAATGTAAAACATGTCTATTTGAGTTTAGATAAGTTATATCACGTTAATTTATATATAACATGTTACATAAATGTAACAAATGTATATTTGAGTTTAGATAAGTTATAACATGCTAAATAAATGTAAAACATGTATATTTAAGTTTATATAAGTTATAACATGCTAATTTCGATATAACATGCTACATACATGTAAAACATGTATATTTGCGTTTGGATAAGTTATAACTTGCCAATTTAGATATAACATGCTACATAAATGTAACACATGTATATTTGAGTTAAGATAAGTTATAACATGCTAAATAAATGTAAAAAATGTATATTTGAGTTTAGATAAGTTATAACATGCTAATTTCGATATAACATGCTGCATACATGTAAAACATGTATATTTGCGTTTGGATAAGTTATAACATGATAATTTATATATAAAATGCTAAATAAATGTAAAACATGTCTATTTGAGTTTAGATAAGTTATATCATGTTTATTTAGATATAACATGCTAAATAAATGTAAAACATGTATATTTGAGTTTAGATAAGTTATAACATGCTAATTTCGATATTACATGCTGCATACATGCAAAACATGTATATTTGCGTTTGGATAAGTTATAACATGATAATTTATATATAAAATGCTAAATAAATGTAAAACATGTCTATTTGAGTTTAGGTAAGTTATATCATGTTAATTTAGATATAACATGCTACATACATGTAAAACATGTATATTTGAGTTTAGATAAGTTATAACATGCTAATTTCGATATAACATGCTGCATACATGTATATTTGCGTTTGGATAAGTTATAACATGATCATTTATATATAAAATGCTAAATAAATGTAAAACATGTGTATTTGAGTTTAGATAAGTTAAATCATGTTAATTTAGATATAACATGCTAAATAAATGTAAAACATGTATATTTGAGTTTAGATAAGTTAAACATGCTAATTTAGATATTACATGCTACATAAATGTAGAACATGTATATTTGAGTTTAGATAAGTTATAACTTGCTAAATAAATGTAAAACATGTATATTTGAGTTAAGAAATGCTAATTTATATACAACATGCTAAATAAATGTAAAACATGTATATTTGAGTTTAGATAAGTTATAACTTGCTAATTTAGATATAACATGCTACATAAATGTAACACATGTCTATTTAAGTTTAGATAAGTTATAACTTGCCAATTTAGATATAACATGCTACATAAATGTGAAACATGTATATTTGAGTTTAGATAAGTTATAACATGCTAATTTGGATATAGCACGCTACATATATGTAAATCATATATATTTGAGTTTGGATAAGTTATTACATGCTAATTTATATATAAAATGCTAAATAAATGTAAAACATGTCTATTTGAGTTTAGATAAGTTATATCATGTTAATTTAGATATAACATGCTACATAAATGTAACACATGTATATTTGAGTTTAGATAAGTTATAACTTGCCAATTTAGATATAACATGCTACATAAATGTAACACATGTATATTTGAGTTAAGATAAGTTATAACATGCTAAATAAATGTAAAACATGTATATTTGAGTTTAGATAAGTTATAACATGCTAATTTCGATATAACATGCTGCATACATGTAAAACATGTATATTTGCGTTTGGATAAGTTATAACATGATAATTTATATATAAAATGCTAAATAAATGTAAAACATGTCTATTTGAGTTTAGATAAGTTATATCATGTTAATTTAGATATAACATGCTAAATAAATGTAAAACATGTATATTCGAGTTTAGATAAGTTATAACATGCTAATTTCTATATAACATGCTGCATACATGCAAAACATGTATATTTGCGTTTGGATAAGTTATAACATGATAATTTATATATAAAATGCTAAATAAATGTAAAACATGTCTATTTGGGTTTAGATAAGTTATATCATGTTAATTTAGATATAACATGCTAAATAAATGTAAAACATGTATATTTGAGTTTAGATAAGTTATAACATGCTAATTTCGATATAACATGCTGCATACATGTAAAACATGTATATTTGCGTTTGGATAAGTTATTACATGCTAATTTATATATAAAATGCTAAATAAATGTAAAACATGTCTATTTGAGTTTAGATAAGTTATATCATGTTAATTTAGATATAACATGCTACATAAATGTAACACATGTATATTTGAGTTTAGATAAGTTATAACTTGCCAATTTAGATATAACATGCTACATAAATGTAACACATGTATATTTGAGTTAAGATAAGTTATAACATGCTAAATAAATGTAAAACATGTATATTTGAGTTTAGATAAGTTATAACATGCTAATTTCGATATAACATGCTGCATACATGTAAAACATGTATATTTGCGTTTGGATAAGTTATAACATGATAATTTATATATAAAATGCTAAATAAATGTAAAACATGTCTATTTGAGTTTAGATAAGTTATATCATGTTAATTTAGATATAACAGTCTAAATAAATGTAAAACATGTATATTCGAGTTTAGATAAGTTATAACATGCTAATTTCTATATAACATGCTGCATACATGCAAAACATGTATATTTGCGTTTGGATAAGTTATAACATGATAATTTATATATAAAATGCTAAATAAATGTAAAACATGTCTATTTGAGTTTAGATAAGTTATATCATGTTAATTTAGATATAACATGCTAAATAAATGTAAAACATGTATATTTGAGTTTAGATAAGTTATAACATGCTAATTTCGATATAACATGCTGCATACATGTAAAACATGTATATTTGCGTTTGGATAAGTTATAACATGATAATTTATATATAAAATGCTAAATAAATGTAAAACATGTCTATTTGAGTTTAGATAAGTTATATCACGTTAATTTATATATAACATGTTACATAAATGTAACAAATGTATATTTGAATTTAGATAAGTTATAACATGCTAAATAAATGTAAAACATGTATATTTAAGTTTATATAAGTTATAACATGCTAATTTCGATATAACATGCTACATACGTGTAAAACATGTATATTTGCGTTTGGATAAGTTATAACATGATAATTTATATATAAAATGCTAAATAAATGTTAAACATGTATATTTGAGTTTAGATAAGTTATATCATGTTAATTTAGATATAACATGCTAAATAAATGTAAAACATGTATATTTGAGTTTAGATAAGTTATAACATGCTAATTTCGATATAACATGCTGCATAAATGTAACACATGTCTATTTAAGTTTAGATAAGTTATAACTTGCCAATTTAGATATAACATGCTACATAAATGTAAAACATGTATATTTGAGTTTAGATAAGTTATAACATGCTAATTTGGATATAGCATGGTACATATATGTAAATCATTTATATTTGAGTTTGGATAAGTTATTACATGCTAATTTATATATAAAATGCTAAATAAATGTAAAACATGTCTATTTGAGTTTAGAGTTATAACATGTTAAGTTATAACATGTTAATTTAGATATAACATGCTACATAAATGTAACACATGTATATTTGAGTTTAGATAAGTTATAACAAGCTAAATTAATGTAAAACATGTTATTTGAGTTTAGATAAGTTATATCATGGTAATTTAGATATAACATGCTACAAAAATGTAGAACATGTATATTTGAGTTTAGATAAGTTAAACATGCTAATTTAGATATTACATGCTACATAAATGTAGAACATGTATATTTGAGTTTAGATAAGTTATAACTTGCTAAATAAATGTAAAACATGTATATTTGAGTTAAGAAATGCTAATTTATATACAACATGCTAAATAAATGTAAAACATGTATATTTGAGTTTAGATAAGTTATAACTTGCTAATTTAGATATAACATGCTACATAAATGTATCACATGTCTATTTAAGTTTAGATAAGTTATAACTTGCCAATTTAGATATAACATGCTACATAAATGTAAAACATGTATATTTGAGTTTAGATAAGTTATAACATGCTAATTTCGATATAACATGCTGCATACATGTAAAACATGTATATTTGCGTTTGGATAAGTTATAACATGATAATTTATATATAAAATGCTAAATAAATGTAAAACATGTCTATTTGAGTTTAGATAAGTTATATCATGTTAATTTAGATATAACATGCTAAATAAATGTAAAACATGTATATTCGAGTTTAGATAAGTTATAACATGCTAATTTCGATATAACATGCTGCATACATGCAAAACATGTATATTTGCGTTTGGATAAGTTATAACATGATAATTTATATATAAAATGCTAAATAAATGTAAAACATGTCTATTTGAGTTTAGATAAGTTATATCATGCTAATTTAGATATAACATGCTAAATAAATGTAAAACATGTATATTTGAGTTTAGATAAGTTATAACATGCTAATTTCGATATAACATGCTGCATACATGTAAAACATGTATATTTGCGTTTGGATAAGTTATAACATGATAATTTATATATAAAATGCTAAATAAATGTAAAACATGTCTATTTGAGTTTAGATAAGTTATATCACGTTAATTTATATATAACATGTTACATAAATGTAAAACATGTGTATTTGAGTTAAGAAATTCTAATTTATATACAACATGCTAAATAAATGTAAAACATGTATATTTGAGTTTAGATAAGTTATAACATGCTAATTTCGATATAACATGCTGCATACATGTAAAACATGTATATTTGCGTTTGGATAAGTTATAACATGATAATTTATATATAAAATGCTAAATAAAGTAAAACATGTCTATTTGAGTTTAGATAAGTTATAACATGTTAATTTAGATATAACATGCTACATAAATGTAACACATGTATATTTGAGTTTAGATAAGTTATAACTTCCCAATTTAGATATAACATGCGACATAAATGTAACACATGTATATTTGAGTTTAGATAAGTTATAACATGCTAAATAAATGTAAAACATGTATATTTGAGTTTAGATAAGTTATAACATGCTAATTTAGATATCACATGCTACATATATGTAAATCATATATATTTGAGTCTGGATAAGTTATTACATGCTAATTTATATATAAAATGCTAAATAAATGTAAAACATGTCTATTTGAGTTTAGATAAGTTATATCATGTTAATTTAGATATAACATGCTACATAAATGTAACACATGTCTATTTAAGTTAAGATAAGTTATAACTTGCCAATTTAGATATAACATGCTACATAAATGTAAAACATGTATATTTGAGTTTAGATAAGTTATAACATGCTAATTTGGATATAGCATGCTACATATATGTAAATCATATATATTTGAGTATGGATAAGTTATTACATGCTAATTTATATATAAAATGCTAAATAAATGTAAAACATGTCTATTTGAGTTTAGATAAGTTATATCATGTTAATTTAGATATAACATGTTACATAAATGTAACACATGTATATTTGAGTTTAGATAAGTTATAACTTGCCAATTTAGATATAACATGCTACATAAATGTAACACATGTATATTTGAATTAAGATAAGTTATAACATGCTAAATAAATGTAAAACATGTATATTTGAGTTTAGATAAGTTATAACATGCTAATTTCGATATAACATGCTGCATACATGTAAAACATGTATATTTGCGTTTGGATAAGTTATAACATGATAATTTATATATAAAATGCTAAATAAATGTAAAACATGTCTATTTGAGTTTAGATAAGTTATATAATGTTAATTTATATATAACATGCTAAATAAATGTAAAACATGTATATTTGAGTTTAGATAAGTTATAACATGCTAATTTCGATATAACATGCTGCATACATGTAAAACATGTATATTTGCGTTTGGATAAGTTATAACATGATAATTTATATATAAAATGCTAAATAAATGTAAAACATGTCTATTTGAGTTTAGATAAGTTAAATCATGTTAATTTAGATATAACATGCTAAATAAATGTAAAACATGTATATTTGAGTTTAGATAAGTTATAACATGCTAATTTCGATATAACATGCTGCATACATGTAAAACATGTATATTTGCGTTTGGATAAGTTATAACATGATAATTTATATATAAAATGCTAAATAAATGTAAAACATGTCTATTTGAGTTTAGATAAGTTAAATCATGTTAATTTAGATATAACATGCTAAATAAATGTAAAACATGTATATTTGAGTTTAGATAAGTTAAACATGCTAATTTAGATATTACATGCTACATAAATGTAGAACATGTATATTTGAGTTTAGATAAGTTATAACTTGCTAAATAAATGTAAAACATGTTACATAAATGTAACACATGTCTATTTGAGTTTAGATAAGTTAAATCATGTTAATTTAGATATAACATGCTAAATAAATGTAAAACATGTATATTTGAGTTTAGATAAGTTAAACATGCTAATTTAGATATTACATGCTACATAAATGTAGAACATGTATATTTGAGTTTAGATAAGTTATAACTTGCTAAATAAATGTAAAACATGTTACATAAATGTAACACATGTATATTTGAGTTTAGATAAGTTATAACTTCCCAATTTAGATATAACATGCGACATAAATGTAACACATGTATATTTGAGTTTAGATAAGTTATAACATGCTAAATAAATGTAAAACATGTATATTTGAGTTTAGATAAGTTATAACATGCTAATTTAGATATAACATGCTACATAAATGTAACACATGTATATTTGAGTTAAGATAAGTTATAACATGCTAAATAAATGTAAAACATGTATATTTGAGTTTAGATAAGTTATAACATGCTAATTTCGATATAACATGCTGCATACATGTAAAACATGTATATTTGCGTTTGGATAAGTTATAACATGATAATTTATATATAAAATGCTAAATAAATGTAAAACATGTCTATTTGAGTTTAGATAAGTTATATCATGTTAATTTAGATATAACAGTCTAAATAAATGTAAAACATGTATATTCGAGTTTAGATAAGTTATAACATGCTAATTTCTATATAACATGCTGCATACATGCAAAACATGTATATTTGCGTTTGGATAAGTTATAACATGATAATTTATATATAAAATGCTAAATAAATGTAAAACATGTCTATTTGAGTTTAGATAAGTTATATCATGTTAATTTAGATATAACATGCTAAATAAATGTAAAACATGTATATTTGAGTTTAGATAAGTTATAACATGCTAATTTCGATATAACATGCTGCATACATGTAAAACATGTATATTTGCGTTTGGATAAGTTATAACATGATAATTTATATATAAAATGCTAAATAAATGTAAAACATGTCTATTTGAGTTTAGATAAGTTATATCACGTTAATTTATATATAACATGTTACATAAATGTAACAAATGTATATTTGAATTTAGATAAGTTATAACATGCTAAATAAATGTAAAAACATGTATATTTAAGTTTATATAAGTTATAACATGCTAATTTCGATATAACATGCTACATACGTGTAAAACATGTATATTTGCGTTTGGATAAGTTATAACATGATAATTTATATATAAAATGCTAAATAAATGTTAAACATGTATATTTGAGTTTAGATAAGTTATATCATGTTAATTTAGATATAACATGCTAAATAAATGTAAAACATGTATATTTGAGTTTAGATAAGTTATAACATGCTAATTTCGATATAACATGCTGCATAAATGTAACACATGTCTATTTAAGTTTAGATAAGTTATAACTTGCCAATTTAGATATAACATGCTACATAAATGTAAAACATGTATATTTGAGTTTAGATAAGTTATAACATGCTAATTTGGATATAGCATGGTACATATATGTAAATCATTTATATTTGAGTTTGGATAAGTTATTACATGCTAATTTATATATAAAATGCTAAATAAATGTAAAACATGTCTATTTGAGTTTAGAGTTATAACATGTTAAGTTATAACATGTTAATTTAGATATAACATGCTACATAAATGTAACACATGTATATTTGAGTTTAGATAAGTTATAACAAGCTAAATTAATGTAAAACATGTTATTTGAGTTTAGATAAGTTATATCATGGTAATTTAGATATAACATGCTACAAAAATGTAGAACATGTATATTTGAGTTTAGATAAGTTAAACATGCTAATTTAGATATTACATGCTAAATAAATGTAAAACATGTATATTTGAGTTTAGATAAGTTATAACATGCTAATTTCGATATAACATGCTGCATACATGTAAAACAAGTATATTTGCGTTTGGATAAGTTATAACATGATAATTTATATATAAAATGCTAAATAAATGTAAAACATGTCTATTTGAGTTTAGATAAGTTATATCACGTTAATTTATATATAACATGTTACATAAATGTAACAAATGTATATTTGAATTTAGATAAGTTATAACATGCTAAATAAATGTAAAACATGTATATTTAAGTTTATATAAGTTATAACATGCTAATTTCGATATAACATGCTACATACGTGTAAAACATGTATATTTGCGTTTGGATAAGTTATAACATGATAATTTATATATAAAATGCTAAATAAATGTTAAACATGTATATTTGAGTTTAGATAAGTTATATCATGTTAATTTAGATATAACATGCTAAATAAATGTAAAACATGT
The DNA here is from genome assembly GCA_963680825.1 of Meiosimyza decipiens. Classification (NCBI taxonomy): domain Eukaryota; kingdom Metazoa; phylum Arthropoda; class Insecta; order Diptera; family Lauxaniidae; genus Meiosimyza; species Meiosimyza decipiens. The sequence continues at coordinate 37,091,215 of OY804261.1, forward strand.
ATATTTGAGTTTAGATAAGTTATAACATGCTAATTTCGATATAACATGCTGCCTAAATGTAACACATGTCTATTTAAGTTTAGATAAGTTATAACTTGCCAATTTAGATATAACATGCTACATAAATGTAAAACATGTATATTTGAGTTTAGATAAGTTATAACATGCTAATTTGGATATAGCATGCTACATATATGTAAATCATATATATTTGAGTATGGATAAGTTATTACATGCTAATTTATATATAAAATGCTAAATAAATGTAAAACATGTCTATTTGAGTTTAGATAAGTTATATCATGTTAATTTAGATATAACATGTTACATAAATGTAACACATGTATATTTGAGTTTAGATAAGTTATAACTTGCCAATTTAGATATAACATGCTACATAAATGTAACACATGTATATTTGAATTAAGATAAGTTATAACATGCTAAATAAATGTAAAACATGTATATTTGAGTTTAGATAAGTTATAACATGCTAATTTCGATATAACATGCTGCATACATGTAAAACATGTATATTTGCGTTTGGATAAGTTATAACATGATAATTTATATATAAAATGCTAAATAAATGTAAAACATGTATATTTGAGTTTAGATAAGTTATAACATGCTAATTTGGATATAGCATGGTACATATATGTAAATCATTTATATTTGAGTTTGGATAAGTTATTACATGCTAATTTATATATAAAATGCTAAATAAATGTAAAACATGTCTATTTGAGTTTAGAGTTATAACATGTTAAGTTATAACATGTTAATTTAGATATAACATGCTACATAAATGTAACACATGTATATTTGAGTTTAGATAAGTTATAACAAGCTAAATTAATGTAAAACATGTTATTTGAGTTTAGATAAGTTATATCATGGTAATTTAGATATAACATGCTACAAAAATGTAGAACATGTATATTTGAGTTTAGATAAGTTAAACATGCTAATTTAGATATTACATGCTACATAAATGTAGAACATGTATATTTGAGTTTAGATAAGTTATAACTTGCTAAATAAATGTAAAACATGTATATTTGAGTTAAGAAATGCTAATTTATATACAACATGCTAAATAAATGTAAAACATGTATATTTGAGTTTAGATAAGTTATAACTTGCTAATTTAGATATAACATGCTACATAAATGTATCACATGTCTATTTAAGTTTAGATAAGTTATAACTTGCCAATTTAGATATAACATGCTACATAAATGTAAAACATGTATATTTGAGTTTAGATAAGTTATAACATGCTAATTTCGATATAACATGCTGCATACATGTAAAACATGTATATTTGCGTTTGGATAAGTTATAACATGATAATTTATATATAAAATGCTAAATAAATGTAAAACATGTCTATTTGAGTTTAGATAAGTTATATCATGTTAATTTAGATATAACATGCTAAATAAATGTAAAACATGTATATTCGAGTTTAGATAAGTTATAACATGCTAATTTCGATATAACATGCTGCATACATGCAAAACATGTATATTTGCGTTTGGATAAGTTATAACATGATAATTTATATATAAAATGCTAAATAAATGTAAAACATGTCTATTTGAGTTTAGATAAGTTATATCATGCTAATTTAGATATAACATGCTAAATAAATGTAAAACATGTATATTTGAGTTTAGATAAGTTATAACATGCTAATTTCGATATAACATGCTGCATACATGTAAAACATGTATATTTGCGTTTGGATAAGTTATAACATGATAATTTATATATAAAATGCTAAATAAATGTAAAACATGTCTATTTGAGTTTAGATAAGTTATATCACGTTAATTTATATATAACATGTTACATAAATGTAAAACATGTGTATTTGAGTTAAGAAATTCTAATTTATATACAACATGCTAAATAAATGTAAAACATGTATATTTGAGTTTAGATAAGTTATAACATGCTAATTTCGATATAACATGCTGCATACATGTAAAACATGTATATTTGCGTTTGGATAAGTTATAACATGATAATTTATATATAAAATGCTAAATAAAGTAAAACATGTCTATTTGAGTTTAGATAAGTTATAACATGTTAATTTAGATATAACATGCTACATAAATGTAACACATGTATATTTGAGTTTAGATAAGTTATAACTTCCCAATTTAGATATAACATGCGACATAAATGTAACACATGTATATTTGAGTTTAGATAAGTTATAACATGCTAAATAAATGTAAAACATGTATATTTGAGTTTAGATAAGTTATAACATGCTAATTTAGATATCACATGCTACATATATGTAAATCATATATATTTGAGTCTGGATAAGTTATTACATGCTAATTTATATATAAAATGCTAAATAAATGTAAAACATGTCTATTTGAGTTTAGATAAGTTATATCATGTTAATTTAGATATAACATGCTACATAAATGTAACACATGTCTATTTAAGTTAAGATAAGTTATAACTTGCCAATTTAGATATAACATGCTACATAAATGTAAAACATGTATATTTGAGTTTAGATAAGTTATAACATGCTAATTTGGATATAGCATGCTACATATATGTAAATCATATATATTTGAGTATGGATAAGTTATTACATGCTAATTTATATATAAAATGCTAAATAAATGTAAAACATGTCTATTTGAGTTTAGATAAGTTATATCATGTTAATTTAGATATAACATGTTACATAAATGTAACACATGTATATTTGAGTTTAGATAAGTTATAACTTGCCAATTTAGATATAACATGCTACATAAATGTAACACATGTATATTTGAATTAAGATAAGTTATAACATGCTAAATAAATGTAAAACATGTATATTTGAGTTTAGATAAGTTATAACATGCTAATTTCGATATAACATGCTGCATACATGTAAAACATGTATATTTGCGTTTGGATAAGTTATAACATGATAATTTATATATAAAATGCTAAATAAATGTAAAACATGTCTATTTGAGTTTAGATAAGTTATATAATGTTAATTTATATATAACATGCTAAATAAATGTAAAACATGTATATTTGAGTTTAGATAAGTTATAACATGCTAATTTCGATATAACATGCTGCATACATGTAAAACATGTATATTTGCGTTTGGATAAGTTATAACATGATAATTTATATATAAAATGCTAAATAAATGTAAAACATGTCTATTTGAGTTTAGATAAGTTAAATCATGTTAATTTAGATATAACATGCTAAATAAATGTAAAACATGTATATTTGAGTTTAGATAAGTTAAACATGCTAATTTAGATATTACATGCTACATAAATGTAGAACATGTATATTTGAGTTTAGATAAGTTATAACTTGCTAAATAAATGTAAAACATGTTACATAAATGTAACACATGTCTATTTAAGTTTAGATAAGTTATAACTTGCCAATTTAGATATAACATGCTACATAAATGTAAAACATGTATATTTGAGTTTAGATAAGTTATAACATGTTAATTTGGATATAGCACGCTACATATATGTAAATAATATATATTTGAGTTTGGATAAGTTATTACATGCTAATTTATATATAAAATGCTAAATAAATGTAAAACATGTCTATTTGAGTTTAGATAAGTTATATCATGTTAATTTAGATATAACAGGCTACATAAATGTAACACATGTATATTTGAGTTTAGATAAGTTATAACTTGCCAATTTAGATATAACATGCTGCATAAATGTAACACATGTATATTTGAGTTAAGATAAGTTATAACATGCTAAATAAATGTAAAACATGTATATTTGAGTTTAGATAAGTTATAACATGCTAATTTCGATATAACATGCTGCATACATGTAAAACATGTATATTTGCGTTTGGATAAGTTATAACATGATAATTTATATATAAAATGCTAAATAAATGTAAAACATGTCTATTTGAGTTTAGATAAGTTATATCATGTTAATTTAGATATAACATGCTAAATAAATGTAGAACATGTATATTTGAGTTTAGATAAGTTATAACATGCTAACTTATATATAACATGTTAAATAAATGTCAAACATGTATTTGAGTTTAGATAAGTTATAACATGCTAATTTATATATAAAATGCTAAATAAATGTAAAACATGTCTATTTGGGTTTAGATAAGTTATAACTTGCTAATTTAGATATAACATGCTACATAAATGTAAAACATGTATATTTGAGTTTAGATAAGTTAAACATGCTAATTTAGATGTAACATGCTACATAAAAGTAGAACATGTATATTTGAGTTTAGAGAAGTTATAACATGCTAACTTATATATAACATGTTAAATAAATGTCAAACATGTATTTGAGTTTAGATAAGTTATAACATGCTAATTTATATATAAAATGCTAAATAAATGTAAAACATGTCTATTTGGGTTTAGATAAGTTATAACTTGCTAATTTAGATATAACATGCTACATAAATGTAAAACATGTATATTTGAGTTTAGATAAGTTAAACATGCTAATTTAGATGTAACATGCTACATAAATGTAAAACATGTCTATTTGAGTTTAGATAAGTTATAACATGTTAATTTGGATATAGCACGCTACATATATGTAAATCATATATATTTGAGTTTGGATAAGTTATTACATGCTAATTTATATATAAAATGCTAAATAAATGTAAAACATGTCTATTTGAGTTTAGATAAGTTATATCATGTTAATTTAGATATAACAGGCTACATAAATGTAACACATGTATATTTGAGTTTAGATAAGTTATAACTTGCCAATTTAGATATAACATGCTGCATAAATGTAACACATGTATATTTGAGTTAAGATAAGTTATAACATGCTAAATAAATGTAAAACATGTATATTTGAGTTTAGATAAGTTATAACATGCTAATTTCGATATAACATGCTGCATACATGTAAAACATGTATATTTGCGTTTGGATAAGTTATAACATGATAATTTATATATAAAATGCTAAATAAATGTAAAACATGTCTATTTGAGTTTAGATAAGTTATATCATGTTAATTTAGATATAACATGCTAAATAAATGTAGAACATGTATATTTGAGTTTAGAGAAGTTATAACATGCTAACTTATATATAACATGTTAAATAAATGTCAAACATGTATTTGAGTTTAGATAAGTTATAACATGCTAATTTATATATAAAATGCTAAATAAATGTAAAACATGTCTATTTGGGTTTAGATAAGTTATAACTTGCTAATTTAGATATAACATGCTACATAAATGTAAAACATGTATATTTGAGTTTAGATAAGTTAAACATGCTAATTTAGATGTAACATGCTACATAAAAGTAGAACATGTATATTTGAGTTTAGAGAAGTTATAACATGCTAATTTATACACAACATGCTAAATAAATGTAAAACATGTTAGTTGAGTTTAGATAAGTTATAACATGCTAATTTAGATATAACATGCTACATAATATAAAACATGTATATTTAAGTTTAGATAAGTTATAACTTGCCAATTTAGATATAACATGCTACATAAATGTAAAACATTTATATTTGAGTTTGGATAAGTTATACATGCTAATTTAGATGTAACATACTGCATAAAAGTAGAACATGTATATTTGAGTTTAGAGAAGTTATAACATGCTAACTTATATATAACATGTTAAATAAATGTCAAACATGTATTTGAGTTTAGATAAGTTATAACATGCTAATTTATATATAAAATGCTAAATAAATGTAAAACATATATATTTGAGCTTAGATAAGTTATAACTTGCTAATTTAGATATAACATGCTACATAAATGTAAAACATGTATATTTGAGTTTAGATAAGTTAAACATGCTAATTTAGATATAACATGCTACATAAAAGTAACACATGTATATTTGAGTTTAGAAATGCTAATTTATATACAACATGCTAAATAAATGTAAAACATGTTATTTGAGTTTAGATAAGTTATAACATGCTAATTTAGATATAACATGCTACATAATATAAAACATGTATATTTAAGTTTAGATAAGTTATAACATGCTAATTTAGATATAACATGTTAAATAAATGTATATTTAAGTTTATGTCAGTTATAACATGATAATTTAGATATAACATGGTAAATAAATGTAAAACATGTATATTTGAGTTTAGATAAGTTATAACATGCTAATTTAGATATGACATGCTGCATAAATGTAAAACATGTTATTTGAGTTGAGATAAGTTATAACATGCTAATTTAGATATAACATGCTACATAAATGTAACACATGTATATTTGAGTTTAGATAAGTTATAACATGCTAAATAAATGTAAAACATGTATATTTGAGTTTAGATAAGTTATAACATGCTAATTTCGATATAACATGCTGCATACATGTAAAACATGTATATTTGCGTTTGGATAAGTTATAACATGATAATTTATATATAAAATGCTAAATAAATGTAAAACATGTCTATTTGAGTTTAGATAAGTTATATCATGTTAATTTAGATATAACATGCTAAATAAATGTAGAACATGTATATTTGAGTTTAGAGAAGTTATAACATGCTAACTTATATATAACATGTTAAATAAATGTCAAACATGTATTTGAGTTTAGATAAGTTATAACATGCTAATTTATATATAAAATGCTAAATAAATGTAAAACATGTCTATTTGGGTTTAGATAAGTTATAACTTGCTAATTTAGATATAACATGCTACATAAATGTAAAACATGTATATTTGAGTTTAGATAAGTTAAACATGCTAATTTAGATGTAACATGCTACATAAAAGTAGAACATGTATATTTGAGTTTAGAGAAGTTATAACATGCTAATTTATACACAACATGCTAAATAAATGTAAAACATGTTAGTTGAGTTTAGATAAGTTATAACATGCTAATTTAGATATAACATGCTACATAATATAAAACATGTATATTTAAGTTTAGATAAGTTATAACTTGCCAATTTAGATATAACATGCTACATAAATGTAAAACATTTATATTTGAGTTTGGATAAGTTATACATGCTAATTTAGATGTAACATACTGCATAAAAGTAGAACATGTATATTTGAGTTTAGAGAAGTTATAACATGCTAACTTATATATAACATGTTAAATAAATGTCAAACATGTATTTGAGTTTAGATAAGTTATAACATGCTAATTTATATATAAAATGCTAAATAAATGTAAAACATATATATTTGAGCTTAGATAAGTTATAACTTGCTAATTTAGATATAACATGCTACATAAATGTAAAACATGTATATTTGAGTTTAGATAAGTTAAACATGCTAATTTAGATATAACATGCTACATAAAAGTAACACATGTATATTTGAGTTTAGAAATGCTAATTTATATACAACATGCTAAATAAATGTAAAACATGTTATTTGAGTTTAGATAAGTTATAACATGCTAATTTAGATATAACATGCTACATAATATAAAACATGTATATTTAAGTTTAGATAAGTTATAACATGCTAATTTAGATATAACATGTTAAATAAATGTATATTTAAGTTTATGTCAGTTATAACATGATAATTTAGATATAACATGGTAAATAAATGTAAAACATGTATATTTGAGTTTAGATAAGTTATAACATGCTAATTTAGATATGACATGCTGCATAAATGTAAAACATGTTATTTGAGTTGAGATAAGTTATAACATGCTAATTTAGATATAACATGCTACATAAATGTAACACATGTATATTTGAGTTTAGATAAGTTATAACATGCTAAATAAATGTAAAACATGTATATTTGAGTTTAGATAAGTTATAACATGCTAATTTCGATATAACATGCTGCATACATGTAAAACATGTATATTTGCGTTTGGATAAGTTATAACATGATAATTTATATATAAAATGCTAAATAAATGTAAAACATGTCTATTTGAGTTTAGATAAGTTATAACATGTTAATTTAGATATAACATGCTACATAAATGTTTCACATGTATATTTGAGTTTAGATAAGTTATAACATGCTAAATTAATGTAAAACATGTTATTTGAGTTTAGATAAGTTATAACTTGCCAATTTAGATATAACATGCTACATAAATGTAACACATGTATATTTGAGTTTAGATAAGTTATAACATGCTAAATAAATGTAAAACATGTATATTTGAGTTTAGATAAGTTATAACATGCTAATTTCGATATAACATGCTGCATACATGTAAAACATGTATATTTGCGTTTGGATAAGTTATAACATGATAATTTATATATAAAATGCTAAATAAAGTAAAACATGTCTATTTGAGTTTAGATAAGTTATAACATGTTAATTTAGATATAACATGCTACATAAATGTAACACATGTATATTTGAGTTTAGATAAGTTATAACTTCCCAATTTAGATATAACATGCTACATAAATGTAACACATATATATTTGAGTTTAGATAAGTTATAACATGCTAAATAAATGTAAAACATGTATATTTGAGTTTAGATAAGTTATAACATGCTAATTTCGATATAACATGCTGCATACATGTAAAACATGTATATTTGCGTTTGGATAAGTTATAACATGATAATTTATATATAAAATGCTAAATAAATGTAAAACATGTCTATTTGAGTTTAGATAAGTTATATCATGTTAATTTAGACATAACATGCTACACAAATGTAACACATGTATATTTGAGTTTAGATAAGTTATAACATGCTAAATAAATGTAAAACATGTTATTTGAGTTTGGATAAGTTACATCATGCTAATTTAGATATAAAATGCTAAATAATTGTAAAACATGTCTATTTGAGTTTAGATAAGTTATAACATGCTAAATAAATGTAAAATATGTGTATTTGAGTTAAGAAATGCTAATTTATATACAACATGCTAAATAAATGTAAAACATGTTATTTGAGTTTAGATAAGTTATAACTTGCTAATTAAGATATAACACGCTACATAAATGTAACACATGTATATTTAAGTTTAGATAAGTTATAACTTGCTAATTTAGATATAACATGCTACATAAATGTAAAACATGTATATTTGAGTTTAGATAAGTTATAACATGCTAATTTAGATATAACATGTTACATAAATGTCAAACATGTATATTTGAGTTTATATAAGTTATAACATGCTAATTTATATATAAAATGCTAAATAAATGTAAAACATGTCTATTTGGGTTTAGATAAGTTATAACTTGCTAATTTAGATATAACATGCTACATAAATGTAAAACATGTATATTTGAGTTTAGATAAGTTAAACATGCTAATTTAGATGTAACATGCTACATAAAAGTAGAACATGTATATTTGAGTTTAGATAAGTTATAACATGCTAAATAAATGTAAAACATGTGTATTTGAGTAAAGAAATGCTAATTTATATACAACATGCTAAATAAATGTAAAACATGATTTTTGAGTTTAGATAAGTTATAACTTGCTAATTAAGATATAACACGCTACATAAATGTAAAACATGTATATTTGAGTTTAGCTAAGTTATAACTTGCTAATTTAGATATAACATGCTACATAAATGTTTCACATGTATATTTAAGTTTAGATAAGTTATAACTTGCTAATTTAGATATAACATGCTACATAAATGTAAAACATGTCTATTTGGGTTTAGATAAGTTATAACTTGCTAATTTAGATATAACATGCTACATAAATGTAAAACATGTATATTTGAGTTTAGATAAGTTATAACTTGCTAATTTAGATATAACATGCTACATAAATGTAAAACATGTATATTTGAGTTTAGATAAGTTATAACATGCTAATTTAGATATAACATGCTACATAAATGTAAAACATGTATATTTGAGCTTAGATAAGTTATAACTTGCTAATTTAGATGTAACATGCTACATAAAAGAAGAACATGTATATTTGAGTTTAGAGAAGTTATAACATGCTAACTTATATATAACATGTTAAATAAATGTCAAACATGTATTTGAGTTTAGATAAGTTATAACATGCTAATTTATATATAAAATGCTAAATAAATGTAAAACATGTCTATTTGGGTTTAGATAAGTTATAACTTGCTAATTTAGATATAACATGCTACATAAATGTAAAACATGTATATTTGAGTTTAGATAAGTTAAACATGCTAATTTAGATGTAACATGCTACATAAAAGTAGAACATGTATATTTGAGTTTAGAGAAGTTATAACATGCTAACTTATATATAACATGTTAAATAAATGTATATTTGAGTTTATATATGTTATAACATGCTAATTTAGATATAACATGCTACATAAATGTAAAACATGTATATTTGAGTTTGGATAAGTTATAACATGCTAATTTATATATAAAATGCTAAATAAATGTAAAACATGTCTATTTGGGTTTAGATAAGTTATAACTTGCTAATTTAGATATAACATGCTACATAAATGTAAGACATGTATATTTGAGTTTAGATAAGTTAAACATGCTAATTTAGATGTAACATGCTACATAAAAGTAGAACATGTATATTTGAGTTTAGAGAAGTTATAACATGCTAACTTATATATAACATGTTAAATAAATGTATATTTGAGTTTATATATGTTATAACATGCTAATTTAGATATAACATGCTACATAAATGTAAAACATGTATATTTGAGTTTGGATAAGTTATAACATGATAATTTAGATATAACATGCTACATAAATGTAAAACATGTATATTTGAGTTTAGAAATGCTAATTTATATACAACATGCTAAATAAATGTAAAACATGTTATTTGAGTTTAGATAAGTTATAACATGCTAATTTAGATATAACATGCTACATAAATGTAAAACATGTATATTTAAGTTTAGATAAGTTATAGAATGCTAATTTAGATATAACATGTTAAATAAATGTATGTTTGAGTTTATGTCAGTTATAACATGCTAATTTAGATATAACATGGTAAATAAATGTAAAACATGTATATTTGAGTTTAGATAAGTTATAACATGTTAATTTAGATATAACATGCTGCATAAATGTAAAACATGTTATTTGAGTTTAGATAAGTTATAACTTGCCAATTTAGATATAACATGCTACATAAATGTAAAACATGTATATTTGAGTTTAGATAAGTTATAACTTGCTAATTTAGATATAACATGTTACATATATGTAAATCATATATATTTGAGTTTGGATAAGTTATTACATGCTAATTTATATATAAAATGCTAAATAAATGTAAAACATGTCTATTTGAGTTTAGATAAGTTATATCATGTTAATTTAGATATAACAGGCTACATAAATGTAACACATGTATATTTGAGTTTAGATAAGTTATAACTTGCCAATTTAGATATAACATGCTGCATAAATGTAACACATGTATATTTGAGTTAAGATAAGTTATAACATGCTAAATAAATGTAAAACATGTATATTTGAGTTTAGATAAGTTATAACATGCTAATTTCGATATAACATGCTGCATACATGTAAAACATGTATATTTGCGTTTGGATAAGTTATAACATGATAATTTATATATAAAATGCTAAATAAATGTAAAACATGTCTATTTGAGTTTAGATAAGTTATAACATGTTAATTTAGATATAACATGCTGCATAAATGTAAAACATGTTATTTGAGTTTAGATAAGTTATAACTTGCCAATTTAGATATAACATGCTACATAAATGTAAAACATGTATATTTGAGTTTAGATAAGTTAAACATGCTAATTTAGATGTAACATGCTACATAAAAGAAGAACATGTATATTTGAGTTTAGAGAAGTTATAACATGCTAACTTATATATAACATGTTAAATAAATGTCAAACATGTATTTGAGTTTAGATAAGTTATAACATGCTAATTTATATATAAAATGCTAAATAAATGTAAAACATGTCAATTTGGGTTTAGATAAGTTATAACTTGCTAATTTAGATATAACATGCTACATAAATGTAAAACATGTATATTTGAGTTTAGATAAGTTAAACATGATAATTTAGATGTAACATGCTTCATAAAAGTAGAACATGTATATTTGAGTTTAGAGAAGTTATAACATGCTAACTTATATATAACATGTTAAATAAATGTATATTTTAGTTTATATATGTTATAACATGCTAATTTAGATATAACATGCTACATAAATGTAAAACATGTATATTTGAGTTTAGATAAGTTAAACATGCTAATTTATATGTAACATGCTACATAAAAGTAGAACATGTATATTTGAGTTTAGAGAAGTTATAACATGCTAACTTATATATAACATGTTAAATAAATGTATATTTGAGTTTATATATGTTATAACATGCTAATTTAGATATAACATGCTACATAAATGTAAAACATGTATATTTGAGTTTAGATAAGTTAAACATGCTAATTTAGATGTAACATGCTACATAAAAGTAGAACATGTATATTTGAGTTTAGAGAAGTTATAACATGCTAACTTATATATAACATGTTAAATAAATGTATATTTGAGTTTATATATGTTATAACATGCTAATTTAGATATAACATGCTACATAAATGTAAAACATGTATATTTGTGTTTGGATAAGTTATAACATGCTAATTTATATATAAAATGCTAAATAAATGTAAAACATGTCTATTTGGGTTTAGATAAGTTATAACTTGCTAATTTAGATATAACATGCTACATAAATGTAAGACATGTATATTTGAGTTTAGATAAGTTAAACATGCTAATTTAGATGTAACATGCTACATAAAAGTAGAACATGTATATTTGAGTTTAGAGAAGTTATAACATGCTAACTTATATATAACATGTTAAATAAATGTATATTTGAGTTTATATATGTTATAACATGCTAATTTAGATATAACATGCTACATAAATGTAAAACATGTATATTTGAGTTTGGATAAGTTATAACATGATAATTTAGATATAACATGCTACATAAATGTAAAACATGTATATTTGAGTTTAGAAATGCTAATTTATATACAACATGCTAAATAAATGTAAAACATGTTATTTGAGTTTAGATAAGTTATAACATGCTAATTTAGATATAACATGCTACATAAATGTAAAACATGTATATTTAAGTTTAGATAAGTTATAGAATGCTAATTTAGATATAACATGTTAAATAAATGTATGTTTGAGTTTATGTCAGTTATAACATGCTAATTTAGATATAACATGGTAAATAAATGTAAAACATGTATATTTGAGTTTAGATAAGTTATAACATGTTAATTTAGATATAACATGCTGCATAAATGTAAAACATGTTATTTGAGTTTAGATAAGTTATAACTTGCCAATTTAGATATAACATGCTACATAAATGTAAAACATGTATATTTGAGTTTAGATAAGTTATAACTTGCTAATTTAGATATAACATGTTACATATATGTAAATCATATATATTTGAGTTTGGATAAGTTATTACATGCTAATTTATATATAAAATGCTAAATAAATGTAAAACATGTCTATTTGAGTTTAGATAAGTTATATCATGTTAATTTAGATATAACAGGCTACATAAATGTAACACATGTATATTTGAGTTTAGATAAGTTATAACTTGCCAATTTAGATATAACATGCTGCATAAATGTAACACATGTATATTTGAGTTAAGATAAGTTATAACATGCTAAATAAATGTAAAACATGTATATTTGAGTTTAGATAAGTTATAACATGCTAATTTCGATATAACATGCTGCATACATGTAAAACATGTATATTTGCGTTTGGATATTATTATAACATGATAATTTATATATAAAATGCTAAATAAATGTAAAACATGTCTATTTGAGTTTAGATAAGTTATAACATGTTAATTTAGATATAACATGCTGCATAAATGTAAAACATGTTATTTGAGTTTAGATAAGTTATAACTTGCCAATTTAGATATAACATGCTACATAAATGTAAAACATGTATATTTGAGTTTAGATAAGTTAAACATGCTAATTTAGATGTAACATGCTACATAAAAGAAGAACATGTATATTTGAGTTTAGAGAAGTTATAACATGCTAACTTATATATAACATGTTAAATAAATGTCAAACATGTATTTGAGTTTAGATAAGTTATAACATGCTAATTTATATATAAAATGCTAAATAAATGTAAAACATGTCAATTTGGGTTTAGATAAGTTATAACTTGCTAATTTAGATATAACATGCTACATAAATGTAAAACATGTATATTTGAGTTTAGATAAGTTAAACATGATAATTTAGATGTAACATGCTTCATAAAAGTAGAACATGTATATTTGAGTTTAGAGAAGTTATAACATGCTAACTTATATATAACATGTTAAATAAATGTATATTTGAGTTTATATATGTTATAACATGCTAATTTAGATATAACATGCTACATAAATGTAAAACATGTATATTTGAGTTTGGATAAGTTATAACATGATAATTTAGATATAACATGCTACATAAATGTAAAACATGTCTATTTGAGTTTAGATAAGTTATAACGTGCTAATTTATATAATTTGCTACATAAATGTAAAACATGTATATTTGAGTTTAGATAAGTTATAACATGCTAATTTATATATAAAATGCTAAATAAATGTAAAACATGTTATTTGAATTTAGATTAGTTATAACATGCTAATTTAGATATAACATGCTACATAAATGTAACACATGTATATTTGAGTTTAGATAAGTTATAACATGCTAATTTAGAATAAACATGCTAGATAAATGTAAAACATGTATATTTGAATTTATATAAGTTATAACATGCTAATTTAGATATAACATGCTACATAAATGTAAAACATGTATATTTGAGTTTAGATAAGTTAAACATGCTAATTTAGATATAACATGCTACATAAATGTAACACATGTATATTTGAGTTTAGAAATGCTAATTTATATACAACATGCTAAATAAATGTAAAACATGTTATTTGAGTTTAGATAAGTTATAACATGCTAATTTAGATATAACATGCTACATAATATAAAACATGTATATTTAAGTTTAGATAAGTTATAACATGCTAATTTAGATATAACATGTTAAATAAATGTATATTTAAGTTTATGTCAGTTATAACATGATAATTTAGATATAACATGGTAAATAAATGTAAAACATGTATATTTGAGTTTAGATAAGTGATAACATGCTAATTTAGATATAACATGCTGCATAAATGTAAAACATGTTATTTGAGTTGAGATAAGTTATAACATGCTAATTTAGATATAACATGTTAAATAAATGTATGTTTGAGTTTATGTCAGTTATAACATGCTAATTTAGATATAACATGGTAAATAAATGTAAAACATGTATATTTGAGTTTAGATAAGTTAAACATGCTAATTTAGATGTAACATGCTACATAAAAGTAGAACATGTATATTTGAGTTTAGAGAAGTTATAACATGCTAACTTATATATAACATGTTAAATAAATGTATGTTTGAGTTTATGTCAGTTATAACATGCTAATTTAGATATAACATGCTACATAAATGTAAAACATGTATATTTGAGTTTAGATAAGTTAAACATGCTAATTTAGATGTAACATGCTACATAAAAGAAGAACATGTATATTTGAGTTTAGAGAAGTTATAACATGCTAACTTATATATAACATGTTAAATAAATGTCAAACATATATTTGAGTTTAGATAAGTTATAACATGCTAATTTATATATAAAATGCTACATAAATGTAAAACATGTCTATTTGAGTTTAGATAAGTTATAACGTGCTAATTTATATAATTTGCTACATAAATGTAAAACATGTATATTTGAGTTTAGATAAGTTATAACATGCTAATTTATATATAAAATGCTAAATAAATGTAAAACATGTTATTTGAATTTAGATTAGTTATAACATGCTAATTTAGATATAACATGCTACATAAATGTTACACATGTATATTTGAGTTTAGATAAGTTATAACATGCTAATTTAGAATAAACATGCTAGATAAATGTAAAACATGTATATTTGAATTTATATAAGTTATAACATGCTAATTTAGATATAACATGCTACATAAATGTAAAACATGTATATTTGAGTTTAGATAAGTTAAACATGCTAATTTAGATATAACATGCTACATAAATGTAACACATGTATATTTGAGTTTAGAAATGCTAATTTATATACAACATGCTAAATAAATGTAAAACATGTTATTTGAGTTTAGATAAGTTATAACATGCTAATTTAGATATAACATGCTACATAATATAAAACATGTATATTTAAGTTTAGATAAGTTATAACATACTAATTTAGATATAACATGTTAAATAAATGTATATTTAAGTTTATGTCAGTTATAACATGATAATTTAGATATAACATGGTAAATAAATGTAAAACATGTATATTTGAGTTTAGATAAGTGATAACATGCTAATTTAGATATAACATGCTGCATAAATGTAAAACATGTTATTTGAGTTGAGATAAGTTATAACATGCTAATTTAGATATAACATGCTACATAAATGGAACACATGTATATTTGAGTTTAGATAAGTTATAACATGCTAAATAAATGTAAAACATGTATATTTGCGTTTGGATAAGTTATAACATGATAATTTATATATAAAATGCTAAATAAATGTAAAACATGTCTATTTGAGTTTAGATAAGTTATAACATGTTAATTTAGATATAACATGCTACATAAATGTTTCACATGTATATTTGAGTTTAGATAAGTTATAACATGCTAAATTAATGTAAAACATGTTATTTGAGTTTAGATAAGTTATAACTTGCCAATTTATATATAACATGCTACATAAATGTAACACATGTATATTTGAGTTTAGATAAGTTATAACATGCTAAATAAATGTAAAACATGTATATTTGAGTTTAGATAAGTTATAACATGCTAATTTCGATATAACATGCTGCATACATGTAAAACATGTATATTTGCGTTTGGATAAGTTATAACATGATAATTTATATATAAAATGCTAAATAAAGTAAAACATGTCTATTTGAGTTTAGTAAGTTATATCATGTTAATTTAGATATAACATGCTACATAGATGTAAAACATGTATATTTGAGTTTAGATAAGTTAAACATGCTAATTTAGATGTAACATGCTACATAAAAGAAGAACATGTATATTTGAGTTTAGAGAAGTTATAACATGCTAACTTATATATAACATGTTAAATAAATGTCAAACATGTATTTGAGTTTAGATAAGTTATAACATGCTAATTTATATATAAAATGCTAAATAAATGTAAAACATGTCTATTTGGGTTTAGATAAGTTATAACATGCTAATTTAGATATAACATGCTACATAAATGTAAAACATGTATATTTGAGTTTAGATAAGTTAAACATGCTAATTTAGATGTAACATGCTACATAAAAGAAGAACATGTATATTTGAGTTTAGAGAAGTTATAACATGCTAACTTATATATAACATGTTAAATAAATGTCAAACATGTATTTGAGTTTAGATAAGTTATAACATGCTAATTTATATATAAAATGCTACATAAATGTAAAACATGTCTATTTGAGTTTAGATAAGTTATAACGTGCTAATTTATATAATTTGCTACATAAATGTAAAACATGTATATTTGAGTTTAGATAAGTTATAACATGCTAATTTATATATAAAATGCTAAATAAATGTAAAACATGTTATTTGAATTTAGATTAGTTATAACATGCTAATTTAGATATAACATGCTACATAAATGTAACACATGTATATTTGAGTTTAGATAAGTTAAACATGCTAATTTAGATGTAACATGCTACATAAAAGAAGAACATGTATATTTGACTTTAGAGAAGTTATAACATGC
This sequence comes from Meiosimyza decipiens, assembly GCA_963680825.1. Classification (NCBI taxonomy): domain Eukaryota; kingdom Metazoa; phylum Arthropoda; class Insecta; order Diptera; family Lauxaniidae; genus Meiosimyza; species Meiosimyza decipiens. The sequence continues at coordinate 37,109,182 of OY804261.1, forward strand.
TAACTTATATATAACATGTTAAATAAATGTCAAACATGTATTTGAGTTTAGATAAGTTATAACATGCTAATTTATATATAAAATGCTACATAAATGTAAAACATGTCTATTTGAGTTTAGATAAGTTATAACGTGCTAATTTATATAATTTGCTACATAAATGTAAAACATGTCTATTTGAGTTTAGATAAGTTATAACATGCTAATTTATATATAAAATGCTAAATAAATGTAAAACATGTTATTTGAATTTAGATTAGTTATAACATGCTAATTTAGATATAACATGCTACATAAATGTAACACATGTATATTTGAGTTTAGATAAGTTATAACATGCTAATTTAGAATAAACATGCTAGATAAATGTAAAACATGTATATTTGAATTTATATAAGTTATAACATGCTAATTTAGATATAACATGCTACATAAATGTAAAACATGTATATTTGAGTTTAGATAAGTTAAACATGCTAATTTAGATGTAACATGCTACATAAAAGAAGAACATGTATATTTGAGTTTAGAGAAGTTATAACATGCTAACTTATATATAACATGTTAAATAAATGTCAAACATGTATTTGAGTTTAGATAAGTTATAACATGCTAATTTATATATAAAATGCTACATAAATGTAAAACATGTCTATTTGAGTTTAGATAAGTTATAACGTGCTAATTTATATAATTTGCTACATAAATGTAAAACATGTCTATTTGAGTTTAGATAAGTTATAACATGCTAATTTATATATAAAATGCTAAATAAATGTAAAACATGTTATTTGAATTTAGATTAGTTATAACATGCTAATTTAGATATAACATGCTACATAAATGTAACACATGTATATTTGAGTTTAGAAATGCTAATTTATATACAACATGCTAAATAAATGTAAAACATGTTATTTGAGTTTAGATAAGTTATAACTTGCCAATTTAGATATAACATGCTACATAATATAAAACATGTATATTTAAGTTTAGATAAGTTATAACATACTAATTTAGATATAACATGTTAAATAAATGTATATTTAAGTTTATGTCAGTTATAACATGATAATTTAGATATAACATGGTAAATAAATGTAAAACATGTATATTTGAGTTTAGATAAGTGATAACATGCTAATTTAGATATAACATGCTGCATAAATGTAAAACATGTTATTTGAGTTGAGATAAGTTATAACATGCTAATTTAAATATAACATGCTACATAAATGGAACACATGTATATTTGAGTTTAGATAAGTTATAACATGCTAAATAAATGTAAAACATGTATATTTGCGTTTGGATAATTTATAACATGATAATTTATATATAAAATGCTAAATAAATGTAAAACATGTCTATTTGAGTTTAGATAAGTTATAACATGTTAATTTAGATATAACATGCTACATAAATGTTTCACATGTATATTTGAGTTTAGATAAGTTATAACATGCTAAATTAATGTAAAACATGTTATTTGAGTTTAGATAAGTTATACCTTGCCAATTTATATATAACATGCTACATAAATGTAACACATGTATATTTGAGTTTAGATAAGTTATAACATGCTAAATAAATGTAAAACATGTATATTTGAGTTTAGATAAGTTATAACATGCTAATTTCGATATAACATGCTGCATACATGTAAAACATGTATATTTGCGTTTGGATAAGTTATAACATGATAATTTATATATAAAATGCTAAATAAAGTAAAACATGTCTATTTGAGTTTAGATAAGTTATATCATGTTAATTTAGATATAACATGCTACATAAATGTAACACATGTATATTTGAGTTTAGATAAGTTATAACTTGCCAATTTAGATATAACATGCTACATAAATGTAACACATGTATATTTGAGTTTAGATAAGTTATAACATGCTAAATAAATGTAAAACATGTATATTTGAGTTTAGATAAGTTATAACATGCTAATTTCGATATAACATGCTGCATACATGTAAAACATGTATATTTGCGTTTGGATAAGTTATAACATGATAATTTATATATAAAATGCTAAATAAATGTAAAACATGTCTATTTGAGTTTAGATAAGTTATATCATGTTAATTTAGACATAACATGCTACATAAATGTAACACATGTATATTTGAGTTTAGATAAGTTATAACATGCTAAATAAATGTAAAACATGTTATTTGAGTTTAGATAAGTTATATCATGCTAATTTCGATATTACATGCTACAAAAATGTAGAACATGTATATTTGAGTTTAGATAAGTTATAGCATGCTAATTTAGATATAACATGTTAAATAAATGTATGTTTGAGTTTATGTCAGTAATAACATGCTAATTTATATACAACATGCTAAATAAATGTAAAACATGTTATTTGAGTTTAGATAAGTTATTACATGCTAATTTATATATAAAATGCTAAATAATTGTAAAACATGTCTATTTGAGTTTAGATAAGTTATAACATGCTAAATAAATGTAAAACATGTGTATTTGAGTTAAGAAATGCTAATTTATATACAACATGCTAAATAAATGTAAAACATGTTATTTGAGTTTAGATAAGTTATAACTTGCTAATTAAGATATAACACGCTACATAAATGTAACACATGTCTATTTAAGTTTAGATAAGTTATAACTTGCTAATTTAGATATAACATGCTACATAAATGTAAAACATGTATATTTGAGTTTAGATAAGTTATAACATGCTAATTTAGATATAACATGTTACATAAATGTCAAACATGTATATTTGAGTTTATATAAGTTATAACATGCTAATTTATATATAAAATGCTAAATAAATGTAAAACATGTCTATTTGGGTTTAGATAAGTTGTAACTTGCTAATTTAGATATAACATGCTACATAAATGTAAAACATGTATATTTGAGTTTAGATAAGTTAAACATGCTAATTTAGATGTAACATGCTACATAAAAGTAGAACATGTATATTTGAGTTTAGAGAAGTTATAACATGCTAAATAAATGTAAATCATGTATATTTGAGTTAAGAAATGCTAATTTATATATAACATGCTAAATAAATGTAAAACATGTTATTTGAGTTTAGCTATGTTATAACTTGCTAATTTAGATATAACATGCTACATAAATGTAACACATGTCTATTTAAGTTTAGATAAGTTATAACATGCTAATTTATATATAAAATGCTAAATAAATGTAAAACATGTCTATTTGGGTTTAGATAAGTTATAACTTGCTAATTTAGATATAACATGCTACATAAATGTAAAACATGTATATTTGAGTTTAGATAAGTTAAACATGCTAATTTAGATGTAACATGCTACATAAAAGTAGAACATGTATATTTGAGTTTAGAGAAGTTATAACATGCTAACTTATATATAACATGTTAAATAAATGTATATTTTAGTTTATATATGTTATAACATGCTAATTTAGATATAACATGTTACATAAATGTAAAACATGTATATTTGAGTTTGGATAAGTTATAACATGCTAATTTATATATAAAATGCTAAATAAATGTAAAACATGGCTATTTGGGTTTAGATAAGTTATAACTTGCTAATTTAGATATAACATGCTACATAAATGTAAAACATGTATATTTGAGTTTAGATAAGTTAAACATGCTAATTTAGATGTAACATGCTACATAAAAGTAGAACATGTATATTTGAGTTTAGAGAAGTTATAACATGCTAACTTATATATAACATGTTAAATAAATGTATATTTGAGTTTATATATGTTATAACATGCTAATTTAGATATAACATGCTACATAAATGTAAAACATGTATATTTGAGTTTGGATAAGTTATAACATGATAATTTAGATATAACATGCTACATAAATGTAAAACATGTATATTTGAGTTTAGAAATGCTAATTTATATACAACATGCTAAATAAATGTAAAACATGTTATTTGAGTTTAGATAAGTTATAACATGCTAATTTAGATATAACATGCTACATAAATGTAAAACATGTATATTTAAGTTTAGATAAGTTATAGAATGCTAATTTAGATATAACATGTTAAATAAATGTATGTTTGAGTTTATGTCAGTTATAACATGCTAATTTAGATATAACATGGTAAATAAATGTAAAACATGTATATTTGAGTTTAGATAAGTTATAACATGTTAATTTAGATATAACATGCTGCATAAATGTAAAACATGTTATTTGAGTTTAGATAAGTTATAACTTGCCAATTTAGATATAACATGCTACATAAATGTAAAACATGTATATTTGAGTTTAGATAAGTTAAACATGCTAATTTAGATGTAACATGCTACATAAAAGAAGAACATGTATATTTGAGTTTAGAGAAGTTATAACATGCTAACTTATATATAACATGTTAAATAAATGTCAAACATGTATTTGAGTTTAGATAAGTTATAACATGCTAATTTATATATAAAATGCTAAATAAATGTAAAACATGTCTATTTGGGTTTAGATAAGTTATAACTTGCTAATTTAGATATAACATGCTACATAAATGTAAAACATGTATATTTGAGTTTAGATAAGTTAAACATGCTAATTTAGATGTAACATGCTACATAAAAGAAGAACATGTATATTTGAGTTTAGAGAAGTTATAACATGCTAACTTATATATAACATGTTAAATAAATGTCAAACATGTATTTGAGTTTAGATAAGTTATAACATGCTAATTTATATATAAAATGCTACATAAATGTAAAACATGTCTATTTGAGTTTAGATAAGTTATAACGTGCTAATTTATATAATTTGCTACATAAATGTAAAACATGTATATTTGAGTTTAGATAAGTTATAACATGCTAATTTATATATAAAATGCTAGATAAATGTAAAACATGTATATTTGAATTTATATAAGTTATAACATGCTAATTTAGATATAACATGCTACATAAATGTAAAACATGTATATTTGAGTTTAGATAAGTTAAACATGCTAATTTAGATATAACATGCTACATAAATGTAACACATGTATATTTGAGTTTAGAAATGCTAATTTATATACAACATGCTAAATAAATGTAAAACATGTTATTTGAGTTTAGATAAGTTATAACATGCTAATTTAGATATAACATGCTACATAATATAAAACATGTATATTTAAGTTTAGATAAGTTATAACATACTAATTTAGATATAACATGTTAAATAAATGTATATTTAAGTTTATGTCAGTTATAACATGATAACTTATATATAACATGTTAAATAAATGTCAAACATGTATTTGAGTTTAGATAAGTTATAACATGCTAATTTATATATAAAATGCTAAATAAATGTAAAACATGTCTATTTGGGTTTAGATAAGTTATAACATGCTAATTTAGTTATAACATGCTACATAAATGTAAAACATGTATATTTGAGTTTAGATAAGTTAAACATGCTAATTTAGATGTAACATGCTACATAAAAGAAGAACATGTATATTTGAGTTTAGAGAAGTTATAACATGCTAACTTATATATAACATGTTAAATAAATGTCAAACATGTATTTGAGTTTAGATAAGTTATAACATGCTAATTTATATATAAAATGCTACATAAATGTAAAACATGTCTATTTGAGTTTAGATAAGTTATAACGTGCTAATTTATATAATTTGCTACATAAATGTAAAACATGTATATTTGAGTTTAGATAAGTTATAACATGCTAATTTATATATAAAATGCTAAATAAATGTAAAACATGTTATTTGAATTTAGATTAGTTATAACATGCTAATTTAGATATAACATGCTACATAAATGTAACACATGTATATTTGAGTTTAGATAAGTTAAACATGCTAATTTAGATGTAACATGCTACATAAAAGAAGAACATGTATATTTGAGTTTAGAGAAGTTATAACATGCTAACTTATATATAACATGTTAAATAAATGTCAAACATGTATTTGAGTTTAGATAAGTTATAACATGCTAATTTATATATAAAATGCTACATAAATGTAAAACATGTCTATTTGAGTTTAGATAAGTTATAACGTGCTAATTTATATAATTTGCTACATAAATGTAAAACATGTATATTTGAGTTTAGATAAGTTATAACATGCTAATTTATATATAAAATGCTAAATAAATGTAAAACATGTTATTTGAATTTATATAAGTTATAACATGCTAATTTAGATATAACATGCTACATAAATGTAAAACATGTATATTTGAGTTTAGATAAGTTAAACATGCTAATTTAGATATAACATGCTACATAAATGTAACACATGTATATTTGAGTTTAGAAATGCTAATTTATATACAACATGCTAAATAAATGTAAAACATGTTATTTGAGTTTAGATAAGTTATAACATGCTAATTTAGATATAACATGCTACATAATATAAAACATGTATATTTAAGTTTAGATAAGTTATAACATACTAATTTAGATATAACATGTTAAATAAATGTATATTTAAGTTTATGTCAGTTATAACATGATAATTTAGATATAACATGGTAAATAAATGTAAAACATGTATATTTGAGTTTAGATAAGTGATAACATGCTAATTTAGATATAACATGCTGCATAAATGTAAAACATGTTATTTGAGTTGAGATAAGTTATAACATGCTAATTTAGATATAACATGCTACATAATGGAACACATGTATATTTGAGTTTAGATAAGTTATAACATGCTAAATAAATGTAAAACATGTATATTTGCGTTTGGATAATTTATAACATGATAATTTATATATAAAATGCTAAATAAATGTAAAACATGTCTATTTGAGTTTAGATAAGTTATAACATGTTAATTTAGATATAACATGCTACATAAATGTAAAACATGTATATTTAAGTTTAGATAAGTTATAGAATGCTAATTTAGATATAACATGTTAAATAAATGTATGTTTGAGTTTATGTCAGTTATAACATGCTAATTTAGATATAACATGGTAAATAAATTTAAAACATGTATATTTGAGTTTAGATAAGTTATAACATGTTAATTTAGATATAACATGCTGCATAAATGTAAAACATGTTATTTGAGTTTAGATAAGTTATAACTTGCCAATTTAGATATAACATGCTACATAAATGTAAAACATGTATATTTGAGTTTAGATAAGTTAAACATGCTAATTTAGATATAACATGTTAAATAAATGTATGTTTGAGTTTATGTCAGTTATAACATGCTAATTTAGATATAACATGCTACATAAATGTAAAACATGTATATTTGAGTTTGGATAAGTTATAACATGATAATTTAGATATAACATGCTACATAAATGTAAAACATGTATATTTGAGTTTAGAAATGCTAATTTATATACAACATGCTAAATAAATGTAAAACATGTTATTTGAGTTTAGATAAGTTATAACATGCTAATTTAGATATAACATGCTACATAAATGTAAAACATGTATATTTAAGTTTAGATAAGTTATAGAATGCTAATTTAGATATAACATGTTAAATAAATGTATGTTTGAGTTTATGTCAGTTATAACATGCTAATTTAGATATAACATGGTAAATAAATGTAAAACATGTATATTTGAGTTTAGATAAGTTATAACATGTTAATTTAGATATAACATGCTGCATAAATGTAAAACATGTATATTTGAGTTTAGATAAGTTAAACATGCTAATTTAGATGTAACATGCTACATAAAAGAAGAACATGTATATTTGAGTTTAGAGAAGTTATAACATGCTAACTTATATATAACATGTTAAATAAATGTCAAACATGTATTTGAGTTTAGATAAGTTATAACATGCTAATTTATATACAACATGCTAAATAAATGTAAAACATGTTATTTGAGTTTAGATAAGTTATAACATGCTAATTTAGATATAACATGCTACATAAATGTAAAACATGTATATTTAAGTTTAGATAAGTTATAGAATGCTAATTTAGATATAACATGTTAAATAAATGTATGTTTGAGTTTATGTCAGTTATAACATGCTAATTTAGATATAACATGGTAAATAAATGTAAAACATGTATATTTGAGTTTAGATAAGTTATAACATGTTAATTTAGATATAACATGCTGCATAAATGTAAAACATGTATATTTGAGTTTAGATAAGTTAAACATGCTAATTTAGATGTAACATGCTACATAAAAGAAGAACATGTATATTTGAGTTTAGAGAAGTTATAACATGCTAACTTATATATAACATGTTAAATAAATGTCAAACATGTATTTGAGTTTAGATAAGTTATAACATGCTAATTTATATATAAAATGCTAAATAAATGTAAAACATGTCTATTTGGGTTTAGATAAGTTATAACTTGCTAATTTAGATATAACATGCTACATAAATGTAAAACATGTATATTTGAGTTTAGATAAGTTAAACATGCTAATTTAGATGTAACATGCTACATAAAAGAAGAACATGTATATTTGAGTTTAGAGAAGTTATAACATGCTAACTTATATATAACATGTTAAATAAATGTCAAACATGTATTTGAGTTTAGATAAGTTATAACATGCTAATTTATATATAAAATGCTACATAAATGTAAAACATGTCTATTTGAGTTTAGATAAGTTATAACGTGCTAATTTATATAATTTGCTACATAAATGTAAAACATGTATATTTGAGTTTAGATAAGTTATAACATGCTAATTTATATATAAAATGCTAAATAAATGTAAAACATGTTATATGAATTTAGATTAGTTATAACATGCTAATTTAGATATAACATGCTACATAAATGTAAAACATGTATATTTGAGTTTAGATAAGTTAAACATGCTAATTTAGATATAACATGCTACATAAATGTAACACATGTATATTTGAGTTTAGAAATGCTAATTTATATACAACATGCTAAATAAATGTAAAACATGTTATTTGAGTTTAGATAAGTTATAACATGCTAATTTAGATATAACATGCTACATAATATAAAACATGTATATTTAAGTTTAGATAAGTTATAACATACTAATTTAGATATAACATGTTAAATAAATGTATATTTAAGTTTATGTCAGTTATAACATGATAATTTAGATATAACATGCTAAATAAATGTAAAACATGTATATTTGCGTTTGGATAAGTTATAACATGATAATTTATATATAAAATGCTAAATAAATGTAAAACATGTCTATTTGAGTTTAGATAAGTTATAACATGTTAATTTAGATATAACATGCTACATAAATGTTTCACATGTATATTTGAGTTTAGATAAGTTATAACTTGCCAATTTAGATATAACATGCTACATAAATGTAACACATGTATATTTGAGTTTAGATAAGTTATAACATGCTAAATAAATGTAAAACATGTATATTTGAGTTTAGATAAGTTATAACATGCTAATTTCGATATAACATGCTGCATACATGTAAAACATGTATATTTGCGTTTGGATAAGTTATAACATGATAATTTATATATAAAATGCTAAATAAATGTAAAACATGTCTATTTGAGTTTAGATAAGTTATATCATGTTAATTTAGACATAACATGCTACATAAATGTAACACATGTATATTTGAGTTTAGATAAGTTATAACATGCTAAATAAATGTAAAACATGTTATTTGAGTTTAGATAAGTTATATCATGCTAATTTCGATATTACATGCTACAAAAATGTAGAACATGTATATTTGAGTTTAGATAAGTTATAGCATGCTAATTTAGATATAACATGTTAAATAAATGTATGTTTGAGTTTATGTCAGTAATAACATGCTAATTTATATACAACATGCTAAATAAATGTAAAACATGTTATTTGAGTTTAGATAAGTTATTACATGCTAATTTATATATAAAATGCTAAATAATTGTAAAACATGTCTATTTGAGTTTAGATAAGTTATAACATGCTAAATAAATGTAAAACATGTGTATTTGAGTTAAGAAATGCTAATTTATATACAACATGCTAAATAAATGTAAAACATGTTATTTGAGTTTAGATAAGTTATAACTTGCTAATTAAGATATAACACGCTACATAAATGTAACACATGTCTATTTAAGTTTAGATAAGTTATAACTTGCTAATTTAGATATAACATGCTACATAAATGTAAAACATGTATATTTGAGTTTAGATAAGTTATAACATGCTAATTTAGATATAACATGTTACATAAATGTCAAACATGTATATTTGAGTTTATATAAGTTATAACATGCTAATTTATATATAAAATGCTAAATAAATGTAAAACATGTCTATTTGGGTTTAGATAAGTTGTAACTTGCTAATTTAGATATAACATGCTACATAAATGTAAAACATGTATATTTGAGTTTAGATAAGTTAAACATGCTAATTTAGATGTAACATGCTACATAAAAGTAGAACATGTATATTTGAGTTTAGAGAAGTTATAACATGCTAAATAAATGTAAATCATGTATATTTGAGTTAAGAAATGCTAATTTATATATAACATGCTAAATAAATGTAAAACATGTTATTTGAGTTTAGCTATGTTATAACTTGCTAATTTAGATATAACATGCTACATAAATGTAACACATGTCTATTTAAGTTTAGATAAGTTATAACATGCTAATTTATATATAAAATGCTAAATAAATGTAAAACATGTCTATTTGGGTTTAGATAAGTTATAACTTGCTAATTTAGATATAACATGCTACATAAATGTAAAACATGTATATTTGAGTTTAGATAAGTTAAACATGCTAATTTAGATGTAACATGCTACATAAAAGTAGAACATGTATATTTGAGTTTAGAGAAGTTATAACATGCTAACTTATATATAACATGTTAAATAAATCTATATTTGAGTTTATATATGTTATAACATGCTAATTTAGATATAACATGTTACATAAATGTAAAACATGTATATTTGAGTTTGGATAAGTTATAACATGCTAATTTATATATAAAATGCTAAATAAATGTAAAACATGTCTATTTGGGTTTAGATAAGTTATAACTTGCTAATTTAGATATAACATGCTACATAAATGTAAAACATGTATATTTGAGTTTAGATAAGTTAAACATGCTAATTTAGATGTAACATGCTACATAAAAGTAGAACATGTATATTTGAGTTTAGAGAAGTTATAACATGCTAACTTATATATAACATGTTAAATAAATGTATATTTGAGTTTATATATGTTATAACATGCTAATTTAGATATAACATGTTACATAAATGTAAAACATGTATATTTGAGTTTGGATAAGTTATAACATGCTAATTTATATATAAAATGCTAAATAAATGTAAAACATGTCTATTTGGGTTTAGATAAGTTATAACTTGCTAATTTAGATATAACATGCTACATAAATGTAAAACATGTATATTTGAGTTTAGATAAGTTAAACATGCTAATTTAGATGTAACATGCTACATAAATGTAAAACATGTATATTTGAGTTTAGAAATGCTAATTTATATACAACATGCTAAATAAATGTAAAACATGTTATTTGAGTTTAGATAAGTTATAACATGCTAATTTAGATATAACATGCTACATAAATGTAAAACATGTATATTTAAGTTTAGATAAGTTATAGAATGCTAATTTAGATATAACATGTTAAATAAATGTATGTTTGAGTTTATGTCAGTTATAACATGCTAATTTAGATATAACATGGTAAATAAATGTAAAACATGTATATTTGAGTTTAGATAAGTTAAACATGCTAATTTAGATGTAACATGCTACATAAAAGAAGAACATGTATATTTGAGTTTAGAGAAGTTATAACATGCTAACTTATATATAACATGTTAAATAAATGTCAAACATGTATTTGAGTTTAGATAAGTTATAACATGCTAATTTATATATAAAATGCTAAATAAATGTAAAACATGTCTATTTGGGTTTAGATAAGTTATAACTTGCTAATTTAGATATAACATGCTACATAAATGTAAAACATGTATATTTGAGTTGAGATAAGTTAAACATGCTAATTTAGATGTAACATGCTACATAAAAGAAGAACATGTATATTTGAGTTTAGAGAAGTTATAACATGCTAACTTATATATAACATGTTAAATAAATGTCAAACATGTATTTGAGTTTAGATAAGTTATAACATGCTAATTTATATATAAAATGCTACATAAATGTAAAACATGTCTATTTGAGTTTAGATAAGTTATAACGTGCTAATTTATATAATTTGCTACATAAATGTAAAACATGTATATTTGAGTTTAGATAAGTTATAACATGCTAATTTATATATAAAATGCTAAATAAATGTAAAACATGTTATTTGAATTTATATAAGTTATAACATGCTAATTTAGATATAACATGCTACATAAATGTAAAACATGTATATTTGAGTTTAGAGAAGTTATAACATGCTAACTTATATATAACATGTTAAATAAATGTCAAACATGTATTTGAGTTTAGATAAGTTATAACATGCTAATTTATATATAAAATGCTACATAAATGTAAAACATGTCTATTTGAGTTTAGATAAGTTATAACGTGCTAATTTATATAATTTGCTACATAAATGTAAAACATGTATATTTGAGTTTAGATAAGTTATAACATGATAATTTATATATAAAATGCTAAATAAATGTAAAACATGTCTATTTGAGTTTAGATAAGTTATAACATGTTAATTTAGATATAACATGCTACATAAATGTTTCACATGTATATTTGAGTTTAGATAAGTTATAACATGCTAAATTAATGTAAAACATGTTATTTGAGTTTAGATAAGTTATAACTTGCCAATTTATATATAACATGCTACATAAATGTAACACATGTATATTTGAGTTTAGATAAGTTATAACATGCTAAATAAATGTAAAACATGTATATTTGAGTTTAGATAAGTTATAACATGCTAATTTCGATATAACATGCTGCATACATGTAAAACATGTATATTTGCGTTTGGATAAGTTATAACATGATAATTTATATATAAAATGCTAAATAAAGTAAAACATGTCTATTTGAGTTTAGATAAGTTATATCATGTTAATTTAGATATAACATGCTACATAAATGTAACACATGTATATTTGAGTTTAGATAAGTTATAACTTGCCAATTTAGATATAACATGCTACATAAATGTAACACATGTATATTTGAGTTTAGATAAGTTATAACATGCTAAATAAATGTAAAACATGTATATTTGAGTTTAGATAAGTTATAACATGCTAATTTCGATATAACATGCTGCATACATGTAAAACATGTATATTTGCGTTTGGATAAGTTATAACATGATAATTTATATATAAAATGCTAAATAAATGTAAAACATGTCTATTTGAGTTTAGATAAGTTATATCATGTTAATTTAGACATAACATGCTACATAAATGTAACACATGTATATTTGAGTTTAGATAAGTTATAACATGCTAAATAAATGTAAAACATGTTATTTGAGTTTAGATAAGTTATATCATGCTAATTTCGATATTACATGCTACAAAAATGTAGAACATGTATATTTGAGTTTAAATAAGTTATAGCATGCTAATTTAGATATAACATGTTAAATAAATGTATGTTTGAGTTTATGTCAGTAATAACATGCTAATTTATATACAACATGCTAAATAAATGTAAAACATGTTATTTGAGTTTAGATAAGTTATTACATGCTAATTTATATATAAAATGCTAAATAATTGTAAAACATGTCTATTTGAGTTTAGATAAGTTATAACATGCTAAATAAATGTAAAACATGTGTATTTGAGTTAAGAAATGCTAATTTATATACAACATGCTAAATAAATGTAAAACATGTTATTTGAGTTTAGATAAGTTATAACTTGCTAATTAAGATATAACACGCTACATAAATGTAACACATGTCTATTTAAGTTTAGATAAGTTATAACTTGCTAATTTAGATATAACATGCTACATAAATGTAAAACATGTATATTTGAGTTTAGATAAGTTATAACATGCTAATTTAGATATAACATGGTAAATAAATGTAAAACATGTATATTTGAGTTTAGATAAGTTATAACATGTTAATTTAGATATAACATGCTGCATAAATGTAAAACATGTTATTTGAGTTTAGATAAGTTATAACTTGCCAATTTAGATATAACATGCTACATAAATGTAAAACATGTATATTTGAGTTTAGATAAGTTAAACATGCTAATTTAGATGTAACATGCTACATAAAAGAAGAACATGTATATTTGAGTTTAGAGAAGTTATAACATGCTAACTTATATATAACATGTTAAATAAATGTCAAACATGTATTTGAGTTTAGATAAGTTATAACATGCTAATTTATATATAAAATGCTAAATAAATGTAAAACATGTCTATTTGGGTTTAGATAAGTTATAACTTGCTAATTTAGATATAACATGCTACATAAATGTAAAACATGTATATTTGAGTTTAGATAAGTTAAACATGCTAATTTAGATGTAACATGCTACATAAAAGAAGAACATGTATATTTGAGTTTAGAGAAGTTATAACATGCTAACTTATATATAACATGTTAAATAAATGTCAAACATGTATTTGAGTTTAGATAAGTTATAACATGCTAATTTATATATAAAATGCTACATAAATGTAAAACATGTCTATTTGAGTTTAGATAAGTTATAACGTGCTAATTTATATAATTTGCTACACAAATGTAAAACATGTATATTTGAGTTTAGATAAGTTATAACATGCTAATTTATATATAAAATGCTAAATAAATGTAAAACATGTTATTTGAATTTAGATTAGTTATAACATGCTAATTTAGATATAACATGCTACATAAATGTAACACATGTATATTTGAGTTTAGATAAGTTATAACATGCTAATTTAGAATAAACATGCTAGATAAATGTAAAACATGTATATTTGAATTTATATAAGTTATAACATGCTAATTTAGATATAACATGCTACATAAATGTAAAACATGTATATTTGAGTTTAGATAAGTTAAACATGCTAATTTAGATATAACATGCTACATAAATGTAACACATGTATATTTGAGTTTAGAAATGCTAATTTATATACAACATGCTAAATAAATGTAAAACATGTTATTTGAGTTTAGATAAGTTATAACATGCTAATTTAGATATAACATGCTACATAATATAAAACATGTATATTTAAGTTTAGATAAGTTATAACATACTAATTTAGATATAACATGTTAAATAAATGTATATTTAAGTTTATGTCAGTTATAACATGATGACTTATATATAACATGTTAAATAAATGTCAAACATGTATTTGAGTTTAGATAAGTTATAACATGCTAATTTATATATAAAATGCTAAATAAATGTAAAACATGTCTATTTGGGTTTAGATAAGTTATAACATGCTAATTTAGTTATAACATGCTACATAAATGTAAAACATGTATATTTGAGTTTAGATAAGTTAAACATGCTAATTTAGATGTAACATGCTACATAAAAGAAGAACATGTATATTTGAGTTTAGAGAAGTTATAACATGCTAACTTATATATAACATGTTAAATAAATGTCAAACATGTATTTGAGTTTAGATAAGTTATAACATGCTAATTTATATATAAAATGCTACATAAATGTAAAACATGTCTATTTGAGTTTAGATAAGTTATAACGTGCTAATTTATATAATTTGCTACATAAATGTAAAACATGTATATTTGAGTTTAGATAAGTTATAACATGCTAATTTATATATAAAATGCTAAATAAATGTAAAACATGTTATATGAATTTAGATTAGTTATAACATGCTAATTTAGATATAACATGCTACATATATGTAACACATGTATATTTGAGTTTAGATAAGTTAAACATGCTAATTTAGATGTAACATGCTACATAAAAGAAGAACATGTATATTTGAGTTTAGAGAAGTTATAACATGCTAACTTATATATAACATGTTAAATAAATGTCAAACATGTATTTGAGTTTAGATAAGTTATAACATGCTAATTTATATATAAAATGCTACATAAATGTTTCACATGTATATTTGAGTTTAGATAAGTTATAACATGCTAAATTAATGTAAAACATGTTATTTGAGTTTAGATAAGTTATAACTTGCCAATTTATATATAACATGCTACATAAATGTAACACATGTATATTTGAGTTTAGATAAGTTATAACATGCTAAATAAATGTAAAACATGTATATTTGAGTTTAGATAAGTTATAACATGCTAATTTCGATATAACATGCTGCATACATGTAAAACATGTATATTTGCGTTTGGATAAGTTATAACATGATAATTTATATATAAAATGCTAAATAAAGTAAAACATGTCTATTTGAGTTTAGATAAGTTATATCATGTTAATTTAGATATAACATGCTACATAAATGTAACACATGTATATTTGAGTTTAGATAAGTTATAACTTGCCAATTTAAATATAACATGCTACATAAATGTAACACATGTATATTTGAGTTTAGATAAGTTATAACATGCTAAATAAATGTAAAACATGTATATTTGAGTTTAGATAAGTTATAACATGCTAATTTCGATATAACATGCTGCATACATGTAAAACATGTATATTTGCGTTTGGATAAGTTATAACATGATAATTTATATATAAAATGCTAAATAAATGTAAAACATGTCTATTTGAGTTTAGATAAGTTATATCATGTTAATTTAGACATAACATGCTACATAAATGTAACACATGTATATTTGAGTTTAGATAAGTTATAACATGCTAAATAAATGTAAAACATGTTATTTGAGTTTAGATAAGTTATATCATGCTAATTTCGATATTACATGCTACAAAAATGTAGAACATGTATATTTGAGTTTAAATAAGTTATAGCATGCTAATTTAGATATAACATGTTAAATAAATGTATGTTTGAGTTTATGTCAGTAATAACATGCTAATTTATATACAACATGCTAAATAAATGTAAAACATGTTATTTGAGTTTAGATAAGTTATTACATGCTAATTTATATATAAAATGCTAAATAATTGTAAAACATGTCTATTTGAGTTTAGATAAGTTATAACATGCTAAATAAATGTAAAACATGTGTATTTGAGTTAAGAAATGCTAATTTATATACAACATGCTAAATAAATGTAAAACATGTTATTTGAGTTTAGATAAGTTATAACTTGCTAATTAAGATATAACACGCTACATAAATGTAACACATGTCTATTTAAGTTTAGATAAGTTATAACTTGCTAATTTAGATATAACATGCTACATAAATGTAAAACATGTATATTTGAGTTTAGATAAGTTATAACATGCTAATTTAGATATAACATGGTAAATAAATGTAAAACATGTATATTTGAGTTTAGATAAGTTATAACATGTTAATTTAGATATAACATGCTGCATAAATGTAAAACATGTTATTTGAGTTTAGATAAGTTATAACTTGCCAATTTAGATATAACATGCTACATAAATGTAAAACATGTATATTTGAGTTTAGATAAGTTAAACATGCTAATTTAGATGTAACATGCTACATAAAAGAAGAACATGTATATTTGAGTTTAGAGAAGTTATAACATGCTAACTTATATATAACATGTTAAATAAATGTCAAACATGTATTTGAGTTTAGATAAGTTATAACATGCTAATTTATATATAAAATGCTAAATAAATGTAAAACATGTCTATTTGGGTTTAGATAAGTTACAACTTGCTAATTTAGATATAACATGCTACATAAATGTAAAACATGTATATTTGAGTTTAGATAAGTTAAACATGCTAATTTAGATGTAACATGCTACATAAAAGAAGAACATGTATATTTGAGTTTAGAGAAGTTATAACATGCTAACTTATATATAACATGTTAAATAAATGTCAAACATGTATTTGAGTTTAGATAAGTTATAACATGCTAATTTATATATAAAATGCTACATAAATGTAAAACATGTCTATTTGAGTTTAGATAAGTTATAACGTGCTTATTTATATAATTTGCTACACAAATGTAAAACATGTATATTTGAGTTTAGATAAGTTATAACATGCTAATTTATATATAAAATGCTAAATAAATGTAAAACATGTTATTTGAATTTAGATTAGTTATAACATGCTAATTTAGATATAACATGCTACATAAATGTAACACATGTATATTTGAGTTTAGATAAGTTATAACATGCTAATTTAGAATAAACATGCTAGATAAATGTAAAACATGTATATTTGAATTTATATAAGTTATAACATGCTAATTTAGATATAACATGCTACATAAATGTAAAACATGTATATTTGAGTTTAGATAAGTTAAACATGCTAATTTAGATATAACATGCTACATAAATGTAACACATGTATATTTGAGTTTAGAAATGCTAATTTATATACAACATGCTAAATAAATGTAAAACATGTTATTTGAGTTTAGATAAGTTATAACATGCTAATTTAGATATAACATGCTACATAATATAAAACATGTATATTTAAGTTTAGATAAGTTATAACATACTAATTTAGATATAACATGTTAAATAAATGTATATTTAAGTTTATGTCAGTTATAACATGATAACTTATATATAACATGTTAAATAAATGTCAAACATGTATTTGAGTTTAGATAAGTTATAACATGCTAATTTATATATAAAATGCTAAATAAATGTAAAACATGTCTATTTGGGTTTAGATAAGTTATAACATGCTAATTTAGTTATAACATGCTACATAAATGTAAAACATGTATATTTGAGTTTAGATAAGTTAAACATGCTAATTTAGATGTAACATGCTACATAAAAGAAGAACATGTATATTTGAGTTTAGAGAAGTTATAACATGCTAACTTATATAACATGTTAAATAAATGTCAAACATGTATTTTTGAGTTTAGATAAGTTATAACATGCTAATTTATATATAAAATGCTACATAAATGTAAAACATGTCTATTTGAGTTTAGATAAGTTATAACGTGCTAATTTATATAATTTGCTACATAAATGTAAAACATGTATATTTGAGTTTAGATAAGTTATAACATGCTAATTTATATATAAAATGCTAAATAAATGTAAAACATGTTATATGAATTTAGATTAGTTATAACATGCTAATTTAGATATAACATGCTACATAAATGTAACACATGTATATTTGAGTTTAGATAAGTTAAACATGCTAATTTAGATGTAACATGCTACATAAAAGAAGAACATGTATATTTGAGTTTAGAGAAGTTATAACATGCTAACTTATATATAACATGTTAAATAAATGTCAAACATGTATTTGAGTTTAGATAAGTTATAACATGCTAATTTATATATAAAATGCTACATAAATGTAAAACATGTCTATTTGAGTTTAGATAAGTTATAACGTGCTAATTTATATAATTTGCTACATAAATGTAAAACATGTATATTTGAGTTTAGATAAGTTATAACATGCTAATTTATATATAAAATGCTAAATAAATGTAAAACATGTTATTTGAATTTATATAAGTTATAACATGCTAATTTAGATATAACATGCTACATAAATGTAAAACATGTATATTTGAGTTTAGATAAGTTAAACATGCTAATTTAGATATAACATGCTACATAAATGTAACACATGTATATTTGAGTTTAGAAATGCTAATTTATATACAACATGCTAAATAAATGTAAAACATGTTATTTGAGTTTAGATAAGTTATAACATGCTAATTTAGATATAACATGCTACATAATATAAAACATGTATATTTAAGTTTAGATAAGTTATAACATACTAATTTAGATATAACATGTTAAATAAATGTATATTTAAGTTTATGTCAGTTATAACATGATAATTTAGATATAACATGGTAAATAAATGTAAAACATGTATATTTGAGTTTAGATAAGTGATAACATGCTAATTTAGATATAACATGCTGCATAAATGTAAAACATGTTATTTGAGTTGAGATAAGTTATAACATGCTAATTTAGATATAACATGCTACATAAATGGAACACATGTATATTTGAGTTTAGATAAGTTATAACATGCTAAATAAATGTAAAACATGTATATTTGCGTTTGGATAAGTTATAACATGATAATTTATATATAAAATGCTAAATAAATGTAAAACATGTCTATTTGAGTTTAGATAAGTTATAACATGTTAATTTAGATATAACATGCTACATAAATGTTTCACATGTATATTTGAGTTTAGATAAGTTATAACTTGCCAATTTAGATATAACATGCTACATAAATGTAACACATGTATATTTGAGTTTAGATAAGTTATAACATGCTAAATAAATGTAAAACATGTATATTTGAGTTTAGATAAGTTATAACATGCTAATTTCGATATAACATGCTGCATACATGTAAAACATGTATATTTGCGTTTGGATAAGTTATAACATGATAATTTATATATAAAATGCTAAATAAATGTAAAACATGTCTATTTGAGTTTAGATAAGTTATATCATGTTAATTTAGACATAACATGCTACATAAATGTAACACATGTATATTTGAGTTTAGATAAGTTATAACATGCTAAATAAATGTAAAACATGTTATTTGAGTTTAGATAAGTTATATCATGCTAATTTCGATATTACATGCTACAAAAATGTAGAACATGTATATTTGAGTTTAGATAAGTTATAGCATGCTAATTTAGATATAACATGTTAAATAAATGTATGTTTGAGTTTATGTCAGTAATAACATGCTAATTTATATACAACATGCTAAATAAATGTAAAACATGTTATTTGAGTTTAGATAAGTTATTACATGCTAATTTATATATAAAATGCTAAATAATTGTAAAACATGTCTATTTGAGTTTAGATAAGTTATAACATGCTAAATAAATGTAAAACATGTGTATTTGAGTTAAGAAATGCTAATTTATATACAACATGCTAAATAAATGTAAAACATGTTATTTGAGTTTAGATAAGTTATAACTTGCTAATTAAGATATAACACGCTACATAAATGTAACACATGTCTATTTAAGTTTAGATAAGTTATAACTTGCTAATTTAGATATAACATGCTACATAAATGTAAAACATGTATATTTGAGTTTAGATAAGTTATAACATGCTAATTTAGATATAACATGTTACATAAATGTCAAACATGTATATTTGAGTTTATATAAGTTATAACATGCTAATTTATATATAAAATGCTAAATAAATGTAAAACATGTCTATTTGGGTTTAGATAAGTTGTAACTTGCTAATTTAGATATAACATGCTACATAAATGTAAAACATGTATATTTGAGTTTAGATAAGTTAAACATGCTAATTTAGATGTAACATGCTACATAAAAGTAGAACATGTATATTTGAGTTTAGAGAAGTTATAACATGCTAAATAAATGTAAATCATGTATATTTGAGTTAAGAAATGCTAATTTATATATAACATGCTAAATAAATGTAAAACATGTTATTTGAGTTTAGCTATGTTATAACTAGCTAATTTAGATATAACATGCTACATAAATGTAACACATGTCTATTTAAGTTTAGATAAGTTATAACATGCTAATTTATATATAAAATGCTAAATAAATGTAAAACATGTCTATTTGGGTTTAGATAAGTTATAACTTGCTAATTTAGATATAACATGCTACATAAATGTAAAACATGTATATTTGAGTTTAGATAAGTTAAACATGCTAATTTAGATGTAACATGCTACATAAAAGTAGAACATGTATATTTGAGTTTAGAGAAGTTATAACATGCTAACTTATATATAACATGTTAAATAAATCTATATTTGAGTTTATATATGTTATAACATGCTAATTTAGATATAACATGTTACATAAATGTAAAACATGTATATTTGAGTTTGGATAAGTTATAACATGCTAATTTATATATAAAATGCTAAATAAATGTAAAACATGTCTATTTGGGTTTAGATAAGTTATAACTTGCTAATTTAGATATAACATGCTACATAAATGTAAAACATGTATATTTGAGTTTAGATAAGTTAAACATGCTAATTTAGATGTAACATGCTACATAAAAGTAGAACATGTATATTTGAGTTTAGAGAAGTTATAACATGCTAACTTATATATAACATGTTAAATAAATGTATATTTGAGTTTATATATGTTATAACATGCTAATTTAGATATAACATGTTACATAAATGTAAAACATGTATATTTGAGTTTGGATAAGTTATAACATGCTAATTTATATATAAAATGCTAAATAAATGTAAAACATGTCTATTTGGGTTTAGATAAGTTATAACTTGCTAATTTAGATATAACATGCTACATAAATGTAAAACATGTATATTTGAGTTTAGATAAGTTAAACATGCTAATTTAGATGTAACATGCTACATAAATGTAAAACATGTATATTTGAGTTTAGAAATGCTAATTTATATACAACATGCTAAATAAATGTAAAACATGTTATTTGAGTTTAGATAAGTTATAACATGCTAATTTAGATATAACATGCTACATAAATGTAAAACATGTATATTTAAGTTTAGATAAGTTATAGAATGCTAATTTAGATATAACATGTTAAATAAATGTATGTTTGAGTTTATGTCAGTTATAACATGCTAATTTAGATATAACATGGTAAATAAATGTAAAACATGTATATTTGAGTTTAGATAAGTTAAACATGCTAATTTAGATGTAACATGCTACATAAAAGAAGAACATGTATATTTGAGTTTAGAGAAGTTATAACATGCTAACTTATATATAACATGTTAAATAAATGTCAAACATGTATTTGAGTTTAGATAAGTTATAACATGCTAATTTATATATAAAATGCTAAATAAATGTAAAACATGTCTATTTGGGTTTAGATAAGTTATAACTTGCTAATTTAGATATAACATGCTACATAAATGTAAAACATGTATATTTGAGTTGAGATAAGTTAAACATGCTAATTTAGATGTAACATGCTACATAAAAGAAGAACATGTATATTTGAGTTTAGAGAAGTTATAACATGCTAACTTATATATAACATGTTAAATAAATGTCAAACATGTATTTGAGTTTAGATAAGTTATAACATGCTAATTTATATATAAAATGCTACATAAATGTAAAACATGTATATTTGAGTTTAGATAAGTTATAACATGCTAATTTATATATAAAATGCTAAATAAATGTAAAACATGTTATTTGAATTTAGATTAGTTATAACATGCTAATTTAGATATAACATGCTACATAAATGTAACACATGTATATTTGAGTTTAGATAAGTTATAACATGCTAATTTAGAATAAACATGCTAGATAAATGTAAAACATGTATATTTGAATTTATATAAGTTATAACATGCTAATTTAGATATAACATGCTACATAAATGTAAAACATGTATATTTGAGTTTAGATAAGTTAAACATGCTAATTTAGATATAACATGCTACATAAATGTAACACATGTATATTTGAGTTTAGAAATGCTAATTTATATACAACATGCTAAATAAATGTAAAACATGTTATTTGAGTTTAGATAAGTTATAACATGCTAATTTAGATATAACATGCTACATAATATAAAACATGTATATTTAAGTTTAGATAAGTTATAACATACTAATTTAGATATAACATGTTAAATAAATGTATATTAAGTTTATGTCAGTTATAACATGATAATTTAGATATAACATGGTAAATAAATGTAAAACATGTATATTTGAGTTTAGATAAGTGATAACATGCTAATTTAGATATAACATGCTGCATAAATGTAAAACATGTTATTTGAGTTGAGATAAGTTATAACATGCTAATTTAGATATAACATGCTACATAAATGGAACACATGTATATTTGAGTTTAGATAAGTTATAACATGCTAAATAAATGTAAAACATGTATATTTGCGTTTGGATAAGTTATAACATGATAATTTATATATAAAATGCTAAATAAATGTAAAACATGTCTATTTGAGTTTAGATAAGTTATAACATGTTAATTTAGATATAACATGCTACATAAATGTTTCACATGTATATTTGAGTTTAGATAAGTTATAACATGCTAAATAAATGTAAAACATGTATATTTGAGTTTAGATAAGTTAGAACATGCTAATTTCGATATAACATGCTGCATACATGTAAAACATGTATATTTGCGTTTGGATAAGTTATAACATGATAATTTATATATAAAATGCTAAATAAATGTAAAACATGTCTATTTGAGTTTAGATAAGTTATATCATGTTAATTTAGACATAACATGCTACATAAATGTAACACATGTATATTTGAGTTTAGATAAGTTATAACATGCTAAATAAATGTAAAACATGTTATTTGAGTTTAGATAAGTTATATCATGCTAATTTAGATATTACATGTTACAAAAATGTAGAACATGTATATTTGAGTTTAGATAAGTTATAGCATGCTAATTTAGATATAACATGTTAAATAAATGTATGTTTGAGTTTATGTCAGTAATAACATGCTAATTTATATACAACATGCTAAATAAATGTAAAACATGTTATTTGAGTTTAGATAAGTTTTTACATGCTAATTTATATATAAAATGCTAAATAATTGTAAAACATGTCTATTTGAGTTTAGATAAGTTATAACATGCTAAATAAATGTAAAACATGTGTATTTGAGTTAAGAAATGCTAATTTATATACAACATGCTAAATAAATGTAAAACATGTTATTTGAGTTTAGATAAGTTATAACTTGCTAATTAAGATATAACACGCTACATAAATGTAACACATGTCTATTTAAGTTTAGATAAGTTATAACTTGCTAATTTAGATATAACATGCTACATAAATGTAAAACATGTATATTTGAGTTTAGATAAGTTAAACATGCTAATTTAGATGTAACATGCTACATAAAAGAAGAACATGTATATTTGAGTTTAGAGAAGATATAACATGCTAACTTATATATAACATGTTAAATAAATGTCAAACATGTATTTGAGTTTAGATAAGTTATAACATGCTAATTTATATATAAAATGCTAAATAAATGTAAAACATGTCTATTTGGGTTTAGATAAGTTATAACATGCTAATTTAGATATAACATGCTACATAAATGTAAAACATGTATATTTGAGTTTAGATAAGTTAAACATGCTAATTTAGATGTAACATGCTACATAAAAGAAGAACATGTATATTTGAGTTTAGAGAAGTTATAACATGCTAACTTATATATAACATGTTAAATAAATGTCAAACATGTATTTGAGTTTAGATAAGTTATAACATGCTAATTTATATATAAAATGCTACATAAATGTAAAACATGTATATTTGAGTTTAGATAAGTTATAACGTGCTAATTTATATAATTTGCTACATAAATGTAAAACATGTATATTTGAGTTTAGATAAGTTATAACATGCTAATTTATATATAAAATGCTAAATAAATGTAAAACATGTTATTTGAATTTAGATTAGTTATAACATGCTAATTTAGATATAACATGCTACATAAATGTAACACATGTATATTTGAGTTTAGATAAGTTAAACATGCTAATTTAGATGTAACATGCTACATAAAAGAAGAACATGTATATTTGAGTTTAGAGAAGTTATAACATGCTAACTTATATATAACATGTTAAATAAATGTCAAACATGTATTTGAGTTTAGATAAGTTATAACATGCTAATTTATATATAAAATGCTACATAAATGTAAAACATGTCTATTTGAGTTTAGATAAGTTATAACGTGCTAATTTATATAATTTGCTACATAAATGTAAAACATGTATATTTGAGTTTAGATAAGTTATAACATGCTAATTTATATATAAAATGCTAAATAAATGTAAAACATGTTATTTGAATTTAGATTAGTTATAACATGCTAATTTAGATATAACATGCTACATAAATGTAACACATGTATATTTGAGTTTAGATAAGTTATAACATGCTAATTTAGAATAAACATGCTAGATAAATGTAAAAACATGTATATTTGAATTTATATAAGTTATAACATGCTAATTTAGATATAACATGCTACATAAATGTAAAACATGTATATTTGAGTTTAGATAAGTTAAACATGCTAATTTAGATATAACATGCTACATAAATGTAACACATGTATATTTGAGTTTAGAAATGCTAATTTATATACAACATGCTAAATAAATGTAAAACATGTTATTTGAGTTTAGATAAGTTATAACATGCTAATTTAGATATAACATGCTACATAATATAAAACATGTATATTTAAGTTTAGATAAGTTATAACATACTAATTTAGATATAACATGTTAAATAAATGTATATTTAAGTTTATGTCAGTTATAACATGATAATTTAGATATAACATGGTAAATAAATGTAAAACATGTATATTTGAGTTTAGATAAGTGATAACATGCTAATTTAGATATAACATGCTGCATAAATGTAAAACATGTTATTTGAGTTGAGATAAGTTATAACATGCTAATTTAGATATAACATGCTACATAAATGGAACACATGTATATTTGAGTTTAGATAAGTTATAACATGCTAAATAAATGTAAAACATGTATATTTGCGTTTGGATAAGTTATAACATGATAATTTATATATAAAATGCTAAATAAATGTAAAACATGTCTATTTGAGTTTAGATAAGTTATAACATGTTAATTTAGATATAACATGCTACATAAATGTTTCACATGTATATTTGAGTTTAGATAAGTTATAACATGCTAAATTAATGTAAAACATGTTATTTGAGTTTAGATAAGTTATAACTTGCCAATTTATATATAACATGCTACATAAATGTAACACATGTATATTTGAGTTTAGATAAGTTATAACATGCTAAATAAATGTAAAAAATGTATATTTGAGTTTAGATAAGTTATAACATGCTAATTTCGATATAACATGCTGCATACATGTAAAACATGTATATTTGCGTTTGGATAAGTTATAACATGATAATTTATATATAAAATGCTAAATAAAGTAAAACATGTCTATTTGAGTTTAGATAAGTTATATCATGTTAATTTAGATATAACATGCTACATAAATGTAACACATGTATATTTGAGTTTAGATAAGTTATAACTTGCCAATTTAGATATAACATGCTACATAAATGTAACACATGTATATTTGAGTTTAGATAAGTTATAACATGCTAAATAAATGTAAAACATGTATATTTGCGTTTGGATAAGTTATAACATGATAATTTATATATAAAATGCTAAATAAATGTAAAACATGTCTATTTGAGTTTAGATAAGTTATATCATGTTAATTTAGACATAACATGCTACATAAATGTAACACATGTATATTTGAGTTTAGATAAATTATAACATGCTAAATAAATGTAAAACATGTTATTTGAGTTTAGATAAGTTATATCATGCTAATTTCGATATTACATGCTACAAAAATGTAGAACATGTATATTTGAGTTTAGATAAGTTATAGCATGCTAATTTAGATATAACATGCTACATAAATGTAACACATGTATATTTGAGTTTAGAAATGCTAATTTATATACAACATGCTAAATAAATGTAAAACATGTTATTTGAGTTTAGATAAGTTATAACATGCTAATTTAGATATAACATGCTACATAATATAAAACATGTATATTTAAGTTTAGATAAGTTATAACATACTAATTTAGATATAACATGTTAAATAAATGTATATTTAAGTTTATGTCAGTTATAACATGATAATTTAGATATAACATGGTAAATAAATGTAAAACATGTATATTTGAGTTTAGATAAGTGATAACATGCTAATTTAGATATAACATGCTGCATAAATGTAAAACATGTTATTTGAGTTGAGATAAGTTATAACATGCTAATTTAGATATAACATGCTACATAAATGGAACACATGTATATTTGAGTTTAGATAAGTTATAACATGCTAAATAAATGTAAAACATGTATATTTGCGTTTGGATAAGTTATAACATGATAATTTATATATAAAATGCTAAATAAATGTAAAACATGTCTATTTGAGTTTAGATAAGTTATAACATGTTAATTTAGATATAACATGCTACATAAATGTAAAACATGTATATTTGAGTTTAGATAAGTTATAACATGCTAATTTATATATAAAATGCTAAATAAATGTAAAACATGTTATTTGAATTTAGATTAGTTATAACATGCTAATTTAGATATAACATGTTACATAAATGTAACACATGTATATTTGAGTTTAGATAAGTTATAACATGCTAATTTAGAATAAACATGCTAGATAAATGTAAAACATGTATATTTGAATTTATATAAGTTATAACATGCTAATTTAGATATAACATGCTACATAAATGTAAAACATGTATATTTGAGTTTAGATAAGTTAAACATGCTAATTTAGATATAACATGCTACATAAATGTAACACATGTATATTTGAGTTTAGAAATGCTAATTTATATACAACATGCTAAATAAATGTAAAACATGTTATTTGAGTTTAGATAAGTTATAACATGCTAATTTAGATATAACATGCTACATAATATAAAACATGTATATTTAAGTTTAGATAAGTTATAACATACTAATTTAGATATAACATGTTAAATAAATGTATATTTAAGTTTATGTCAGTTATAACATGATAATTTAGATATAACATGGTAAATAAATGTAAAACATGTATATTTGAGTTTAGATAAGTGATAACATGCTAATTTAGATATAACATGCTGCATAAATGTAAAACATGTTATTTGAGTTGAGATAAGTTATAACATGCTAATTTAGATATAACATGCTACATAAATGGAACACATGTATATTTGAGTTTAGATAAGTTATAACATGCTAAATAAATGTAAAACATGTATATTTGCGTTTGGATAAGTTATAACATGATAATTTATATATAAAATGCTAAATAAATGTAAAACATGTCTATTTGAGTTTAGATAAGTTATAACATGTTAATTTAGATATAACATGCTACATAAATGTTTCACATGTATATTGAGTTTAGATAAGTTATAACATGCTAAATTAATGTAAAACATGTTATTTGAGTTTAGATAAGTTATAACTTGCCAATTTATATATAACATGCTACATAAATGTAACACATGTATATTTGAGTTTAGATAAGTTATAACATGCTAAATAAATGTAAAAAATGTATATTTGAGTTTAGATAAGTTATAACATGCTAATTTCGATATAACATGCTGCATACATGTAAAACATGTATATTTGCGTTTGGATAAGTTATAACATGATAATTTATATATAAAATGCTAAATAAAGTAAAACATGTCTATTTGAGTTTAGATAAGTTATATCATGTTAATTTAGATATAACATGCTACATAAATGTAACACATGTATATTTGAGTTTAGATAAGTTATAACTTGCCAATTTAGATATAACATGCTACATAAATGTAACACATGTATATTTGAGTTTAGATAAGTTATAACATGCTAAATAAATGTAAAACATGTATATTTGCGTTTGGATAAGTTATAACATGATAATTTATATATAAAATGCTAAATAAATGTAAAACATGTCTATTTGAGTTTAGATAAGTTATATCATGTTAATTTAGACATAACATGCTACATAAATGTAACACATGTATATTTGAGTTTAGATAAATTATAACATGCTAAATAAATGTAAAACATGTTATTTGAGTTTAGATAAGTTATATCATGCTAATTTCGATATTACATGTTACAAAAATGTAGAACATGTATATTTGAGTTTAGATAAGTTATAGCATGCTAATTTAGATATAACATGTTAAATAAATGTATGTTTGAGTTTATGTCAGTAATAACATGCTAATTTATATACAACATGCTAAATAAATGTAAAACATGTTATTTGAGTTTAGATAAGTTATTACATGCTAATTTATATATAAAATGCTAAATAATTGTAAAACATGTCTATTTGAGTTTAGATAAGTTATAACATGCTAAATAAATGTAAAACATGTGTATTTGAGTTAAGAAATGCTAATTTATATACAACATGCTAAATAAATGTAAAACATGTTATTTGAGTTTAGATAAGTTATAACTTGCTAATTAAGATATAACACGCTACATAAATGTAACACATGTCTATTTAAGTTTAGATAAGTTATAACTTGCTAATTTAGATATAACATGCTACATAAATGTAAAACATGTATATTTGAGTTTAGATAAGTTATAACATGCTAATTTAGATATAACATGTTACATAAATGTCAAACATGTATATTTGAGTTTATATAAGTTATAACATGCTAATTTATATATAAAATGCTAAATAAATGTAAAACATGTCTATTTGGGTTTAGATAAGTTGTAACTTGCTAATTTAGATATAACATGCTACATAAATGTAAAACATGTATATTTGAGTTTAGATAAGTTAAACATGCTAATTTAGATGTAACATGCTACATAAAAGTAGAACATGTATATTTGAGTTTAGAGAAGTTATAACATGCTAAATAAATGTAAATCATGTATATTTGAGTTAAGAAATGCTAATTTATATATAACATGCTAAATAAATGTAAAACATGTTATTTGAGTTTAGCTATGTTATAACTTGCTAATTTAGATATAACATGCTACATAAATGTAACACATGTCTATTTAAGTTTAGATAAGTTATAACATGCTAATTTATATATAAAATGCTAAATAAATGTAAAACATGTTATTTGAATTTAGATTAGTTATAACATGCTAATTTAGATATAACATGCTACATAAATGTAACACATGTATATTTGAGTTTAGATAAGTTATAACATGCTAATTTAGAATAAACATGTTAGATAAATGTAAAACATGTATATTTGAATTTATATAAGTTATAACATGCTAATTTAGATATAACATGCTACATAAATGTAAAACATGTATATTTGAGTTTAGATAATTTAAACATGCTAATTTAGATATAACATGCTACATAAATGTAACACATGTATATTTGAGTTTAGAAATGCTAATTTATATACAACATGCTAAATAAATGTAAAACATGTTATTTGAGTTTAGATAAGTTATAACATGCTAATTTAGATATAACATGCTACATAATATAAAACATGTATATTTAAGTTTAGATAAGTTATAACATACTAATTTAGATATAACACGTTAAATAAATGTATATTTAATTTTATGTCAGTTATAACATGATAATTTAGATATAACATGGTAAATAAATGTAAAACATGTATATTTGAGTTTAGATAAGTGATAACATGCTAATTTAGATATAACATGCTGCATAAATGTAAAACATGTTATTTGAGTTGAGATAAGTTATAACATGCTAATTTAGATATAACATGCTACATAAATGGAACACATGTATATTTGAGTTTAGATAAGTTATAACATGCTAAATAAATGTAAAACATGTATATTTGCGTTTGGATAAGTTATAACATGATAATTTATATATAAAATGCTAAATAAATGTAAAACATGTCTATTTGAGTTTAGATAAGTTATAACATGTTAATTTAGATATAACATGCTACATAAATGTTTCACATGTATATTTGAGTTTAGATAAGTTATAACATGCTAATTTCGATATAACATGCTGCATACATGTAAAACATGTATATTTGCGTTTGGATAAGTTATAACATGATAATTTATATATAAAATGCTAAATAAAGTAAAACATGTATATTTGAGTTTAGATAAGTTATAACATGCTAATTTAGATATAACATGTTACATAAATGTCAAACATGTATATTTGAGTTTATATAAGTTATAACATGCTAATTTATATATAAAATGCTAAATAAATGTAAAACATGTCTATTTGGGTTTAGATAAGTTGTAACTTGCTAATTTAGATATAACATGCTACATAAATGTAAAACATGTATATTTGAGTTTAGATAAGTTAAACATGCTAATTTAGATGTAACATGCTACATAAAAGTAGAACATGTATATTTGAGTTTAGAGAAGTTATAACATGCTAAATAAATGTAAAACATGTATATTTGAGTTAAGAAATGCTAATTTATATATAACATGCTAAATAAATGTAAAACATGTTATTTGAGTTTAGCTATGTTATAACTTGCTAATTTAGATATAACATGCTACATAAATGTAACACATGTCTATTTTAGTTTAGATAAGTTATAACATGCTAATTTATATATAAAATGCTAAATAAATGTAAAACATGTCTATTTGGGTTTAGATAAGTTATAACTTGCTAATTTAGATATAACATGCTACATAAATGTAAAACATGTATATTTGAGTTTAGATAAGTTAAACATGCTAATTTAGATGTAACATGCTACATAAAAGTAGAACATGTATATTTGAGTTTAGAGAAGTTATAACATGCTAACTTATATATAACATGTTAAATAAATGTATATTTGAGTTTATATATGTTATAACATGCTAATTTAGATATAACATGTTACATAAATGTAAAACATGTATATTTGAGTTTGGATAAGTTATAACATGCTAATTTATATATAAAATGCTAAATAAATGTAAAACATGTATATTTGAGTTTGGATAAGTTATAACTTGCTAATTTAGATATAACATGCTACATAAATGTAAAACATGTCTATTTGGGTTTAGATAAGTTAAACATGCTAATTTAGATGTAACATGCTACATAAAAGTAGAACATGTATATTTGAGTTTAGAGAAGTTATAACATGCTAACTTATATATAACATGTTAAATAAATGTATATTTGAGTTTATATATGTTATAACATGCTAATTTAGATATAACATGTTACATAAATGTAAAACATGTATATTTGAGTTTGGATAAGTTATAACATGATAATTTAGATATAACATGCTACATAAATGTAAAACATGTATATTTGAGTTTAGAAATGCTAATTTATATACAACATGCTAAATAAATGTAAAACATGTTATTTGAGTTTAGATAAGTTATAACATGCTAATTTAGATATAACATGCTACATAAATGTAAAACATGTATATTTAAGTTTAGATAAGTTATAGAATGCTAATTTAGATATAACATGTTAAATAAATGTATGTTTGAGTTTATGTCAGTTATAACATGCTAATTTAGATATAACATGGTAAATAAATGTAAAACATGTATATTTGAGTTTAGATAAGTTATAACATGTTAATTTAGATATAACATGCTGCATAAATGTAAAACATGTTATTTGAGTTTAGATAAGTTATAACTTGCCAATTTAGATATAATATGCTACATAAATGTAAAACATGTATATTTGAGTTTAGATAAGTTAAACATGCTAATTTAGATGTAACATGCTACATAAAAGAAGAACATGTATATTTGAGTTTAGAGAAGTTATAACATGCTAACTTATATATAACATGTTAAATAAATGTCAAACATGTATTTGAGTTTAGATAAGTTATAACATGCTAATTTATATATAAAATGCTAAATAAATGTAAAACATGTCTATTTGGGTTTAGATAAGTTATAACTTGCTAATTTAGATATAACATGCTACATAAATGTAAAACATGTATATTTGAGTTTAGATAAGTTAAACATGCTAATTTAGATGTAACATGCTACATAAAAGAAGAACATGTATATTTGAGTTTAGAGAAGTTATAACATGCTAACTTATATATAACATGTTAAATAAATGTCAAACATGTATTTGAGTTTAGATAAGTTATAACATGCTAATTTATATATAAAATGCTACATAAATGTAAAACATGTCTATTTGAGTTTAGATAAGTTATAACGTGCTAATTTATATAATTTGCTACATAAATGTAAAACATGTATATTTGAGTTTAGATAAGTTATAACATGCTAATTTATATATAAAATGCTAAATAAATGTAAAACATGTTATTTGAATTTAGATTAGTTATAACATGCTAATTTAGATATAACATGCTACATAAATGTAACACATGTATATTTGAGTTTAGATAAGTTATAACATGCTAATTTAGAATAAACATGCTAGATAAATGTAAAACATGTATATTTGAATTTATATAAGTTATAACATGCTAATTTAGATATAACATGCTACATAAATGTAAAACATGTATATTTGAGTTTAGATAAGTTAAACATGCTAATTTAGATATAACATGCTACATAAATGTAACACATGTATATTTGAGTTTAGAAATGCTAATTTATATACAACATGCTAAATAAATGTAAAACATGTTATTTGAGTTTAGATAAGTTATAACATGCTAATTTAGATATAACATGCTACATAATATAAAACATGTATATTTAAGTTTAGATAAGTTATAACATACTAATTTAGATATAACATGTTAAATAAATGTATATTTAAGTTTATGTCAGTTATAACATGATAATTTAGATATAACATGGTAAATAAATGTAAAACATGTATATTTGAGTTTAGATAAGTGATAACATGCTAATTTAGATATAACATGCTGCATAAATGTAAAACATGTTATTTGAGTTGAGATAAGTTATAACATGCTAATTTAGATATAACATGCTACATAAATGGAACACATGTATATTTGAGTTTAGATAAGTTATAACATGCTAAATAAATGTAAAACATGTATATTTGCGTTTGGATAAGTTATAACATGATAATTTATATATAAAATGCTAAATAAATGTAAAACATGTCTATTTGAGTTTAGATAAGTTATAACATGTTAATTTAGATATAACATGCTACATAAATGTTTCACATGTATATTTGAGTTTAGATAAGTTATAACATGCTAATTTCGATATAACATGCTGCATACATGTAAAACATGTATATTTGCGTTTGGATAAGTTATAACATGATAATTTATATATAAAATGCTAAATAAAGTAAAACATGTATATTTGAGTTTAGATAAGTTATAACATGCTAATTTAGATATAACATGTTACATAAATGTCAAACATGTATATTTGAGTTTATATAAGTTATAACATGCTAATTTATATATAAAATGCTAAATAAATGTAAAACATGTCTATTTGGGTTTAGATAAGTTGTAACTTGCTAATTTAGATATAACATGCTACATAAATGTAAAACATGTATATTTGAGTTTAGATAAGTTAAACATGCTAATTTAGATGTAACATGCTACATAAAAGTAGAACATGTATATTTGAGTTTAGAGAAGTTATAACATGCTAAATAAATGTAAAACATGTATATTTGAGTTAAGAAATGCTAATTTATATATAACATGCTAAATAAATGTAAAACATGTTATTTGAGTTTAGCTATGTTATAACTTGCTAATTTAGATATAACATGCTACATAAATGTAACACATGTCTATTTAAGTTTAGATAAGTTATAACATGCTAATTTATATATAAAATGCTAAATAAATGTAAAACATGTCTATTTGGGTTTAGATAAGTTATAACTTGCTAATTTAGATATAACATGCTACATAAATGTAAATCATGTATATTTGAGTTTAGATAAGTTAAACATGCTAATTTAGATGTAACATGCTACATAAAAGTAGAACATGTATATTTGAGTTTAGAGAAGTTATAACATGCTAACTTATATATAACATGTTAAATAAATGTATATTTGAGTTTATATATGTTATAACATGCTAATTTAGATATAACATGTTACATAAATGTAAAACATGTATATTTGAGTTTGGATAAGTTATAACATGCTAATTTATATATAAAATGCTAAATAAATGTAAAACATGTATATTTGAGTTTGGATAAGTTATAACTTGCTAATTTAGATATAACATGCTACATAAATGTAAAACATGTCTATTTGGGTTTAGATAAGTTAAACATGCTAATTTAGATGTAACATGCTACATAAAAGTAGAACATGTATATTTGAGTTTAGAGAAGTTATAACATGCTAACTTATATATAACATGTTAAATAAATGTATATTTGAGTTTATATATGTTATAACATGCTAATTTAGATATAACATGCTACATAAATGTAAAACATGTATATTTGAGTTTGGATAAGTTATAACATGATAATTTAGATATAACATGCTACATAAATGTAAAACATGTATATTTGAGTTTAGAAATGCTAATTTATATACAACATGCTAAATAAATGTAAAACATGTTATTTGAGTTTAGATAAGTTATAACATGCTAATTTAGATATAACATGCTACATAAATGTAAAACATGTATATTTAAGTTTAGATAAGTTATAGAATGCTAATTTAGATATAACATGTTAAATAAATGTATGTTTGAGTTTATGTCAGTTATAACATGCTAATTTAGATATAACATGGTAAATAAATGTAAAACATGTATATTTGAGTTTAGATAAGTTATGACATGTTAATTTAGATATAACATGCTGCATAAATGTAAAACATGTTATTTGAGTTTAGATAAGTTATTACTTGCTAATTTAGATATAACATGCTACATAAATGGAACACATGTATATTTGAGTTTAGATAAGTTATAACATGCTAAATAAATGTAAAACATGTATATTTGCGTTTGGATAAGTTATAACATGATAATTTATATATAAAATGCTAAATAAATGTAAAACATGTCTATTTGAGTTTAGATAAGTTATAACATGTTAATTTAGATATAACATGCTACATAAATGTTTCACATGTATATTTGAGTTTAGATAAGTTATAACATGCTAAATTAATGTAAAACATGTTATTTGAGTTTAGATAAGTTATAACTTGCCAATTTAGATATAACATGCTACATAAATGTAACACATGTATATTTGAGTTTAGATAAGTTATAACATGCTAAATAAATGTAAAACATGTATATTTGAGTTTAGATAAGTTATAACATGCTAATTTCGCTATAACATGCTGCATACATGTAAAACATGTATATTTGCGTTTGGATAAGTTATAACATGATAATTTATACCTATATAAAATGCTAAATAAAGTAAAACATGTCTATTTGAGTTTAGATAAGTTATAACATGTTAATTTAGATATAACATGCTACATAAATGTAACACATGTATATTTGAGTTTAGATAAGTTATAACTTGCCAATTTAGATATAACATGCTACATAAATGTAACACATGAATATTTGAGTTTAGATAAGTTATAACATGCTAAATAAATGTAAAACATGTATATTTGAGTTTAGATAAGTTAGAACATGCTAATTTCGATATAACATGCTGCATACATGTAAAATATGTATATTTGCGTTTGGATAAGTTATAACATGATAATTTATATATAAAATGCTAAATAAATGTAAAACATGTCTATTTGAGTTTAGATAAGTTATATCATGTTAATTTAGACATAACATGCTACATAAATGTAACACATGTATATTTGAGTTTAGATAAGTTATAACATGCTAAATAAATGTAAAACATGTTATTTGAGTTTAGATAAGTTATATCATGCTAATTTCGATATTACATGCTACAAAAATGTAGAACATGTATATTTGAGTTTAGATAAGTTATAGCATGCTAATTTAGATATAACATGTTAAATAAATGTATGTTTGAGTTTATGTCAGTAATAACATGCTAATTTATATACAACATGCTAAATAAATGTAAAACATGTTATTTGAGTTTAGATAAGTTATTACATGCTAATTTATATATAAAATGCTAAATAATTGTAAAACATGTCTATTTGAGTTTAGAGAAGTTATAACATGCTAAATAAATGTAAAACATGTATATTTGAGTTAAGAAATGCTAATTTATATACAACATGCTAAATAAATGTAAAACATGTTATTTGAGTTTAGATAAGTTATAACTTGCTAATTAAGATATAACACGCTACATAAATGTAACACATGTCTATTTAAGTTTAGATAAGTTATAACTTGCTAATTTAGATATAACATGCTACATAAATGTAAAACATGTATATTTGAGTTTAGATAAGTTATAACATGCTAATTTAGATATAACATGTTACATAAATGTCAAACATGTATATTTGAGTTTATATAAGTTATAACATGCTAATTTATATATAAAATGCTAAATAAATGTAAAAAATGTCTATTTGGGTTTAGATAAGTTGTAACTTGCTAATTTAGATATAACATGCTACATAAATGTAAAACATGTATATTTGAGTTTAGATAAGTTAAACATGCTAATTTAGATGTAACATGCTACATAAAAGTAGAACATGTATATTTGAGTTTAGAGAAGTTATAACATGCTAAATAAATGTAAATCATGTATATTTGAGTTAAGAAATGCTAATTTATATATAACATGCTAAATAAATGTAAAACATGTTATTTGAGTTTAGCTATGTTATAACTTGCTAATTTAGATATAACATGCTACATAAATGTAACACATGTCTATTTAAGTTTAGATAAGTTATAACATGCTAATTTATATATAAAATGCTAAATAAATGTAAAACATGTCTATTTGGGTTTAGATAAGTTATAACTTGCTAATTTAGATATAACATGCTACATAAATGTAAAACATGTATATTTGAGTTTAGATAAGTTAAACATGCTAATTTAGATGTAACATGCTACATAAAAGTAGAACATGTATATTTGAGTTTAGAGAAGTTATAACATGCTAACTTATATATAACATGTTAAATAAATGTATATTTGAGTTTATATATGTTATAACATGCTAATTTAGATATAACATGTTACATAAATGTAAAACATGTATATTTGAGTTTGGATAAGTTATAACATGCTAATTTATATATAAAATGCTAAATAAATGTAAAACATGTCTATTTGGGTTTAGATAAGTTATAACTTGCTAATTTAGATATAACATGCTACATAAATGTAAAACATGTATATTTGAGTTTAGATAAGTTAAACATGCTAATTTAGATGTAACATGCTACATAAAAGTAGAACATGTATATTTGAGTTTAGAGAAGTTATAACATGCTAACTTATATATAACATGTTAAATAAATGTATATTTGAGTTTATATATGTTATAACATGCTAATTTAGATATAACATGCTACATAAATGTAAAACATGTATATTTGAGTTTGGATAAGTTATAACATGATAATTTAGATATAACATGCTACATAAATGTAAAACATGTATATTTGAGTTTAGAAATGCTAATTTATATACAACATGCTAAATAAATGTAAAACATGTTATTTGAGTTTAGATAAGTTATAACATGCTAATTTAGATATAACATGCTACATAAATGTAAAACATGTATATTTAAGTTTAGATAAGTTATAGAATGCTAATTTAGATATAACATGTTAAATAAATGTATGTTTGAGTTTATGTCAGTTATAACATGCTAATTTAGATATAACATGGTAAATAAATGTAAAACATGTATATTTGAGTTTAGATAAGTTATAACATGTTAATTTAGATATAACATGCTGCATAAATGTAAAACATGTTATTTGAGTTTAGATAAGTTATAACTTGCCAATTTAGATATAACATGCTACATAAATGTAAAACATGTATATTTGAGTTTAGATAAGTTAAACATGCTAATTTAGATGTAACATGCTACATAAAAGAAGAACATGTATATTTGAGTTTAGAGAAGTTATAACATGCTAACTTATATATAACATGTTAAATAAATGTCAAACATGTATTTGAGTTTAGATAAGTTATAACATGCTAATTTATATATAAAATGCTAAATAAATGTAAAACATGTCTATTTGGGTTTAGATAAGTTATAACTTGCTAATTTAGATATAACATGCTACATAAATGTAAAACATGTATATTTGAGTTTAGATAAGTTAAACATGCTAATTTAGATGTAACATGCTACATAAAAGAAGAACATGTATATTTGAGTTTAGAGAAGTTATAACATGCTAACTTATATATAACATGTTAAATAAATGTCAAACATGTATTTGAGTTTAGATAAGTTATAACATGCTAATTTATATATAAAATGCTACATAAATGTAAAACATGTCTATTTGAGTTTAGATAAGTTATAACGTGCTAATTTATATAATTTGCTACATAAATGTAAAACATGTATATTTGAGTTTAGATAAGTTATAACATGCTAATTTATATATAAAATGCTAAATAAATGTAAAACATGTTATTTGAATTTAGATTAGTTATAACATGCTAATTTAGATATAACATGCTACATAAATGTAACACATGTATATTTGAGTTTAGATAAGTTATAACATGCTAATTTAGAATAAACATGTTAGATAAATGTAAAACATGTATATTTGAATTTATATAAGTTATAACATGCTAATTTAGATATAACATGCTACATAAATGTAAAACATGTATATTTGAGTTTAGATAAGTTAAACATGCTAATTTAGATATAACATGCTACATAAATGTAACACATGTATATTTGAGTTTAGAAATGCTAATTTATATACAACATGCTAAATAAATGTAAAACATGTTATTTGAGTTTAGATAAGTTATAACATGCTAATTTAGATATAACATGCTACATAATATAAAACATGTATATTTAAGTTTAGATAAGTTATAACATACTAATTTAGATATAACATGTTAAATAAATGTATATTTAAGTTTATGTCAGTTATAACATGATAATTTAGATATAACATGGTAAATAAATGTAAAACATGTATATTTGAGTTTAGATAAGTGATAACATGCTAATTTAGATATAACATGCTGCATAAATGTAAAACATGTTATTTGAGTTGAGATAAGTTATAACATGCTAATTTAGATATAACATGCTACATAAATGGAACACATGTATATTTGAGTTTAGATAAGTTATAACATGCTAAATAAATGTAAAACATGTATATTTGCGTTTGGATAAGTTATAACATGATAATTTATATATAAAATGCTAAATAAATGTAAAACATGTCTATTTGAGTTTAGATAAGTTATAACATGTTAATTTAGATATAACATGCTACATAAATGTTTCACATGTATATTTGAGTTTAGATAAGTTATAACATGCTAATTTCGATATAACATGCTGCATACATGTAAAACATGTATATTTGCGTTTGGATAAGTTATAACATGATAATTTATATATAAAATGCTAAATAAAGTAAAACATGTATATTTGAGTTTAGATAAGTTATAACATGCTAATTTAGATATAACATGTTACATAAATGTCAAACATGTATATTTGAGTTTATATAAGTTATAACATGCTAATTTATATATAAAATGCTAAATAAATGTAAAACATGTCTATTTGGGATTAGATAAGTTGTAACTTGCTAATTTAGATATAACATGCTACATAAATGTAAAACATGTATATTTGAGTTTAGATAAGTTAAACATGCTAATTTAGATGTAACATGCTACATAAAAGTAGAACATGTATATTTGAGTTTAGAGAAGTTATAACATGCTAAATAAATGTAAAACATGTATATTTGAGTTAAGAAATGCTAATTTATATATAACATGCTAAATAAATGTAAAACATGTTATTTGAGTTTAGCTATGTTATAACTTGCTAATTTAGATATAACATGCTACATAAATGTAACACATGTCTATTTAAGTTTAGATAAGTTATAACATGCTAATTTATATATAAAATGCTAAATAAATGTAAAACATGTCTATTTGGGTTTAGATAAGTTATAACTTGCTAATTTAGATATAACATGCTACATAAATGTAAAACATGTATATTTGAGTTTAGATAAGTTAAACATGCTAATTTAGATGTAACATGCTACATAAAAGTAGAACATGTATATTTGAGTTTAGAGAAGTTATAACATGCTAACTTATATATAACATGTTAAATAAATGTATATTTGAGTTTATATATGTTATAACATGCTAATTTAGATATAACATGTTACATAAATGTAAAACATGTATATTTGAGTTTGGATAAGTTAAACATGCTAATTTAGATGTAACATGCTACATAAAAGTAGAACATGTATATTTGAGTTTAGAGAAGTTATAACATGCTAACTTATATATAACATGTTAAATAAATGTATATTTGAGTTTATATATGTTATAACATGCTAATTTAGATATAACATGCTACATAAATGTAAAACATGTATATTTGAGTTTGGATAAGTTATAACATGATAATTTAGATATAACATGCTACATAAATGTAAAACATGTATATTTGAGTTTAGAAATGCTAATTTATATACAACATGCTAAATAAATGTAAAACATGTTATTTGAGTTTAGATAAGTTATAACATGCTAATTTAGATATAACATGCTACATAAATGTAAAACATGTATATTTAAGTTTAGATAAGTTATAGAATGCTAATTTAGATATAACATGTTAAATAAATGTATGTTTGAGTTTATGTCAGTTATAACATGCTAATTTAGATATAACATGGTAAATAAATGTAAAACATGTATATTTGAGTTTAGATAAGTTATAACATGTTAATTTAGATATAACATGCTGCATAAATGTAAAACATGTTATTTGAGTTTAGATAAGTTATAACTTGCCAATTTAGATATAACATGCTACATAAATGTAAAACATGTATATTTGAGTTTAGATAAGTTAAACATGCTAATTTAGATGTAACATGCTACATAAAAGAAGAACATGTATATTTGAGTTTAGAGAAGTTATAACATGCTAACTTATATATAACATGTTAAATAAATGTCAAACATGTATTTGAGTTTAGATAAGTTATAACATGCTAATTTATATATAAAATGCTAAATAAATGTAAAACATGTCTATTTGGGTTTAGATAAGTTATAACTTGCTAATTTAGATATAACATGCTACATAAATGTAAAACATGTATATTTGAGTTTAGATAAGTTAAACATGCTAATTTAGATGTAACATGCTACATAAAAGAAGAACATGTATATTTGAGTTTAGAGAAGTTATAACATGCTAACTTATATATAACATGTTAAATAAATGTCAAACATGTATTTGAGTTTAGATAAGTTATAACATGCTAATTTATATATAAAATGCTACATAAATGTAAAACATGTCTATTTGAGTTTAGATAAGTTATAACGTGCTAATTTATATAATTTGCTACATAAATGTAAAACATGTATATTTGAGTTTAGATAAGTTATAACATGCTAATTTATATATAAAATGCTAAATAAATGTAAAACATGTTATTTGAATTTAGATTAGTTATAACATGCTAATTTAGATATAACATGCTACATAAATGTAACACATGTATATTTGAGTTTAGATAAGTTATAACATGCTAATTTAGAATAAACATGTTAGATAAATGTAAAACATGTATATTTGAATTTATATAAGTTATAACATGCTAATTTAGATATAACATGCTACATAAATGTAAAACATGTATATTTGAGTTTAGATAAGTTAAACATGCTAATTTAGATATAACATGCTACATAAATGTAACACATGTATATTTAAGTTTAGATAAGTTATAACATACTAATTTAGATATAACATGTTAAATAAATGTATATTTAAGTTTATGTCAGTTATAACATGATAATTTAGATATAACATGGTAAATAAATGTAAACATGTATATTTGAGTTTAGATAAGTGATAACATGCTAATTTAGATATAACATGCTGCATAAATGTAAAACATGTTATTTGAGTTGAGATAAGTTATAACATGATAATTTAGATATAACATGCTACATAAATGGAACACATGTATATTTGAGTTTAGATAAGTTATAACATGCTAAATAAATGTAAAACATGTATATTTGCGTTTGGATAAGTTATAACATGATAATTTATATATAAAATGCTAAATAAATGTAAAAGTAAAACATGTATATTTGAGTTTA
This sequence comes from Meiosimyza decipiens, assembly GCA_963680825.1. Classification (NCBI taxonomy): domain Eukaryota; kingdom Metazoa; phylum Arthropoda; class Insecta; order Diptera; family Lauxaniidae; genus Meiosimyza; species Meiosimyza decipiens. The sequence goes on from OY804261.1 coordinate 37,153,263, forward strand.
GATAAGTTATAACATGCTAATTTAGATATAACATGTTACATAAATGTCAAACATGTATATTTGAGTTTATAAAAGTTATAACATGCTAATTTATATATAAAATGCTAAATAAATGTAAAACATGTCTATTTGGGTTTAGATAAGTTGTAACTTGCTAATTTAGATATAACATGCTACATAAATGTAAAACATGTATATTTGAGTTTAGATAAGTTAAACATGCTAATTTAGATGTAACATGCTACATAAAAGTAGAACATGTATATTTGAGTTTAGAGAAGTTATAACATGCTAAATAAATGTAAAACATGTATATTTGAGTTAAGAAATGCTAATTTATATATAACATGCTAAATAAATGTAAAACATGTTATTTGAGTTTAGCTATGTTATAACTTGCTAATTTAGATATAACATGCTACATAAATGTAAAACATGTATATTTGAGTTTAGATAAGTTATAACATGCTAATTTATATATAAAATGCTAAATAAATGTAAAACATGTTATTTGAATTTAGATTAGTTATAACATGCTAATTTAGATATAACATGCTACATAAATGTAACACATGTATATTTGAGTTTAGATAAGTTATAACATGCTAATTTAGATGTAACATGCTACATAAAAGTAGAACATGTATATTTGAGTTTAGAGAAGTTATAATATGCTAACTTATATATAACATGTTAAATAAATGTATATTTGAGTTTATATATGTTATAACATGATAATTTAGATATAACATGCTACATAAATGTAAAACATGTATATTTGAGTTTAGAAATGCTAATTTATATACAACATGCTAAATAAATGTAAAACATGTTATTTGAGTTTAGATAAGTTATAACATGCTAATTTAGATATAACATGCTACATAAATGTAAAACATGTATATTTAAGTTTAGATAAGTTATAGAATGCTAATTTAGATATAACATGTTAAATAAATGTGTGTTTGAGTTTATGTCAGTTATAACATGCTAATTTAGATATAACATGGTAAATAAATGTAAAACATGTATATTTGAGTTTAGATAAGTTATAACATGTTAATTTAGATATAACATGCTGCATAAATGTAAAACATGTTATTTGAGTTTAGATAAGTTATAACTTGCCAATTTAGATATAACATGCTACATAAATGTAAAACATGTATATTTGAGTTTAGATAAGTTAAACATGCTAATTTAGATGTAACATGCTACATAAAAGAAGAACATGTATATTTGAGTTTAGAGAAGTTATAACATGCTAACTTATATATAACATGTTAAATAAATGTCAAACATGTATTTGAGTTTAGATAAGTTATAACATGCTAATTTATATATAAAATGCTAAATAAATGTAAAACATGTCTATTTGGGTTTAGATAAGTTATAACTTGCTAATTTAGATATAACATGCTACATAAATGTAAAACATGTATATTTGAGTTTAGATAAGTTAAACATGCTAATTTAGATGTAACATGCTACATAAAAGAAGAACATGTATATTTGAGTTTAGAGAAGTTATAACATGCTAACTTATATATAACATGTTAAATAAATGTCAAACATGTATTTGAGTTTAGATAAGTTATAACATGCTAATTTATATATAAAATGCTACATAAATGTAAAACATGTCTATTTGAGTTTAGATAAGTTATAACGTGCTAATTTATATAATTTGCTACATAAATGTAAAACATGTATATTTGAGTTTAGATAAGTTAATGCTAATTTATATATAAAATGCTAAATAAATGTAAAACATGTTATTTGAATTTAGATTAGTTATAACATGCTAATTTAGATATAACATGCTACATAAATGTAACACATGTATATTTGAGTTTAGATAAGTTATAACATGCTAATTTAGAATAAACATGCTAGATAAATGTAAAACATGTATATTTGAATTTATATAAGTTATAACATGCTAATTTAGATATAACATGCTACATAAATGTAAAACATGTATATTTGAGTTTAGATAAGTTAAACATGCTAATTTAGATATAACATGCTACATAAATGTAACACATGTATATTTGAGTTTAGAAATGCTAATTTATATACAACATGCTAAATAAATGTAAAACATGTTATTTGAGTTTAGATAAGTTATAACATGCTAATTTAGATATAACATGCTACATAATATAAAACATGTATATTTAAGTTTAGATAAGTTATAACATACTAATTTAGATATAACATGTTAAATAAATGTATATTTAAGTTTATGTCAGTTATAACATGATAATTTAGATATAACATGGTAAATAAATGTAAAACATGTATATTTGAGTTTAGATAAGTGATAACATGCTAATTTAGATATAACATGCTGCATAAATGTAAAACATGTTATTTGAGTTGAGATAAGTTATAACATGCTAATTTAGATATAACATGCTACATAAATGGAACACATGTATATTTGAGTTTAGATAAGTTATAACATGCTAAATAAATGTAAAACATGTATATTTGCGTTTGGATAAGTTATAACATGATAATTTATATATAAAATGCTAAATAAATGTAAAACATGTCTATTTGAGTTTAGATAAGTTATAACATGTTAATTTAGATATAACATGCTACATAAATGTTTCACATGTATATTTGAGTTTAGATAAGTTATAACATGCTAATTTCGATATAACATGCTGCATACATGTAAAACATGTATATTTGCGTTTGGATAAGTTATAACATGATAATTTATATATAAAATGCTAAATAAAGTAAAACATGTATATTTGAGTTTAGATAAGTTATAACATGCTAATTTAGATATAACATGTTACATAAATGTCAAACATGTATATTTGAGTTTATATAAGTTATAACATGCTAATTTATATATAAAATGCTAAATAAATGTAAAACATGTCTATTTGGGTTTAGATAAGTTGTAACTTGCTAATTTAGATATAACATGCTACATAAATGTAAAACATGTATATTTGAGTTTAGATAAGTTAAACATGCTAATTTAGATGTAACATGCTACATAAAAGTAGAACATGTATATTTGAGTTTAGAGAAGTTATAACATGCTAAATAAATGTAAAACATGTATATTTGAGTTAAGAAATGCTAATTTATATATAACATGCTAAATAAATGTAAAACATGTTATTTGAGTTTAGCTATGTTATAACTTGCTAATTTAGATATAACATGCTACATAAATGTAACACATGTCTATTTAAGTTTAGATAAGTTATAACATGCTAATTTATATATAAAATGCTAAATAAATGTAAAACATGTCTATTTGGGTTTAGATAAGTTATAACTTGCTAATTTAGATATAACATGCTACATAAATGTAAAACATGTATATTTGAGTTTAGATAAGTTAAACATGCTAATTTAGATGTAACATGCTACATAAAAGTAGAACATGTATATTTGAGTTTAGAGAAGTTATAACATGCTAACTTATATATAACATGTTAAATAAATGTATATTTGAGTTTATATATGTTATAACATGCTAATTTAGATATAACATGTTACATAAATGTAAAACATGTATATTTGAGTTTGGATTAGTTATAACATGCTAATTTATATATAAAATGCTAAATAAATGTAAAACATGTATATTTGAGTTTGGATAAGTTATAACTTGCTAATTTAGATATAACATGCTACATAAATGTAAAACATGTCTATTTGGGTTTAGATAAGTTAAACATGCTAATTTAGATGTAACATGCTACATAAAAGTAGAACATGTATATTTGAGTTTAGAGAAGTTATAACATGCTAACTTATATATAACATGTTAAATAAATGTATATTTGAGTTTATATATGTTATAACATGCTAATTTAGATATAACATGCTACATAAATGTAAAACATGTATATTTGAGTTTGGATAAGTTATTTCATGATAATTTAGATATAACATGCTACATAAATGTAAAACATGTATATTTGAGTTTAGAAATGCTAATTTATATACAACATGCTAAATAAATGTAAAACATGTTATTTGAGTTTAGATAAGTTATAACATGCTAATTTAGATATAACATGCTACATAAATGTAAAACATGTATATTTAAGTTTAGATAAGTTATAGAATGCTAATTTAGATATAACATGTTAAATAAATGTATGTTTGAGTTTATGTCAGTTATAACATGCTAATTTAGATATAACATGGTAAATAAATGTAAAACATGTATATTTGAGTTTAGATAAGTTATGACATGTTAATTTAGATATAACATGCTGCATTAATGTAAAACATGTTATTTGAGTTTAGATAAGTTATTACTTGCTAATTTAGATATAACATGCTACATAAATGGAACACATGTATATTTGAGTTTATATAAGTTATAACATGCTAATTTATATATAAAATGCTAAATAAATGTAAAACATGTCTATTTGGGTTTAGATAAGTTATAACTTGCTAATTTAGATATAACATGCTACATAAATGTAAAACATGTATATTTGAGCTTAGATAAGTTATAACTTGCTAATTTAGATGTAACATGCTAAATAATTGTAAAACATGTCTATTTGAGTTTAGATAAGTTATAACATGCTAATTTAGATATAACATGTTACATAAATGTCAAACATGTATATTTGAGTTTATATAAGTTATAACATGCTAATTTAGATGTAACATGCTACATAAAAGTAGAACATGTATATTTGAGTTTAGAGAAGTTATAACATGCTAAATAAATGTAAAACATGTATATTTGAGTTAAGAAATGCTAATTTATATATAACATGCTACATAAATGTAAAACATGTATATTTGAGTTTAGATAAGTTATAACATGCTAATTTAGATATAACATGTTACATAAATGTCAAACATGTATATTTGAGTTTATATAAGTTATAACATGCTAATTTATATATAAAATGCTAAATAAATGTAAAACATGTCTATTTGGGTTTAGATAAGTTATAACTTGCTAATTTAGATATAACATGCTACATAAATGTAAAACATGTATATTTGAGTTTAGATAAGTTAAACATGCTAATTTAGATGTAACATGCTACATAAAAGTAGAACATGTATATTTGAGTTTAGAGAAGTTATAACATGCTAAATAAATGTAAAACATGTATATTTGAGTTAAGAAATGCTAATTTATATATAACATGCTAAATAAATGTAAAACATGTTATTTGAGTTTAGCTATGTTATAACTTGCTAATTTAGATATAACATGCTACATAAATGTAACACATGTCTATTTAAGTTTAGATAAGTTATAGCTTGCTAATTTAGATATAACATGCTACATAAATGTAAAACATGTCTATTTGGGTTTAGATAAGTTATAACTTGCTAATTTAGATATAACATGCTACATAAATGTAAAACATGTATATTTGAGTTTAGATAAGTTATAACTTGCTAATTTAGATATAACATGCTACATAAATGTAAAACATGTATATTTGAGTTTAGATAAGTTATAACATGCTAATTTAGATATAACATGCTACATAAATGTAAAACATGTATATTTGAGCTTAGATAAGTTATAACTTGCTAATTTAGATATAACATGCTAAATAATTGTAAAACATGTCTATTTGAGTTTAGATAAGTTATAACATGCTAAATAAATGTAAAACATGTGTATTTGAGTTAAGAAATGCTAATTTATATACAACATGCTAAATAAATGTAAAACATGTTATTTGAGTTTAGATAAGTTTTTACATGCTAATTTATATATAAAATGCTAAATTATTGTAAAACATGTCTATTTGAGTTTAGATAAGTTATAACATGCTAAATAAATGTAAAACATGTGTATTTGAGTTAAGAAATGCTAATTTATATACAACATGCTAAATAAATGTAAAACATGTTATTTGAGTTTAGATAAGTTATAACTTGCTAATTAAGATATAACACGCTACATAAATGTAACACATGTCTATTTAAGTTTAGATAAGTTATAACTTGCTAATTTAGATATAACATGCTACATAAATGTAAAACATGTATATTTGAGTTTAGATAAGTTATAACATGCTAATTTAGATATAACATGTTACATAAATGTCAAACATGTATATTTGAGTTTATATAAGTTATAACATGCTAATTTATATATAAAATGCTAAATAAATGTAAAACATGTCTATTTGGGTTTAGATAAGTTATAACTTGCTAATTTAGATATAACATGCTACATAAATGTAAAACATGTATATTTGAGTTTAGATAAGTTAAACATGCTAATTTAGATGTAACATGCTACATAAAAGTAGAACATGTATATTTGAGTTTAGAGAAGTTATAACATGCTAAATAAATGTAAAACATGTATATTTGAGTTAAGAAATGCTAATTTATATATAACATGCTAAATAAATGTAAAACATGTTATTTGAGTTTAGCTAAGTTATAACTTGCTAATTTAGATATAACATGCTACATAAATGTAACACATGTCTATTTAAGTTTAGATAAGTTATAACTTGCTAATTTAGATATAACATGCTACATAAATGTAAAACATGTCTATTTGGGTTTAGATAAGTTATAACTTGCTAATTTAGATATAACATGCTACATAAATGTAAAACATGTATATTTGAGTTTAGATAAGTTATAACTTGCTAATTTAGATATAACATGCTACATAAATGTAAAACATGTATATTTGAGTTTAGATAAGTTATAACATGCTAATTTAGATATAACATGCTACATAAATGTAAAACATGTATATTTGAGCTTAGATAAGTTATAACTTGCTAATTTAGATGTAACATGCTACATAAAAGAAGAACATGTGTATTTGAGTTTAGAGAAGTTATAACATGCTAACTTATATATAACATGTTAAATAAATGTCAAACATGAATTTGAGTTTAGATAAGTTATAACATGCTAATTTATATATAAAATGCTAAATAAATGTAAAACATGTCTATTTGGGTTTAGATAAGTTATAACTTGCTAATTTAGATATAACATGCTACATAAATGTAAAACATGTATATTTGAGTTTAGATAAGTTAAACATGCTAATTTAGATGTAACATGCTACATAAAATTAGAACATGTATATTTGAGTTTAGAGAAGTTATAACATGCTAACTTATATATAACATGTTAAATAAATGTATATTTGAGTTTATATATGTTATAACATGCTAATTTAGATATAACATGTTACATAAATGTAAAACATGTATATTTGAGTTTGGATAAGTTATAACATGCTAATTTATATATAAAATGCTAAATAAATGTAAAACATGTCTATTTGGGTTTAGATAAGTTATAACTTGCTAATTTAGATGTAACATGCTACATAAAAGAAGAACATGTGTATTTGAGTTTAGAGAAGTTATAACATGCTAACTTATATATAACATGTTAAATAAATGTCAAACATGAATTTGAGTTTAGATAAGTTATAACATGCTAATTTATATATAAAATGCTAAATAAATGTAAAACATGTCTATTTGGGTTTAGATAAGTTATAACTTGCTAATTTAGATATAACATGCTACATAAATGTAAAACATGTATATTTGAGTTTAGATAAGTTAAACATGCTAATTTAGATGTAACATGCTACATAAAATTAGAACATGTATATTTGAGTTTAGAGAAGTTATAACATGCTAACTTATATATAACATGTTAAATAAATGTATATTTGAGTTTATATATGTTATAACATGCTAATTTAGATATAACATGCTACATAAATGTAAAACATGTATATTTGAGTTTAGATAAGTTAAACATGCTAATTTAGATGCAACATGCTACATAAATGTAAAACATGTATATTTGAGTTTAGATAAGTTAAACATGCTAATTTAGATGTAACATGCTACATAAAAGAAGAACATGTATATTTGAGTTTAGAGAAGTTATAACATGCTAACTTATATATAACATGTTAAATAAATGTCAAACATGTATTTGAGTTTAGATAAGTTATAACATGCTAATTTATATATAAAATCCTAAATAAATGTAAAACATGTCTATTTGGGTTTAGATAAGTTATAACTTGCTAATTTAGATATAACATGCTACATAAATGTAAAACATGTATATTTGAGTTTAGATAAGTTAAACATGCTAATTTAGATGCAACATGCTACATAAAAGTAGAACATGTATATTTGAGTTTAGAGAAGTTATAACATGCTAACTTATATATAACATGTTAAATAAATGTATATTTGAGTTTATATATGTTATAACATGCTAATTTAGATATAACATGCTACATAAATGTAAAACATGTATATTTGAGTTTGGATAAGTTATAACATGATAATTTAGATATAACATGCTACATAAATGTAAAACATGTCTATTTGAGTTTAGATAAGTTATAACGTGCTAATTTATATAATTTGCTACATAAATGTAAAACATGTATATTTGAGTTTAGATAAGTTATAACATGCTAATTTAGATATAACATGGTACATAAATATAACACATGTATATTTGAGTTTAGAAATGCTAATTTATATACAACATGCTAAATAAATGTAAAACATGTTATTTGAGTTTAGATAAGTTATAACATGCTAATTTAGATATAACATGCTACATAAATATAAAACATGTATATTTAAGTTTAGATAAGTTATAGCATGCTAATTTAGATATAACATGTTAAATAAATGTAGAACATGTATATTTGAGTATAGATAAGTTATAACATGCTAATTGCTAATTTAGATATAACATGAAAAATAAATGTAAAATATGTATATTTGAGTTGAGATAAGTTATAACATGCTAATTTAGATATAACATGGTAAATAAATGTAAAACATATCTATTTGAGTTTAGATAAGTTATAACATGCTAATTTAGATATAACATGATAAATAAATGTAAAACATGTAAATTTAAGTTTAGATAAGTTTTAACATGCTAATTTAGATACAACATGCTAAACAAATGCAAAGCATGTATATTTGAGTTTAGATACGTTATAACATGCTAATTTAGATATAACATGCTAAATAAATGTAAAACATGTATATTTGAGTTTTGATATGTTATGACATGCTAATTTAGATATAACTTGCTAAATAAATGTAAAACATGTATATTCGAGTTTAGATAATTTATAACATGCTAATTTAGATATAACAAGCTAAATAAATGTAAAACATGTATATTCGAGCTTAGATAAGTTATAACATAAGCATGTTATAACTAATTTAGATATAACATGCTAAATAAATGTAAAACATGTTATTTGAGTTTAGATAAGTTATAACATGCTAATTTCGATATAACATGCAACATACATGTAAAACATGTATATTTGGGTTTAGATAAGTTATAACATGCTAATTTCGATATAACATGCTGCATACATGTAAAACATGTATAGTTGAGTTTGGATAAGTTATAACATGATAATTTATATATAAAATGCTAAATAAATGTAAAACATGTCTATTTGAGTTAAGATAAGTTATATCATGTTAATTTAGATATAACTTGCAACATAAATGTAACACATGTATATTTGAGTGTAGATAAGTTATAACATGCTAAATAAATGTAAAACATGTATATTTGAGTTTAGAAATGCTAATTTATATACAACATGCTAAATAAATGTAAAACCTGTTATTTGAGTTTAGATAAGTTATAACATGCTAATTTAGATATAACATGTTACAAAAATGTAGAACATGTATATTTGAGTTTAGATAAGTTATATCATGCTAATTTAGATATAACATGGTAAATAAATGTAAAACATGTATATTTGAGTTTAGATAAGTTATAACATGCTAATTTAGATATAACACGCTGCATAAATGTAAAACATGTTATTTGAGTTTAGATAAGTTATAACATGCTAATTTATATATAACATGCTCAATAAACGTAAAACATGTATATTTGAAATGAGATATGTTATAACATGCTAATTTAGATATAACATGCTACATAAATGTCAAACATGTATATTTGAGTTTAGAAATGCTAATTTATATACAACATGCTAAATAAATGTAAAAAATGTAGAACATGTATATATGAGTTTACATAAGTTATAACTTGCTAATTTAGATATAACATGCTAAATAAATGTAAAACATGTCTATTTGGGTTTAGATAAGTTATAACTTGCTAATTTAGATATAACATGTTACATAAATGTAAAACATGTCTATTTGAGTTAAGATAAGTTTTAACTTGCTAATTTAGATATAACATGCTACATAAATATAAAACATGTATATTTAAGTTTAGATAAGTTATAGCATGCTAATTTAGATATAACATGTTAAATAAATGTATGTTTGAGTTTATGTCAGTTATAACATGCTAATTTATATATAACATGGTAAATAAATGTATAACATGTATATTTGAGTTTAGATAAGTTATAACATGCTAATTTAGATATAACATGCTGCATGAATGTAAAACATGTTATTTGAGTTTAGATAAGTTATAACATGCTAATTTATATATAAAATGCTAAATAAATGTAAAACATGTCTATTTGAGTTAAGATAAGTTATATCATGTTAATTTAGATATAACTTGCAACATAAATGTAACACATGTATATTTGAGTGTAGATAAGTTATAACATGCTAAATAAATGTAAAACATGTATATTTGAGTTTATATAAGTTATAACATGCTGATTTAGATATAACATGCTTCATAAATGTAAAACATGTATATTTGACTTTCTATAACATGAGCATGTTATAACTAATTTAGAAATGCTACATAAATGTAAAACATGTATATTTAAGTTTAGATAAGTTATAACTTGCTAATTTAGATATAACATGCCACATACATGTAAATCATGTATATTTGAGTTTAGATAAGTTATAACATGCTAATTTAGATATAACATGCTAAATATATGTAAAACATGTTATTTGAGTTTAGATAAGTTATAACATGTTAATTTAGATATAACATGCTACATAAATTTCAAACATGTATATTTGAGTTTAGATAAGTTATAACTTGCTAATTTAGATATAACATGCTACATAAATGTAAAACATGTATATTTGAGTTTAGATAAGTTATAACATACTAATTTATATATAAAATGCTAAATAAATGTAAAACATGTCTATTTGAGTTTAGATAAGTTATAGCATGCTAATTTAGATATAACATGAAAAATAAATGTAAAATATGTATATTTGAGTTGAGATAAGTTATAACATGCTAATTTAGATATAACATGCTAAATAAATGTAAAACATGTATATTTGAGTTTATATAAGTTATAACATGCTGATTTAGATATAACATGCTTCATAAATGTAAAACATGTATATTTGAGTTTCTATAACATGAGCATGTTATAACTAATTTAGAAATGCTACATAAATGTAAAACATGTATATTTAAGTTTAGATAAGTTATAACTTGCTAATGTAGATATAACATGCTACATAAATGTAAAACATGTATATTTAAGTTTAGATAAGTTATAACTTGCTAATTTAGATATAACATGCCACATACATGTAAATCATGTATATTTGAGTTAAGATATGTTAAAAACATGTATATTTGAGTTGAGATAAGTTATAACATGCTAATTTAGATATAACATGCTAAATAAATGTAAAACATGTATATTTGAGTTTAGATATGTTATAACATGTTAATTTAGATATAACATGCTACATAAATTTCAAACATGTATATTTGAGTTTAGATAAGTTATAACATGCTAATTTAGATATAACATGCTAAATAAATGTAAAACATGTATATTCGAGTTTAGATAAGTTATAACATGCTAATTTAGATATAACAAGCTAAATAAATGTAAAACATGTATATTCGAGCTTAGATAAGATATAACATGAGCATGTTATAACTAATTTAGATAAAACATGCTACATACATGTAAATCATGTATATTTGAGTTAAGATATGTTAAAAACATGTATATTTGAGTTGAGATAAGTTATAACATGCTAATTTAGATATAACATGCTAAATAAATGTAAAACATGTATATTTGAGTTTATATAAGTTATAACATGCTGATTTAGATATAACATGCTTCATAAATGTAAAACATGTATATTTGAGTTTCTATAACATGAGCATGTTATAACTAATTTAGAAATGCTACATAAATGTAAAACATGTATATTTAAGTTTAGATAAGTTATAACTTGCTAATTTAGATATAACATGCCACATACATGTAAATCATGTATATTTGAGTTTAGATAAGTTATAACATGCTAATTTAGATATAACATGCTAAATATATGTAAAACATGTTATTTGAGTTTAGATAAGTTATAACATGTTAATTTAGATATAACATGCTACATAAATTTCAAACATGTATATTTGAGTTGAGATAAGTTATAACATGCTAATTTAGATATAACATGCTAAATAAATGTAAAACATGTATATTTGAGTTTATATAAGTTATAACATGCTGATTTAGATATAACATGCTTCATAAATGTAAAACATGTATATTTGAGTTTCTATAACATGAGCATGTTATAACTAATTTAGAAATGCTACATAAATGTAAAACATGTATATTTAAGTTTAGATAAGTTATAACTTGCTAATTTAGATATAACATGCTACATAAATGTAAAACATATATATTTAAGTTTAGATAAGTTATAACTTGCTAATTTAGATATAACATGCCACATACATGTAAATCATGTATATTTGAGTTTAGATAAGTTATAACATGCTAATTTAGATATAACATGCTAAATATATGTAAAACATGTTATTTGAGTTTAGATAAGTTATAACATGTTAATTTAGATATAACATGCTACATAAATTTCAAACATGTATATTTGAGTTTAGATAAGTTATAACATGCTAATTTAGATATAACATGTTACATAAATGTAAAACATGTATATTTGAGTTTAGATAACTTATAACATGCTAATTTAGATATTACATGCTAAATAAATGTAAAACATGTATATTCGAGTTTAGATAAGTTGTAACATGCTAATTTAGATATAACAAGCTAAATAAATGTAAAACATGTATATTCCAGTTTAGATAAGTTATAACATGTTAATTTAGATATAACATGCTACATAAATGTAACACATGTATATTTGAGTTTAGATAAGTTATAACATGCTAATTTATAATTAACATGCTCAATAAACGTAAAACATGTATATTTGAAATGAGATATTAACATATCTCTACATAAATGTCAAACATGTATATTTGAGTTTAGAAATGCTAATTTATATACAACATGCTAAATAAATGTAAAACATGCTAATTTCGATATCACATGCAACATACATGTAAAACATGTATATTTGAGATAAGATAAGTTATAGCTTGCTAATTTAGATATAACATGCTACATAAATGTAAAACATGTGTATTTGAAATTAGATAAGTTATAACATATAACATTTTAAATAAATGTATATTTGAGTTTAGATAAGTTATAACATGCTAATTTAGATATAACATACCACATAAATGTAAAACATGTATATTTGAGTTTAGATATGTTAAAAACATGTATATTTGAGTTGAGATAAGTTATAACATGCTAATTTAGATATAACATGCTAAATAAATGTAAAACATGTATATTTAAGTTTATATAAGTTATAACATGCTAATTTAGATATAACATGCTAAATAAATGTAAAGCATGTATATTTGAGTTTAGATATAACATGCTAAATAAATGTAAAACATGTATATTTGAGTTTAGATAAGTTATAACATGCTAATTTAGATATAACATGCTAAATAAATGTAAAACATGTATATTCGAGTTTAGATAAGTTATAACATGCTAATTTAGATATAACAAGCTAAATAAATGTAAAACATGTATATTCGAGCTTAGATAAGATATAACATGAGCATTTTATAACTAATTTAGATAAAACATGCTACATACATGTAAATCATGTATATTTGAGTTAAGATATGTTAAAAACATGTATATTTGAGTTGAGATAAGTTATAACATGCTAATTTAGATATAACATGCTAAATAAATGTAAAACATGTATATTTGAGTTTATATAAGTTATAACATGCTGATTTAGATATAACATGCTTCATAAATGTAAAACATGTATATTTGAGTTTCTATAACATGAGCATGTTATAACTAATTTAGAAATGCTACATAAATGTAAAACATGTATATTTAAGTTTAGATAAGTTATAACTTGCTAATTTAGATATAACATGCTACATAAATGTAAAACATGTATATTTAAGTTTAGATAAGTTATAACTTGCTAATTTAGATATAACATGCCACATACATGTAAATCATGTATATTTGAGTTAAGATATGTTAAAAACATGTATATTTGAGTTGAGATAAGTTATAACATGCTAATTTAGATATAACATGCTAAATAAATGTAAAACATGTATATTTGAGTTTAGATAAGTTATAACATGTTAATTTAGATATAACATGCTACATAAATTTCAAACATGTATATTTGAGTTTAGATAAGTTATAACATGCTAATTTAGATATAACAAGCTAAATAAATGTAAAACATGTATATTCGAGCTTAGATAAGATATAACATGAGCATGTTATAACTAATTTAGATAAAACATGCTACATACATGTAAATCATGTATATTTGAGTTAAGATATGTTAAAAACATGTATATTTGAGTTGAGATAAGTTATAACATGCTAATTTAGATATAACATGCTAAATAAATGTAAAACATGTATATTTGAGTTTATATAAGTTATAACATGCTGATTTAGATATAACATGCTTCATAAATGTAAAACATGTATATTTGAGTTTCTATAACATGAGCATGTTATAACTAATTTAGAAATGCTACATAAATGTAAAACATGTATATTTAAGTTTAGATAAGTTATAACTTGCTAATTTAGATATAACATGCCACATACATGTAAATCATGTATATTTGAGTTAAGATATGTTAAAAACATGTATATTTGAGTTGAGATAAGTTATAACATGCTAATTTAGATATAACATGCTAAATAAATGTAACACATGTATATTTGAGTTTAGATAAGTTATAACATGCTAAATAAATGTAAAACATGTATATTTGAGTTTAGATAAGTTATAACATACTAATTTATATATAAAATGCTAAATATATGTAAAACATGTCTATTTGAGTTTAGATAAGTTATAGCATGCTAATTTAGATATAACATGAAAAATAAATGTAAAATATGTATATTTGAGTTGAGATAAGTTATAACATGCTAATTTAGATATAACATGGTAAATAAATGTAAAACATATCTATTTGAGTTTAGATAAGTTATAACATGCTAATTTAGATATAACATGATAAATAAATGTAAAACATGTAAATTTAAGTTTAGATAAGTTTTAACATGCTAATTTAGATACAACATGCTAAACAAATGTAAAGCATGTATATTTGAGTTTAGATACGTTATAACATGCTAATTTAGATATAACATGCTAAATAAATGTAAAACATGTATATTTGAGTTTAGATAAGTTATGACATGTTAATTTAGATATAACTTGCTAAATAAATGTAAAACATGTATATTCGAGTTTAGATAATTTATAACATGCTAATTTAGATATAACAAGCTAAATAAATGTAAAACATGTATATTCGAGCTTAGATAAGTTATAACATAAGCATGTTATAACTAATTTAGATATAACATGCTAAATAAATGTAAAACATGTATATTCGAGTTTATATAAGTTATAACATGCTAATTTAGATATAACAAGCTAAATAAATGTAAAACATGTATATTCGAGTTTAGATAAGTTATAACATGAGCATGTTGTAACTAATTTAGATATAACATGCTACATACATGTAAATCATGTATATTTGAGTTAAGATATGTTAAAAACATGTATATTTGAGTTGAGATAAGTTATAACATGCTAATTTAGATATAACATGCTACATAAATATAACACATGTATATTTGAGTTTAGAAATGCTAATTTATATACAACATGCTAAATAAATGTAAAACATGTTATTTGAGTTTAGATAAGTTATAACATGTTAATTTAGATATAACATGCTACATAAATATAACACATGTATATTTGAGTTTAGAAATGCTAATTTATATACAACATGCTAAATAAATGTAAAACATGTTATTTGAGTTTAGATAAGTTATAACATGCTAATTTAGATATAACATGCTACATAAATATAAAACATGTATATTTAAGTTTAGATAAGTTATAGCATGCTAATTTAGATATAACATGCTGCATGAATGTAAAACATGTTATTTGAGTTTAGATAAGTTATAACATGCTAATTTAGATATAACATGCTACAAAAATGTAGAACATGTATATTTGAGATAGATATAACATGCTAAATAAATGTAAAACATGTTATTTGAGTTTAGATAAGTTATAACATGCTAATTTAGATATAACATGCTGCATAAATGTAAAACATGTTATTTAAGTTTAGATAAGTTATAACATGCTAATTTAGATACAACATGGTAAATAAATGTAAAACATGTATATTTTAGTTTAGATAAGTTATAACATGCTAATTTAGATATAACATGCTGCATAAATGTAAAACATGTTATTTAAGTTTAGATAAGTTATAACATGCTAATTTATGTATAACATGCTCAATAAACGTAAAACATGTATATTTGAAATGAGATATGTTATAAAATGCTAATTTAGATATAACATGCTACATAAATGTAAAACATGTATATTTGAGTTTAGATACGTTATAACATGCTAAATAAATGTAAAACATGTATATTTGAGTTTAGAAATGCTAATTTATATACAACATGCTAAATAAATGTAAAACATGTTATTTGAGTTTAGATAAGTTATAACATGCTAATTTAGATATAACATGCTACATAAATATAAAACATGTATATTTAAGTTTAGATAAGTTATAGCATGCTAATTTAGATATAACATGCTGCATGAATGTAAAACATGTTATTTGAGTTTAGATAAGTTATAACATGCTAATTTAGATATAACATGCTACAAAAATGTAGAACATGTATATTTCAGATAGATATAACATGTTAAATAAATGTAAAACATGTTATTTGAGTTTAGATAAGTTATAACATGCTAATTTAGATATAACATGTTACATAAATGTAAAACATGTATATTTGAGTTTAGATAACTTATAACATGCTAATTTAGATATTACATTAGATAAGTTATAACATGCTTATTTAGATATAACATGCTAAATAAATGTAAAACATGTATATTCGAGTTTAGATAAGTTGTAACATGCTAATTTAGATATAACAAGCTAAATAAATGTAAAACATGTATATTCCAGTTTAGATAAGTTATAACATGTTAATTTAGATATAACATGCTACATAAATGTAACACATGTATATTTGAGTTTAGATAAGTTATAACATGCTAATTTATGTATAACATGCTCAATAAACGTAAAACATGTATATTTGAAATGAGATATGTTATAACATGCTACATAAATGTCAAACATGTATATTTGAGTTTAGAAATGCTAATTTATATACAACATGCTAAATAAATGTAAAACATGCTAATTTCGATATAACATGCAACATACATGTAAAACATGTATATTTGAGATAAGATAAGTTATAGCTTGCTAATTTAGATATAACATGCTACATAAATGTAAAACATGTGTATTTGAAATTAGATAAGTTATAACATATAACATTTTAAATAAATGTATATTTGAGTTTAGATAAGTTATAACATGCTAATTTAGATATAACATACCACATAAATGTAAAACATGTATATTTGAGTTTAGATATGTTAAAAACATGTATATTTGTTTTGAGATAAGTTATAACATGCTAATTTAGATATAACATGCTAAATAAATGTAAAACATGTATATTTAAGTTTATATAAGTTATAACATGCTAATTTAGATATAACATGCTAAATAAATGTAAAGCATGTATATTTGAGTTTAGATATAACATGCTAAATAAATGTAAAACATGTATATTTGAGTTTAGATAAGTTATAACATGCTAATTTAGATATAACATGCTAAATAAATGTAAAACATGTATATTCGAGTTTAGATAAGTTATAACATGCTAATTTAGATATAACAAGCTAAATAAATGTAAAACATGTATATTCGAGCTTAGATAAGATATAACATGAGCATGTTATAACTAATTTAGATAAAACATGCTACATACATGTAAATCATGTATATTTGAGTTAAGATATGTTAAAAACATGTATATTTGAGTTTATATAAGTTATAACATGCTGATTTAGATATAACATGCTTCATAAATGTAAAACATGTATATTTGAGTTTCTATAACATGAGCATGTTATAACTAATTTAGAAATGCTAAATAAATGTAAAACATGTATATTTAAGTTTAGATAAGTTATAACTTGCTAATTTAGATATAACATGCTACATAAATGTAAAACATGTATATTTAAGTTTAGATAAGTTATAACTTGCTAATTTAGATATAACATGCCACATACATGTAAATCATGTATATTTGAGTTAAGATATGTTAAAAACATGTATATTTGAGTTGAGATAAGTTATAACATGCTAATTTAGATATAACATGCTAAATAAATGTAAAACATGTATATTTGAGTTTAGATAAGTTATAACATGTTAATTTAGATATAACATGCTACATAAATTTCAAACATGTATATTTGAGTTTAGATAAGTTATAACATGCTAATTTAGATATAACATGCTAAATAAATGTAAAACATGTATATTCGAGTTTAGATAAGTTATAACATGCTAATTTAGATATAACAAGCTAAATAAATGTAAAACATGTATATTCGAGCTTAGATAAGATATAACATGAGCATGTTATAACTAATTTAGATAAAACATGCTACATACATGTAAATCATGTATATTTGAGTTAAGATATGTTAAAAACATGTATATTTGAGTTGAGATAAGTTATAACATGCTAATTTAGATATAACATGCTAAATAAATGTAAAACATGTATATTTGAGTTTATATAAGTTATAACATGCTGATTTAGATATAACATGCTTCATAAATGTAAAACATGTATATTTGAGTTTCTATAACATGAGCATGTTATAACTAATTTAGAAATGCTACATAAATGTAAAACATGTATATTTAAGTTTAGATAAGTTATAACTTGCTAATTTAGATATAACATGCCACATACATGTAAATCATGTATATTTGAGTTAAGATATGTTAAAAACATGTATATTTGAGTTGAGATAAGTTATAACATGCTAATTTAGATATAACATGCTAAATAAATGTAACACATGTATATTTGAGTTTAGATAAGTTATAACATGCTAAATAAATGTAAAACATGTATATTTGAGTTTAGATAAGTTATAACATACTAATTTATATATAAAATGCTAAATATATGTAAAACATGTCTATTTGAGTTTAGATAAGTTATAGCATGCTAATTTAGACATAACATGAAAAATAAATGTAAAATATGTATATTTGAGTTGAGATAAGTTATAACATGCTAATTTAGATATAACATGGTAAATAAATGTAAAACATATCTATTTGAGTTTAGATAAGTTATAACATGCTAATTTAGATATAACATGATAAATAAATGTAAAACATGTAAATTTAAGTTTAGATAAGTTTTAACATGCTAATTTAGATACAACATGCTAAACAAATGTAAAGCATGTATATTTGAGTTTAGATACGTTATAACATGCTAATTTAGATATAACATGCTAAATAAATGTAAAACATGTATATTTGAGTTTAGATAAGTTATGACATGCTAATTTAGATATAACTTGCTAAATCAATGTAAAACATGTATATTCGAGTTTAGATAATTTATAACATGCTAATTTAGATATAACAAGCTAAATAAATGTAAAACATGTATATTCGAGCTTAGATAAGTTATAACATAAGCATGTTATAACTAATTTAGATATAACATGCTAAATAAATGTAAAACATGTATATTCGAGTTTATATAAGTTATAACATGCTAATTTAGATATAACAAGCTAAATAAATGTAAAACATGTATATTCGAGTTTAGATAAGTTATTACATGAGCATGTTGTAACTAATTTAGATATAACATGCTACATACATGTAAATCATGTATATTTGAGTTAAGATATGTTAAAAACATGTATATTTGAGTTGAGATAAGTTATAACATGCTAATTTAGATATAACATGCTACATAAATATAACACATGTATATTTGAGTTTAGTAATGCTAATTTATATACAACATGCTAAATAAATGTAAAACATGTTATTTGAGTTTAGATAAGTTATAACATGCTAATTTAGATATAACATGCTACATAAATATAACACATGTATATTTGAGTTTAGAAATGCTAATTTATATACAACATGCTAAATAAATGTAAAACATGTTATTTGAGTTTAGATAAGTTATAACATGCTAATTTAGATATAACATGCTACATAAATATAAAACATGTATATTTAAGTTTAGATAAGTTATAGCATGCTAATTTAGATATTACATGTTAAATAAATGTATGTTTGAGTTTATGTCAGTTATAACATGCTAATTTATATATAACATGGTAAATAAATGGAAAACATGTATATTTGAGTTTAGGTAAGTTATAACATGCTAATTTAGATATAACATGCTGCATGAATGTAAAACATGTTATTTGAGTTTAGATAAGTTATAACATGCTAATTTATATATAACATGCTCAATAAACGTAAAACATGTATATTTGAAATGAGATATGCTATAACATACTAATTTAGATATAACATGCTACATAAATGTAAAACATGTATATTTGAGTTTAGAAATGCTTATTTATATACAACATGCTAAATAAATGTAAAACATGTTATTTGAGTTTAGATAAGTTATAACATGCTAATTTAGATATAACATGCTACAAAAATGTAGAACATGTATATTTGAGTTTAGATAAGTTATAACATGCTAATTTAGATATAACATGCTGCATACATGTAAAACATGTATATTTGAGTTTAGATAAGTTAAACATGCTAATTTAGATATAACATGCTACATAAATATAAAACATGTATATTTAAGTTTAGATAAGTTATAACTATGCTATAGCATGCTAATTTAGATATAACATGTTAACTAAATGTATGTTTGAGTTTATGTCAGTTATAACATGCTAATTTATATATAAAATGGTAAATAAATGTAAAACATGTATATTTGAGTTTAGATAAGTTATGACATGCTAATTTAGATATAACATGCTGCATGAATGTAAAACATGTTATTTGAGTTTAGATAAGTTATAACATGCTAATTTAGATATAACATGCTACAAAAATGTAGAACATGTATATTTGAGTTTAGATAAGTTATAACATGCCAATTTAGATATAACATGCTGCATACATGTAAAACATGTATAGTTGAGTTTGGATAAGTTATAACATGATAATTTATATATAAAATGCTAAATAAATGTAAAATATGTCTATTTGAGTTAAGATAAGTTATAACATGTTAATTTAGATATAACATGCTACATAAATGTAAAACATGTATATTTAAGTTTAGATAAGTTATAACATGCTAATTTAGATACAACATGGTAAATAAATGTAAAACATGTATATTTTAGTTTAGATAAGTTATAACATGCTAATTTAGATATAACATGCTGCATAAATGTAAAACATGTTATTTAAGTTTAGATAAGTTATAACATGCTAATTTATGTATAACATGCTCAATAAACGTAAAACATGTATATTTGAAATGAGATATGTTATAAAATGCTAATTTAGATATAACATGCTACATAAATGTAAAACATGTATATTTGAGATAAGATAAGTTATAACATGCTTATTTAGATATAACATGCTAAATAAATGTAAAACATGTATATTCGAGTTTAGATAAGTTATAACATGCTAATTTAGATACAACATGGTAAATAAATGTAAAACATGTATATTTTAGTTTAGATAAGTTATAACATGCTAATTTAGATATAACATGCTGCATAAATGTAAAACATGTTATTTAAGTTTAGATAAGTTATAACATGCTAATTTATGTATAACATGCTCAATAAACGTAAAACATGTATATTTGAAATGAGATATGTTATAAAATGCTAATTTAGATATAACATGCTACATAAATGTAAAACATGTATATTTGAGTTTAGATACGTTATAACATGCTAAATAAATGTAAAACATGTATATTTGAGTTTAGAAATGCTAATTTATATACAACATGCTAAATAAATGTAAAACATGTTATTTGAGTTTAGATAAGTTATAACATGCTAATTTAGATATAACATGTTACATAAATGTAAAACATGTATATTTGAGTTTAGATAACTTATAACATGCTAATTTAGATATTACATTAGATAAGTTATAACATGCTTATTTAGATATAACATGCTAAATAAATGTAAAACATGTATATTCGAGTTTAGATAAGTTGTAACATGCTAATTTAGATATAACAAGCTAAATAAATGTAAAACATGTATATTCCAGTTTAGATAAGTTATAACATAAGCATGTTATAACTAATTTAGATATAACATGCTAAATAAATGTAAAACATGCTAATTTCGATATAACATGCAACATACATGTAAAACATGTATATTTGAGATAAGATAAGTTATAGCTTGCTAATTTAGATATAACATGCTACATAAATGTAAAACATGTGTATTTGAAATTAGATAAGTTATAACATATAACATTTTAAATAAATGTATATTTGAGTTTAGATAAGTTATAACATGCTAATTTAGATATAACATACCACATAAATGTAAAACCTGTATATTTGAGTTTAGATATGTTAAAAACATGTATATTTGAGTTGAGATAAGTTATAACATGCTAATTTAGATATAACATGCTAAATAAATGTAAAACATGTATATTTAAGTTTATATAAGTTATAACATGCTAATTTAGATATAACATGCTAAATAAATGTAAAGCATGTATATTTGAGTTTAGATATAACATGCTAAATAAATGTAAAACATGTATATTTGAGTTTAGATAAGTTATAACATGCTAATTTAGATATAACATGCTAAATAAATGTAAAACATGTATATTCGAGTTTAGATAAGTTATAACATGCTAATTTAGATATAACAAGCTAAATAAATGTAAAACATGTATATTCGAGCTTAGATAAGATATAACATGAGCATGTTATAACTAATTTAGATAAAACATGCTACATACATGTAAATCATGTATATTTGAGTTAAGATATGTTAAAAACATGTATATTTGAGTTGAGATAAGTTATAACATGCTAATTTAGATATAACATGCTAAATAAATGTAAAACATGTATATTTGAGTTTATATAAGTTATAACATACTGATTTAGATATAACATCCTTCATAAATGTAAAACATGTATATTTAAGTTTAGATAAGTTATAACTTGCTAATTTAGATATAACGTGCTACATAAATGTAAAACATGTATATTTAAGTTTAGATAAGTTATAACTTGCTAATTTAGATATAACATGCCACATACATGTAAATCATGTATATTTGAGTTAAGATATGTTAAAAACATGTATATTTGAGTTGAGATAAGTTATAACATGCTAATTTAGATATAACATGCTAAATAAATGTAAAACATGTATATTTGAGTTTAGATAAGTTATAACATGTTAATTTAGATATAACATGCTACATAAATTTCAAACATGTATATTTGAGTTTAGGTAAGTTATAACATGCTAATTTAGATATAACATGCTGCATGAATGTAAAACATGTTATTTGAGTTTAGATAAGTTATAACATGCTAATTTATATATAACATGCTCAATAAACGTAAAACATGTATATTTGAAATGAGATATGTTATAACATACTAATTTAGATATAACATGTTACATAAATGTAAAACATGTATATTTCAGTTTAGAAATGCTTATTTATATACAACATGCTAAATAAATGTAAAACATGTTATTTGAGTTTAGATAAGTTATAACATGCTAATTTAGATATAACATGCTACAAAAATGTAGAACATGTATATTTGAGTTTAGATAAGTTATAACATGCTAATTTAGATATAACATGCTGCATACATGTAAAACATGTATATTTGAGTTTAGATAAGTTAAACATGCTAATTTAGATATAACATGCTACATAAATATAAAACATGTATATTTAAGTTTAGATAAGTTATAGCATACTAATTTAGATATAACATGTTAAATAAATGTATGTTTGAGTTTATGTCAGTTATAACATGCTAATTTATATATAAAATGGTAAATAAATGTAAAACATGTATATTTGAGTTTAGATAAGTTATGACATGCTAATTTATATATAACATGCTGCATGAATGTAAAACATGTTATTTGAGTTTAGATAAGTTATAACATGCTAATTTAGATATAACATGCTACAAAAATGTAGAACATGTATATTTGAGTTTAGATAAGTTATAACATGCCAATTTAGATATAACATGCTGCATACATGTAAAACATGTATAGTTGAGTTTGGATAAGCTATAACATGATAATTTATATATAAAATGCTAAATAAATGTAAAACATGTCTATTTGAGTTAAGATAAGTTATAACATGTTAATTTAGATATAACATGCTACATAAATGTAAAACATGTTATTTGAGTTCAGATAAGTTATAACATGCTAATTTAGATATAACATGCTACAAAAATGTAGAACATGTATATTTGAGTTTAGATAAGTTATAACATACTAATTTAGATATAACATGCTACATAAATGTAAAACATGTATATTTGAGTTTAGAAATGCTAATTTATATACAACATGCTAAATAAATGTAAAACATGTTATTTGAGTTTAGATAAGTTATAACATGCTAATTTAGATATAACATGCTACAAAAATGTAGAACATGTATATTTGAGTTTAGATAAGTTATAACATGCCAATTTAGATATAACATGCTGCATACATGTAAAACATGTATATTTGAGTTTAGATAAGTTATAACATGCTAATTTATATATAACATGCTCAATAAACGTAAAACATGTATATTTGAAATGAGATATGTTATAACATGCTACATAAATGTCAAACATGTATATTTGAGTTTAGAAATGCTAATTTATATACAACATGCTAAATAAATGTAAAACATGTTATTTGAGTTTAGATAAGTTATAACATGCTAATTTAGATATAACATGCTACATAAATGTAAAACATGTATATTTAAGTTTAGATAAGTTATAACATGCTAATTTAGATATAACATGGTAAATAAATGTAAAACATGTATATTTTAGTTTAGATAAGTTATAACATGCTAATTTAGATGTAACATGCTGCATAAATGTAAAACATGTTATTTAAGTTTAGATAAGTTATAACAGGCTAATTTATATATAACATCCTCAATAAACATAAAACATGTATATATGAAATGAGATATGTTATAAAATGCTAATTTAGATATAACATGCTACATAAATGTAAAACATGTATATTTGAGTTTAGATAAGTTATAACATGCTAAATAAATGTAAAACATGTATATTTGAGTTTAGAAATGCTAATTTATATACAACATGCTAAATAAATGTAAAACATGTTATTTGAGTTTAGATAAGTTATAACATGTTAATTTAGATATAACATGCTACATAAATGTAAAACATGTATATTTGAGTTTAGATAAGTTATAACATGTTAATTTAGATATAACATGCTACATAAATTTCAAACATGTATATTTGAGTTTAGAAATGCTAATTTATATACAACATGCTAAATAAATGTAAAACATGTTATTTGAGTTTAGATAAGTTATAACATGTTAATTTAGATATAACAAGCTAAATAAATGTAAAACATGTATATTCGAGCTTAGATAAGATATAACATGAGCATGTTATAACTAATTTAGATAAAACATGCTACATACATGTAAATCATGTATATTTGAGTTAAGATATGTTAAAAACATGTATATTTGAGTTGAGATAAGTTATAACATGCTAATTTAGATATAACATGCTAAATAAATGTAAAACATGTATATTTGAGTTTATATAAGTTATAACATACTGATTTAGATATAACATCCTTCATAAATGTAAAACATGTATATTTAAGTTTAGATAAGTTATAACTTGCTAATTTAGATATAACGTGCTACATAAATGTAAAACATGTATATTTAAGTTTAGATAAGTTATAACTTGCTAATTTAGATATAACATGCCACATACATGTAAATCATGTATATTTGAGTTAAGATATGTTAAAAACATGTATATTTGAGTTGAGATAAGTTATAACATGCTAATTTAGATATAACATGCTAAATAAATGTAAAACATGTATATTTGAGTTTAGATAAGTTATAACATGTTAATTTAGATATAACATGCTACATAAATTTCAAACATGTATATTTGAGTTTAGATAAGTTATAACTTGCTAATTTAGATATAACATGCTACATAAATGTAAAACATGTATATTTGAGTTTAGATAAGTTATAACATGCTAAATAAATGTAAAACATGTATATTTGAGTTTAGATAAGTTATAACATACTAATTTATATATAAAATGCTAAATATATGTAAAACATGTCTATTTGAGTTTAGATAAGTTATAGCATGCTAATTTAGATATAACATGAAAAATAAATGTAAAATATGTATATTTGAGTTGAGATAAGTTATAACATGCTAATTTAGATATAACATGCTAAATAAATGTAAAACATGTATATTTGAGTTTAGATAAGTTATGACATGCTAATTTAGATATAACTTGCTAAATAAATGTAAAACATGTATATTCGAGTTTAGATAATTTATAACATGCTAATTTAGATATAACAAGCTAAATAAATGTAAAACATGTATATTCGAGCTTAGATAAGTTATAACATAAGCATGTTATAACTAATTTAGATATAACATGCTAAATAAATGTAAAACATGTATATTCGAGTTTATATAAGTTATAACATGCTAATTTAGATATAACAAGCTAAATAAATGTAAAACATGTATATTCGAGTTTAGATAAGTTATAACATGAGCATGTTGTAACTAATTTAGATATAACATGCTACATACATGTAAATCATGTATATTTGAGTTAAGATATGTTAAAAACATGTATATTTGAGTTGAGATAAGTTATAACATGCTAATTTAGATATAACATGCTACATAAATATAACACATGTATATTTGAGTTTAGAAATGCTAATTTATATACAACATGCTAAATAAATGTAAAACATGTTATTTGAGTTTAGATAAGTTATAACATGCTAATTTAGATATAACATGCTACATAAATATAACACATGTATATTTAAGTTTAGAAATGCTAATTTATATACAACATGCTAAATAAATGTAAAACATGTTATTTGAGTTTAGATAAGTTATAACATGCTAATTTAGATATAACATGCTACATAAATATAAAACATGTATATTTAAGTTTAGATAAGTTATAGCATGCTAATTTAGATATAACATGTTAAATAAATGTATGTTTGAGTTTATGTCAGTTATAACATGCTAATTTATATATAACATGGTAAATAAATGTAAAACATGTATATTTGAGTTTAGGTAAGTTATAACATGCTAATTTAGATATAACATGCTGCATGAATGTAAAACATGTTATTTGAGTTTAGATAAGTTATAACATGCTAATTTATATATAACATGCTCAATAAACGTAAAACATGTATATTTGAAATGAGATATGTTATAACATACTAATTTAGATATAACATGTTACATAAATGTAAAACATGTATATTTGAGTTTAGAAATGCTTATTTATATACAACATGCTAAATAAATGTAAAACATGTTATTTGAGTTTAGATAAGTTATAACATGCTAATTTAGATATAACATGCTACAAAAATGTAGAACATGTATATTTGAGTTTAGATAAGTTATAACATGCTAATTTAGATATAACATGCTGCATACATGTAAAACATGTATATTTGAGTTTAGATAAGTTAAACATGCTAATTTAGATATAACATGCTACATAAATATAAAACATGTATATTTAAGTTTAGATAAGTTATAGCATACTAATTTAGATATAACATGTTAAATAAATGTATGTTTGAGTTTATGTCAGTTATAACATGCTAATTTATATATAAAATGGTAAATAAATGTAAAACATGTATATTTGAGTTTAGATAAGTTATGACATGCTAATTTATATATAACATGCTGCATGAATGTAAAACATGTTATTTGAGTTTAGATAAGTTATAACATGCTAATTTAGATATAACATGCTACAAAAATGTAGAACATGTATATTTGAGTTTAGATAAGTTATAACATGCCAATTTAGATATAACATGCTGCATACATGTAAAACATGTATAGTTGAGTTTGGATAAGCTATAACATGATAATTTATATATAAAATGCTAAATAAATGTAAAACATGTCTATTTGAGTTAAGATAAGTTATAACATGTTAATTTAGATATAACATGCTACATAAATGTAAAACATGTTATTTGAGTTCAGATAAGTTATAACATGCTAATTTAGATATAACATGCTACAAAAATGTAGAACATGTATATTTGAGTTTAGATAAGTTATAACATACTAATTTAGATATAACATGCTACATAAATGTAAAACATGTATATTTGAGTTTAGAAATGCTAATTTATATACAACATGCTAAATAAATGTAAAACATGTTATTTGAGTTTAGATAAGTTATAACATGCTAATTTAGATATAACATGCTACAAAAATGTAGAACATGTATATTTGAGTTTAGATAAGTTATAACATGCCAATTTAGATATAACATGCTGCATACATGTAAAACATGTATATTTGAGTTTAGATAAGTTATAACATGCTAATTTATATATAACATGCTCAATAAACGTAAAACATGTATATTTGAAATGAGATATGTTATAACATGCTACATAAATGTCAAACATGTATATTTGAGTTTAGAAATGCTAATTTATATACAACATGCTAAATAAATGTAAAACATGTTATTTGAGTTTAGATAAGTTATAACATGCTAATTTAGATATAACATGCTACATAAATGTAAAACATGTATATTTAAGTTTAGATAAGTTATAACATGCTAATTTAGATATAACATGGTAAATAAATGTAAAACATGTATATTTTAGTTTAGATAAGTTATAACATGCTAATTTAGATGTAACATGCTGCATAAATGTAAAACATGTTATTTAAGTTTAGATAAGTTATAACAGGCTAATTTATATATAACATCCTCAATAAACATAAAACATGTATATATGAAATGAGATATGTTATAAAATGCTAATTTAGATATAACATGCTACATAAATGTAAAACATGTATATTTGAGTTTAGATAAGTTATAACATGCTAAATAAATGTAAAACATGTATATTTGAGTTTAGAAATGCTAATTTATATACAACATGCTAAATAAATGTAAAACATGTTATTTGAGTTTAGATAAGTTATAACATGCTAAGTTAGATATAACATGTTACATAAATGTAAAACATGTATATTTGAGTTTAGATAACTTATAACATGCTAATTTAGATATTACATTAGATAAGTTATAACATGCTAAATAAATGTAAAACATGTATATTCGAGTTTAGATAAGTTGTAACATGCTAATTTAGATATAACAAGCTAAATAAATGTAAAACATGTATATTCCAGTTTAGATAAGTTATAACATAAGCATGTTATAACATAAGCATATTATAACTAATTTAGATATAACATGCTAAATAAATGTAAAACATGTTATTTGAGTTTAGATAAGTTATAACATGCTAATTTCGATATAACATGCAACATACATGTAAAACATGTATATTTGAGATAAGATAAGTTATAGCTTGCTAATTTAGATATAACATGCTACATAAATGTAAAACATGTGTATTTGAGTTTATATAAGTTATAACATGCTGATTTAGATATAACATGCTTCATAAATGTAAAACATGTATATTTGTGTTTCTATAACATGAGCATGTTATAACTAATTTAGAAATGCTACATAAATGTAAAACATGTATATTTAAGTTTAGATAAGTTATAACTTGCTAATTTAGATATAACATGCTACATAAATGTAAAACATGTTATTTGAGTTTAGATAAGTTATAACATGCTAATTTAGATATAACAAGCTAAATAAATGTAAAACATGTATATTCGAGCTTAGATAAGTTATAACATGAGCATGTTATAACTAATTTAGATAAAACATGCTACATACATGTAAATCAAGTATATTTGAGTTAAGATATGTTAAAAACATGCATATTTGAGTTGAGATAAGTTATAACATGCTAATTTAGATATAACATGCTAAATAAATGTAAAACATGTATATTTGAGTTTATATAAGTTATAACATGCTGATTTAGATATAACATGCTTCATAAATGTAAAACATGTATATTTGTGTTTCTATAACATGAGCATGTTATAACTAATTTAGAAATGCTACATAAATGTAAAACATGTATATTTAAGTTTAGATAAGTTATAACTTGCTAATTTAGATATAACATGCTACATAAATGTAAAACATGTTATTTGAGTTTAGATACGTTATAACATGCTAATTTAGATATAACATGGTAAATAAATGTAAAACATGTATATTTGAGTTTAGATAAGTTATAACATGCTAATTTAGATATAACATGCTAAATAAATGTAAAACATGTATATTTGAGTTTAGGTAAGTTATAACATGCTAATTTAGATATAACATACCACATAAATGTAAAACATGTATATTTGAGTTTAGATATGTTAAAAACATGTATATTTGAGTTGATTTAAGTTATAACATGCTAATTTAGATATAACATGCTAAATAAATGTAAAACATGTATATTTAAGTTTATATAAGTTATAACATGCTAATTTAGATATAACATGCTAAATAAATGTAAAGCATGTATATTTGAGTTTAGATACGTTATAACATGCTAATTTAGATATAACATGCTAAATAAATGTAAAACATGTATATTCGAGTTTAGATAAGTTATAACATGCTAATTTAGATATAACAAGCTAAATAAATGTAAAACATGTATATTCGAGCTTAGATAAGTTATAACATGAGCATGTTATAACTAATTTAGATAAAACATGCTACATACATGTAAATCAAGTATATTTGAGTTAAGATATGTTAAAAACATGCATATTTGAGTTGAGATAAGTTATAACATGCTAATTTAGATATAACATGCTAAATAAATGTAAAACATGTATATTTGAGTTTATATAAGTTATAACATGCTGATTTAGATATAACATGCTTCATAAATGTAAAACATGTATATTTGTGTTTCTATAACATGAGCATGTTATAACTAATTTAGAAATGCTACATAAATGTAAAACATGTATATTTAAGTTTAGATAAGTTATAACTTGCTAATTTAGATATAACATGCTACATAAATGTAAAACATGTTATTTGAGTTTAGATAAGTTA
The DNA here is from genome assembly GCA_963680825.1 of Meiosimyza decipiens. Lineage (NCBI taxonomy): Eukaryota > Metazoa > Arthropoda > Insecta > Diptera > Lauxaniidae > Meiosimyza > Meiosimyza decipiens. Next base: position 37,184,972 of record OY804261.1, read on the forward strand.
TAACATGTTAATTTAGATATAACATGCTACATAAATTTCAAACATGTATATTTGAGTTTAGATAAGTTATAACTTGCTAATTTAGATATAACATGCTACATAAATGTAACACATGTATATTTGAGTTTAGATAAGTTATAACATGCTAAATAAATGTAAACCATGTATATTTGAGTTTAGATAAGTTATAACATACTAATTTATATATAAAATGCTAAATAAATGTAAAACATGTCTATTTGAGTTTAGATAAGTTATAGCATGCTAATTTAGATATAACATGATAAATAAATGTAAAACATGTAAATTTAAGTTTAGATAAGTTTTAACATGCTAATTTAGATACAACATGCTAAACAAATGTAAAGCATGTATATTTGAGTTTAGATACGTTATAACATGCTAATTTAGATATAACATGCTACATAAATGTAACACATGTATATTTGAGTTTAGATAAGTTATAACATGCTAAATAAATGTAAACCATGTATATTTGAGTTGAGATAAGTTATAACATGCTAATTTAGATATAACATGGTAAATAAATGTAAAACATATCTATTTGAGTTTAGATAAGTTAAAACATGCTAATTTAGATATAACATGGTAAATAAATGTAAAACATATCTATTTGAGTTTAGATAAGTTATAACATGCTAATTTAGATGTAACATGCTGCATAAATGTAAAACATGTTATTTAAGTTTAGATAAGTTATAACAGGCTAATTTATATATAACATCCTCAATAAACATAAAACATGTATATATGAAATGAGATATGTTATAAAATGCTAATTTAGATATAACATGCTACATAAATGTAAAACATGTATATTTGAGTTTAGATAAGTTATAACATGCTAAATAAATGTAAAACATGTATATTTGAGTTTAGAAATGCTAATTTATATACAACATGCTAAATAAATGTAAAACATGTTATTTGAGTTTAGATAAGTTATGACATGCTAATTTAGATATAACTTGCTAAATAAATGTAAAACATGTATATTCGAGTTTAGATAAGTTATAACATGCTAATTTAGATATAACAAGCTAAATAAATGTAAAACATGTATATTCGAGCTTAGATAAGTAATAACATAAGCATGCTATAACTAATTTAGATATAACATGCTAAATAAATGTAAAACATGTTATTTGAGTTTAGATAAGTTATAACATGCTAATTTAGATATAACATGCTAAATATATGTAAAACATGTTATTTGAGTTTAGATAAGTTATAACATGTTAATTTAGATAAAACATGCTACATAAATTTCAAACATGTATATTTGAGTTTAGATAAGTTATAACTTGCTAATTTAGATATAACATGCTACATAAATGTAACACATGTATATTTGAGTTTAGATAAGTTATAACATGCTAAATAAATGTAAACCATGTATATTTGAGTTGAGATAAGTTATAACATGATAATTTAGATATAACATGGTAAATAAATGTAAAACATATCTATTTGAGTTAAGATAAGTTAAAACATGCTAATTTAGATATAACATGGTAAATAAATGTAAAACATATCTATTTGAGTTTAGATAAGTTATAACTTGCTAATTTAGATATAACATGCTAAATAAATGTAAAACATGTATATTTGAGTTTAGATAAGTTATAACATGCCAATTTAGATATAACATGATAAATAAATGTAAAACATGTAAATTTAAGTTTAGATAAGTTTTAACATGCTAATTTAGATACAACATGCTAAACAAATGTAAAGCATGTATATTTGAGTTTAGATACGTTATAACATGCTAATTTAGATATAACATGCTAAATAAATGTAAAACATGTATATTTGAGTTTAGATAAGTTATGACATGCTAATTTAGATATAACTTGCTAAATAAATGTAAAACATGTATATTCGAGTTTAGATAAGTTATAACATGCTAATTTAGATATAACAAGCTAAACAAATGTAAAGCATGTATATTTGAGTTTAGATACGTTATAACATGCTAATTTAGATATAACATGCTAAATAAATGTAAAACATGTATATTTGAGTTTAGATAAGTTATGACATGCTAATTTAGATATAACTTGCTAAATAAATGTAAAACATGTATATTCGAGTTTAGATAAGTTATAACATGCTAATTTAGATATAACAAGCTAAATAAATGTAAAACATGTATATTCGAGCTTAGATAAGTTATAACATAAGCATGCTATAACTAATTTAGATATAACATGCTAAATAAATGTAAAACATGTTATTTGAGTTTAGATAAGTTATAACATGCTAATTTCGATATAACATGCAACATACATGTAACACATGTATATTTGAGCTTAGATAAGTTATAACTTGCTAATTTAGATATAACATGCTACATAAATGTAAAACATGTGTATTTGAAATTAGATAAGTTATAACATATAACATTTTAAATAAATGTATATTTGAGTTTAGATAAGTTATAACATGCTAATTTAGATATAACATACCACATAAATGTAAAACATGTATATTTGAGTTTAGATATGTTAAAAACATGTATATTCGAGTTTATATAAGTTATAACATGCTAATTTAGATATAACAAGCTAAATAAATGTAAAACATGTATATTCGAGTTTAGATAAGTTATAACATGAGCATGTTGTAACTAATTTAGATATAACATGCTACATACATGTAAATCATGTATATTTGAGTTAAGATATGTTAAAAACATGTATATTTGAGTTGAGATAAGTTATAACATGCTAATTTAGATATAACATGCTAAATAAATGTAAAACATGTCTATTTGAGTTTATATAAGTTATAACATGCTAATTTAGATATAACATGCTTAATAAATGTAAAACATGTATGTTTGAGTTTCTATAACATGAGCATGTTATAACTAATTTAGAAATGCTACATAAATGTAAAACATGTATATTTAAGTTTAGATAAGTTATAACATGCTAATTTAGAATGCTAATTTAGATATAACATGCTAAATAAATGTAAAGCATGTATATTTGAGTTTAGATACGTTATAACATGCTAATTTAGATATAACATGGTAAATAAATGTAAAACATGATTATTTAAGTTTAGATAAGTTTTAACATGCTAATTTAGATATAACATGCTACATAAATGTAAAGCATGTATATTTGAGTTTAGATACGTTATAACATGCTAATTTAGATATAACATGCTAAATAAATGTAAAACATGTATATTTGAGTTTAGATAAGTTATAACATGCTAATTTAGAATGCTAATTTAAATATAACATGCTAAATAAATGTAAAGCATGTATATTTGAGTTTAGATAAGTTATAACATGTTAATTTAGATATAACATGCTACATAAATTTCAAACATGTATATTTGAGTTTAGATAAGTTATAACATGCTAAATAAATGTAAAACATATAAATTTAAGTTTAGATAAGTTTTAACATGCTAATTTAGATACAACATGCTAAACAAATGTAAAGCATGTATATTTGAGTTTAGATAAGTTATAACATGTTAATTTATATACAACATGCTAAATAAATGTAAAACATGTATATTTGAGTTTAGATAAGTTATAACTTGCTAATTTAGATATAACATGCTACATAAATGTAACACATGTATATTTGAGTTTAGATAAGTTATAACATGCTAAATAAATGTAAACCATGTATATTTGAGTTTAGATAAGTTATAACATACTAATTTATATATAAAATGCTAAATAAATGTAAAACATGTCTATTTGAGTTTAGATTAGTTATAGCATGCTAATTTAGATATAACATGCTAAATAAATGTAAAACATGTATATTTAAGTTTATATAAGTTATAACATGCTAAATATATGTAAAACATGTTATTTGAGTTTAGATAAGTTATAACATGCTAATTTAGATATAACATGGTAAATAAATGTAAAACATGATTATTTAAGTTTAGATAAGTTTTAACATGCTAATTTAGATATAACATGCTAAATAAAAGTAAAGCATGTATATTTGAGTTTAGATACGTTATAACATGCTAATTTAGATATAACATGCTAAATAAATGTAAAACATGTATATTTGAGTTTAGATAAGTTATAACATGCTAATTTAGAATGCTAATTTAGATATAACATGCTAAATAAATGTTAAGCATGTATATTTGAGTTTAGATACGTTATAACATGCTGTTTCGAATAAAACAAAAATCGCGTTAGTTTTAATTCAAATCTTTATTTAAAACTATTCCAATCTAAACTTTTCACTGTTACAAAGAGACGGTGTTCGCACGTTGTCAAAAGAATGACTCCAAAACTCGACTGCCCCAAATGCCAAAAAAACAGGGTTGCCTTTTCAGTTTTATTTTCAGGGCTGCGGCATACAATTTTGAACATTCCGCCCACCTCGTCCAGGAATCTGCGACGAAATAATGGTCTCGGACCGCCCACCTTCCTCAACGCCAGTTGAGCCAAGGGATCGTGTGTTGTCTTCATTAAATCTGTTTAAGTTTTCTGCTATAGGAAGAAGTGAAACCTTGGAAACTGGCCTTTTCAATATATTTGATGCAGTTTTAATTGTTACTACTCGAATAAGCCCATCTTCACCATTATGTGTATCAAGGACACGACCCAGGGCCCATTGAGCTGGAGGATATCGCTCATCTCGGATGAGAACTAGTTGTCCAGTGGTGATGTTTTTTGAAGCTTTGCGCCATTTGTTTCGGTTTTGAAGTTGGTACAGGTATTCATCAGACCAGCGACGCCAGAAGTCTTGATGCATTTGTCGGATTTGTTTCCATCTTGTGAGGTGGTTTATGTTTACATCTAACAATTGAGTTGCAGGAATCGCTAGAAGTGCTCTTCCGACCAGGAAATGTCCTGGAGTGAGCGCTGAAAGATCAGTGGGATCATCCGTGAGTGCTGAGATTGGGCGCGAGTTCAGCGTAGCTTCAATTTGTTTCAAAACAGTGTAAAATTCTTCAAACGTAAGAGTTGAATTAGTTATGACACGTTTGAGATGAAATTTCATGCTTTTTACCCCGGCTTCCCATAGACCACCGAAGTTTGGGGCACCGGCAGGGATAAAGTGCCAGTTTATGCCAATTTGGGAAGCGTGTGCAGCGGCTGCATTAAGTTGGGTTTTAAAGGCTTGAAGTTCGGCCTTCATCAATGCGTCAGCTCCGACGAACGTTGTGCCGCGGTCGCTGTAAAGGTCTGAACATAGACCACGTACAGAGACAAACCTATTGAGAGCTGTTAGGAAAGTTTCGCTTGTCATATCGCTCACAAGCTCCAAATTAATTGCTTTGGTAGCGAGACATACGAATAGTGCGACGTAACCTTTATGGCTGCGGTTTCCTCTACCCTTTGTCATGCGGATATTAAATGGTCCAGCGTAATCGACACCTGTATGGAGAAAAGGATGTGCGCTTGTGCATCGTGCAGTTGGGAGGTTCCCCATCAATTGTGAATGAGGTTGGCAGCTCTGACGAAAACATTTAACACAGCTGCGAATAATTCGTTTTACAGCTGTGCGGCCATCAATTATCCAAAATTGTCGTCTGACGTGTTGCAATGTGATTTGAGTACCGCCATGAAGGGTTTTTTGGTGTGCTTGTCTGTGAAGTTCAGTCAAATGATTTTCTTTTGGCAATATCATTGGATGACATTCATTATAAGCGATGTTAGCATTTGTTAGTCGACCGCCAATTCTAAGAATGCCTTCACTGTCGAGGAAGGGGTTTAGTTTTAGTAATTTACTGCGTTTTGGAACACCTCGATTAGCCTTCAAATCGGTGACTTCGAGCTTAAAAACAGAGCTTTGTACTCGTTTTGTCCACAATTTTAGAGCTGCATAGCGTTCGCTCCAGAGACAAAAGGGTTCATTCTCACACGGTTTCTGCAATCTTTTAGCTATAAAGCGTTGACACCATGCGGTAACCGCTAACAGTTTACCTAGCGAGCTATGTTTTTCCATGATGAATCAGTCGGATTTAATAATCTGTGTAGAAAGCATACGCACTTCATTTCGGGAATGTAATCAGGTGCTTGAGCAAGGAATTTTAGGCCAGTTTTCTTCGTCGTGAGATAACCATTTAGGCCCATGCCACCAGAGGTCGTCGGTTCTAAGTTGCAGAGCTGATAAGCCACGAGAGGCGCAATCCGCAGGATTATTTGAAGTAGGAACGTACCTCCAATCTTTGACTGATGTTAATTGCTGTACTTCTCCGACCCGATTCGCAACAAATTCCTTTAGTTTGCCGGGGTTTGACCGAATCCAGCAAAGTGTGGTTGTAGAATCTGACCACAAGTAACTGATAACATTTTTGAGATGCAGAGTTTTTTGAACGTTTTTAGTCAGCTTGGCGGCTAGTAGAGCAGCACATAACTCAAGTCGTGGAATGGTAACCTTTTTCAATGGGGCGACTTTAGTTTTTAGCTAAAAGTAGAGTGATATGTGTCTCTAGCGGCGTTATTACTTTAAGATAAACAGCTGCTGCGTAAGCTAGAGTTGACGCGTCTGCGAAACAGTGTAACTCATAAGTTTCTGGTTGACAGGATATATTTATCCAGCGAGGAATCTTGATATCTTCTAGATACTTTAGATCTTCTCGAATAGTTTTCCACTGGTCTTGCAACGCGCTAGGCAATAAATCGTTCCACCCAAGATTAAGTAGCCAAAGTTGCTGGAACAGGAGCTTACCACGAATGACAACCGGTGCCAGTAATCCCAGTGGATCAAAAAGATTAGCTACATCGGATAACAGTTGACGTTTAGAAAATGTTTGTAGGTTATAATTTAAATTGATTTTATAACCGAGTGTGTGAGTGTGGGTCTGCCACATAATGCCAAGGGCTTTAGCCTCACTGTCTAATTTCAATTCGCATGAATCACAGAATTTACGTTCGTTTGAGTGAACGTTATGCAAGACATCGGATGAATTAGAATTAAATTTTCGTAGAGTAATGCCACCTGTACTTAACAATGTTTGAAGGTCTTTACGTTTTTCCAATGCAGCAGCAACGTTGTCTGCACCTGATAGTACGTCATCGACGTAAAATTCGTTAAGTAGCGTCTGACACGCGTAAGGAAAACGTTCTTTTTCATCATGAGCAAGAGTGCGAAGTACATTGATAGCAAGAAATGGCGCGCAATTGGTGCCGTAGGTAACAGTTCGTAAACGGTAGATGTTTGGTTCCTCTTCTGGCGTTTTACGCCAAATGATGCGTTGAAGGTCGGTATCTTTTGGATCTACAACAATTTGGCGGTACATTTTCTCGATGTCACCAGTAAAAGCGGTTCGATATCTTCGCCAGTTTAGCATAATGGACGCCAAATCGTTTTGTAGTTTCGGACCAATGTGCAAACAATCATTTAACGAAATGCCTGTACAGCCTTTCTTAGATGCATTGAACACCACTCTGAGTTTGGTAGTAGTGCTTGATTCTTTTAAAATCCCATGGTGAGGTAAATATGAAACATTTTGAGAAGAATCTTGGTATGAAACAACTTCCATAAGGCCAAGTGCCAAGTATTCATCTAGAAATTGATGATATAAATTTTTTAGTTTAGGATCTCGTTTGAGACGTTTTTCCATGTGTGGTAACAAAATCATAGCTTCGTTGCAAGTGGAGCTGAGCTGTGAGAGATCACAGTTTTCTTTGATAGGTAATCTAACTGAGTATCGACCGTCTGCTAAACGTTTTGTTGTACGCTTGAAATAGTCTAAGCAATACTTGTCGTCTTTTGTGAGCGTGGGAGGTGAAATAATTTCTTCGATCTCCCAGAATCTGCGAAGTGTTTGATCTAAATTAACTTTTGTGAAGTAGCAATCGTACGTTGCACCTACATTGATTGTAGTCTGTGACGGTAAGCCACCAAATAAAATCCAACCCAATTGCGTATTTTGGGCGACAACATTGGAAGTACTACTGCGCCTGGACTCGCCAAGAATAGCAGACGCGTAGTCAGCCGCGCTTAAGATTATGTCAATATTACCTGGAGTATTTGGTTTTGGATCAGCGAGATCCAACTCCCAAAAACTGCTTAAATGTTCAGCAGGAATTTTGACAGATGGGGTCAAATTTCCAACTCGTGGTAACACTAGAGCTACGCATTCTCTTTTGAATGTTGATTTTATTGAATGCAACGTAAATTGTACTATGCCCTCTGCCGTAGTAATTCTACCCCCACTAGCACCATTTATTGGTATTTGAACAGCAGTCCTTGGCAGTTGTAATCGCTGAGCAGCATATTCACTTATAAAGGTTGCTTCTGCACCACTGTCAAGCAATCACGTAATATAATATTATGACCAGCTCTTGATCGCGCTTCCACTAGCGCAGTTCCAAGCAAAACAGTGGGTAATTGAATATCTGAGGTAACGGCACAGTTGTTCATGAGGAGAGTCGTGTTTGAGGAAACGTGAGTTGGGGGAGGTGCAATATTTGTTTGCTCAGTTGTATTGCTGCTTTTCACGAAGTGTTCGTGTAAAAATGTATGATGTAAATTGTTGCACTTTTGACATCGTCGTTGAGACGTGCAATTTTTCAAATTATGTCCAGATCGCAGACAATTAATGCACAAATGAGCCTTTTCTATGAAATGATAGCGTTCAGTTGGTAATCGTTTGCGAAATTCACTGCAAAACATCAGTATGTGCTTTCCTGAACATTCAGGGCAGCGTAGAGTAGTCGTATGATATCCGCGTACTGGTTGTACACGTTTGGGACTTAATTGGGATGTAACCTTTTGATCCGGTTTTAAGTCTCCGAAGCAATGAATCATCTCGAGAGATTGAGTGCGAGACTCTAAGAAACGAATTAGTTCTTGAAATGTTGGAATTTCAGAGTTTGATTTGAGGGAAAGTTCCCAGGCCTTTCGTGTAGCTGCATCCAGTTTTTGCGTTGTGGCAAAAACCAGCCAATCATCCCAATGTTGAACTGAACGCTGAAGTTGCTCTAATGCGCGTACCGCGGAAGAAATCCCATCAAGCAGTGTTCTGAGCTTAGATGCACTTTCTTTTGAGATTGCGGCAAGATTAGTGATTTCAGTTAAATGTGCATTGATGATTATTCTCTTATTGTCATACTTGCGCTCTAGCAGTTCCCATGCTATTTTAAAATTAGCTTCAGTGGTTGCAATATTGTCTAAGGCATGACGAGCGTCTCCAATAAGACTGTCTTTCAAGTATTGAAGACGTTGAGTATTGGTCAGGGAGCTGTTGGCCGTAACGATAGAGTTAAAAAGATCTTTAAATGGATACCAGCTTGAATATGTTCCATTAAATGGAGGGATTTTGATGCGTGGTAAGTTTGATGACGCAGCGACCAGTGTGGTTTGATCGAGGTGCGCCGTTGTGCATGGATCAGTTTTATGGGAGCCTGGAACAATTTCAATTAAATCATTTAACTCACCCATTGTTTCGGCATATGTGCACTCTACATTATCGTAGTCGTCTGCATCAAAAAATACCTTTCTAGCCGCTTCATCAGTGTCGTCCACCACCAGATCGTCGTGTACTGATATATATTTACTCCAATATTGTTCTAGCAAACTTTTTCGCGATGTCAGAAAACCTTTAGTTTGTTTGTTTTTTGCAGTCTTACGTGTATTTGTGGAAAAGTTAAATATAGCTAATTTATATTGTCGTAATTGTTCAATTTTCTTTTCCATCTTGAAAAAGGGATGTTAACACTGTTCAACAATTCGAGCATAAATTGCTTTGCGTTGCCAAGTAAAATGTCAAACGAAGGTAATTAATTACGGTTATGTTGAGTCTTTGCTGCTTCAACCGACGGTGACGTCAACGACAACACAACTGACCACGCTATAGAATGAGGTTATAGTGTAATATACAGATCACACGATAGTGCCGTTTTCATGAATAGCGTTATTTGCACAATGCTTCGGTAGCGAAGTTCTCTAAATGCAACGGCAAACGATTCGAACAGAGAGTTTACGATGTCAACTTCGTATGAGCAACTACACGGCAGCACACCGGCAGCGAAATAATGCGCGATATGAATCGAACACAATATTTTTTTGAGGTTATCTGTAACCTTGAACGTAGCAGAAAAGCCTGCTCTTTTCGTTTTTTAATGCAATTATTTGTCTACTGGAGACATCTTTGTACATATTCAATTATTTGTTTTTTCTCACGCGAAATGTTAATAATAAATTTCACTAATTGCGCGCTGCGACGTTTCAACTAGTGAATCAACGATAGTAAATTTCGCTGCTTGCGTAAGCGCAGGTTGCTTAGCATAGGATCGATATCGAAGAGCTTCGCGTTGTACGAGCGCAAGTTATAGTTTTGCAAACTTATTTCAACCTAGGATTCAACTGGTGAACCTATTCTAGGATTGTATCATAATTCGGATAGGACACAAAGAGTTGGATTAAGTTTGTGTTGTGTTCGACATGCGACCTAAGAGCGACGTTTTGTTGTTGCTTGCGATGCACTGGAGTTCAGCCGGTGAACTAACAGCGTGCTGGCCGCTATTTGTGCAAGGCACAAGGATTTTTTTTGAAAATACTTATATTTCGTTCGACAGGCGAACAAGTAGCGAATTTCGTTAATTACGCGACCCAATGATTCAGCAGGTGAATCGACAGCAGCACGTTTCGCTGCTTGCTTTGACTGCGAGAGCACTGCGATATGTGCCAGGCACGAGGTTTAGATTGAGGTTAAGTCGAATCTAAAGACTTTTGTGCGAGTTCTTTTATTTAAATACGCACAAATAAAGTACACACGTTTGATCAAATGACAATGTAGAGCGTTCTAGTTAAGAATTAATTTTATTTGCGATTGTTGAAAGAACCGAGCAAAAGTACAAATATTAATTTAACACGAATTCCGAATTATTGCTTTTAAGATTCGCGAGTGACCGCAGTTCCCCGCAACGGATGCCAATGTTTCGAATAAAACAAAAATCGCGTTAGTTTTAATTCAAATCTTTATTTAAAACTATTCCAATCTAAACTTTTCACTGTTACAAAGAGACGGTGTTCGCACGTTGTCAAAAGAATGACTCCAAAACTCGACTGCCCCAAATGCCAAAAAAACAGGGTTGCCTTTTCAGTTTTATTTTCAGGGCTGCGGCATACAATTTTGAACACATGCTAATTTAGATATAACATGCTAAATAAATGTAAAACATGTATATTTGAGTTTAGATACGTTATAACATGCTAATTTAGATATAACATGCTAAATAAATGTAAAACATGTATATTTGAGATTAGATACGTTATAACATGCTAATTTAGATATAACATGCTAAATAAATGTAAAACATGTATATTTGAGTTTAGATAAGTTATAACATGCTAATTTAGATATAACATGCTGAATAAATGTAAAACATGTATATTCGAGTTTAGATAAGTTATAACATGCTAATTTAGATATAACAAGCTAAATAAATGTAAAACATGTATATTTGAGTTTAGATAAGTTATAACATGAGCATGTTATACTAATTTAGATATAACATGCTAAATAAATGTAAAACATGTTATTTGAGTTTAGATAAGTTATAACATGCTAATTTCGATATAACATGCAACATACATGTAAAACATGTATATTTGAGCTTAGATAAGTTATAACTTGCTAATTTAGATATAACATGCTACATAAATGTAAAACATGTGTATTTGAAATTAGATAAGTTATAACATATAACATTTTAAATAAATGTATATTTGAGTTTAGATAAGTTATAACATGCTAATTTAGATATAACATACCACATAAATGTAAAACATGTATATTTGAGTTTAGATATGTTAAAAACATGTATATTTGAGTTGAGATAAGTTATAACATGCTAATTTAGATATAACATGCTAAATAAATGTAAAACATGTATATTTAAGTTTATATAAGTTATAACATGCTAATTTAGATATAACATGCTAAATAAATGTAAAGCATGTATATTTGAGTTTAGATACGTTATAACATGCTAATTTAGATATAACATGCAAAATAAATGTAAAACATGTATATTTCAGTTTAGATAAGTTATAACATGCTAATTTAGATATAATATGCTAAATAAATGTAAAACATGTATATTCGAGTTTAGATAAGTTATAACATGCTAATTTAGATATAACAAGCTAAATAAATGTAAAACATGTATATTCGAGCTTAGATAAGTTATAACATGACCATGTTATAACTAATTTAGATATAACATGCTACATACATGTAAATCATGTATATTTGAGTTAAGATATGTTAAAAACATGTATATTTGAGTTGAGATAAGTTATAACATGCTAATTTAGATATAACATGGTAAATAAATGAAAAACATGTCTATTTGAGTTTATATAAGTTATAACATGCTAATTTAGATATAACATGCTTAATAAATGTAAAACATGTATATTTGAGTTTAGATAAGTTATAACTTGCTAATTTAGATATAACATGCTACATAAATGTAAAACATGTATATTTGAGTTTAGATAAGTTATAACATGCTAATTTAGATATAACATGCAAAATAAATGTAAAACATGTATATTTGAGTTATAACATGCTAATTTAGATATAACATGCTAAATAAATGTAAAACATGTTATTTGAGTTTATATAAGTTATAACATGCTAATTTAGATATAACATGCTAAATAAAAGTAAAGCATGTATATTTGAGTTTAGATACGTTATAACATGCTAATTTAGATATAACATGCTAAATAAATGTAAAACATGTATATTTGAGTTTAGATAAGTTATAACATGCTAATTTAGATATAACATGCTAAATAAATGTAAAACATGTATATTCGAGTTTAGATAAGTTATAACATGCTAATTTAGATATAACATGGTAAATAAATGTAAAACATGTCTATTTGAGTTTATATAAGTTATAACATGCTAATTTAGATATAACATGGTAAATAAATGTAAAACATGTATATTTGAGTTTAGATAAGTTATAACATGCTAATTTAGATATAACATGCTAAATAAATGTAAAACATGTATATTTGAGTTTAGATAAGTTATAACATGCTAATTTAGATATAACATGCTAAATAAATGTAAAACATGTATATTCGAGTTTAGATAAGTTATAACATGCTAATTTAGATATAACATGGTAAATAAATGTAAAACATGTATATTTGAGTTTAGATAAGTTATAACATGCTAATTTAGATATAACATGCTAAATAAATGTAAAACATGTATATTTGAGTTTCTATAACATGAGCATGTTATAACTAATTTAGAAATGCTACATAAATGTAAAACATGTATATTTCAGTTTAGATAAGTTATAACTTGCTAATTTAGATATAACATGCTACATAAATGTAAAACATGTATATTTGAGTTTAGATAAGTTATAACATGCTAATTTAGATATAACATGGTAAATAAATGTAAAACATGTATATTTGAGTTTAGATAAGTTATAACATGCTAATTTAGATATAACATGCTAAATAAATGTAAAACATGTATATTTGAGTTTAGATAAGTTATAACATGCTAATTTAGATATAACATGCTAAATAAATGTAAAACATGTATATTTGAGTTTCTATAACATGAGCATGTTATAACTAATTTAGAAATGCTACATAAATGTAAAACATGTATATTTCAGTTTAGATAAGTTATAACTTGCTAATTTAGATATAACATGCTACATAAATGTAAAACATGTATATTTGAGTTTAGATAAGTTATAACATGCTAATTTAGATATAACATGGTAAATAAATGTAAAACATGTATATTTGAGTTTAGATAAGTTATAACATGCTAATTTAGATATAACATGCTAAATAAATGTAAAACATGTATATTTGAGTTTAGATAAGTTATAACATGCTAATTTAGATATAACATGCTAAATAAATGTAAAACATGTATATTCGAGTTTAGATAAGTTATAACATGCTAATTTAGATATAACATGGTAAATAAATGTAAAACATGTCTATTTGAGTTTATATAAGTTATAACATGCTAATTTAGATATAACATGCTAAATAAATGTAAAACATGTATATTTGAGTTTAGATAAGTTATAACATGCTAATTTAGATATAACATGCTAAATAAATGTAAAGCATGTATATTTGAGTTTACATACGTTATAACATGCTAATTTAGATATAACATGGTAAATAAATGTAAAACATGTATATTTGAGTTTAGATAAGTTATAACATGCTAATTTAGATATAACATGCTAAATAAATGTAAAACATGTATATTTGAGTTTCTATAACATGAGCATGTTATAACTAATTTAGAAATGCTACATAAATGTAAAACATGTATATTTCAGTTTAGATAAGTTATAACTTGCTAATTTAGATATAACATGCTACATAAATGTAAAACATGTATATTTGAGTTTAGATAAGTTATAACATGCTAATTTAGATATAACATGGTAAATAAATGTAAAACATGTATATTTGAGTTTAGATAAGTTATAACATGCTAATTTAGATATAACATGCTAAATAAATGTAAAACATGTATATTTGAGTTTAGATAAGTTATAACATGCTAATTTAGATATAACATGCTAAATAAATGTAAAACATGTATATTCGAGTTTAGATAAGTTATAACATGCTAATTTAGATATAACATGGTAAATAAATGTAAAACATGTCTATTTGAGTTTATATAAGTTATAACATGCTAATTTAGATATAACATGGTAAATAAATGTAAAACATGTATATTTGAGTTTCTATAACATGAGCATGTTATAACTAATTTAGAAATGCTACATAAATGTAAAACATGTATATTTCAGTTTAGATAAGTTATAACTTGCTAATTTAGATATAACATGCTACATAAATGTAAAACATGTATATTTGAGTTTAGATAAGTTATAACATGCTAATTTAGATATAACATGCAAAATAAATGTAAAACATGTATATTTGAGTTATAACATGCTAATTTAGATATAACATGCTAAATAAATGTAAAACATGTTATTTGAGTTTATATAAGTTATAACATGCTAATTTAGATATAACATGCTAAATAAAAGTAAAGCATGTATATTTGAGTTTAGATACGTTATAACATGCTAATTTAGATATAACATGCTAAATAAATGTAAAACATGAATATTTGAGTTTATATAAGTTATAACATGCTAATTTAGAATGCTAATTTAGATATAACATGCTAAATAAATGTAAAGCATGTATATTTGAGTTTACATACGTTATAACATGCTAATTTAGATATAACATGGTAAATAAATGTAAAACATGTATATTTGAGTTTAGATAAGTTATAACATGCTAATTTAGATATAACATGCTAAATAAATGTAAAACATGTATATTCGAGTTTAGATAAGTTATAACATGCTAATTTAGATATAACAAGCTAAATAAATGTAAAACATGTATATTCGAGTTTAGATAAGTTATAACATGAGCATGTTATAACTAATTTAGATATAACATGCTACATACATGTAAATCATGTATATTTGAGTTAAGATATGTTAAAAACATGTATATTTGAGTTGAGATAAGTTATAACATGCTAATTAAGATATAACATGCTAAATAAATGTAAAACATGTCTATTTGAGTTTATATAAGTTATAACATGCTAATTTAGATATAACATGGTAAATAAATGTAAAACATGTATATTTGAGTTTCTATAACATGAGCATGTTATAACTAATTTAGAAATGCTACATAAATGTAAAACATGTATATTTCAGTTTAGATAAGTTATAACTTGCTAATTTAGATATAACATGCTACATAAATGTAAAACATGTTTATTTGAGTTTAGATAAGTTATAACATGCTAATTTAGATAAAACATGTATATTTGTGTTTAGATAAGTTATAACATGCTAATTTAGATATAAAATGCTTCATAAATGTAAAACATGAATATTTAAGTTTAGATAAGTTATAAACATGCTAAATATATTTAAAACATGTTATTTGAGTTTACATAAGTTATAACATGCTAATTTAGATATAACATTCTAAATAAATGTAAAGCATGTTTATTTGAGTTTAGATACGTTATAACATGCTAATTTAGATATAACATGCCACATAAATGTAAAAAATGTGTATTTGAAATAAGATAAGTTATAACATATAACATTTTAAATAAATGTATATTTGAGTTTAGATAAGTTATAACATGCTAATTTAGATATAACAAGCTAAATAAATGTAAAACATGTATATTTGAGTTTAGATATGTTAAAAACATGTATATTTGAGTTGAGATACGTTATAACATGCTAATTTAGATATAACATGCTAAATAAATGTTAAACATGTATATTTAAGTTTATATAAGTTATAACATGCTAATTTAGATATAACATGCTAAATAAATGTAAAGCATGTATATTTGAGTTTAGATACGTTATAACATTCTAATTTAGATATAACATGCTAAATAAATGTAAAACATGTATATTCGAGTTTAGATAAGTTATAACATGCTAATTTAGACATAAAATGTTAAATAAATGTAAAACATGTATATTTAAGTTTAGATAAGTTATCACTTGCTAATTTAGATATAACATGCCACATACATGTAAATCATGTATATTTGAGTTTAGATAAGTTATAACATGCAAATTTAGATATAACATGCTAAATATATTTAAAACATGTTATTTGAGTTTACATAAGTTATAACATGCTAATTTAGATATAACATTCTAAATAAATGTAAAGCATGTATATTTGAGTTTAGATACGTTATAACATGCTAATTTAGATATAACATGCAACATACATGTAAAACATGTATATTTGAGCTTAGATAAGCTATAACTTGCTAATTTAGATATAACATGCCACATAAATGTAAAACATGTGTATTTGAAATAAGATAAGTTATAACATATAACATTTTAAATAAATGTATATTTGAGTTTAGATACGTTATAACATGCTAATTTAGATATAACATGCCACATAAATGTAAAAAATGTGTATTTGAAATAAGATAAGTTATAACATATAACATTTTAAATAAATGTATATTTGAGTTTAGATAAGTTATAACATGCTAATTTAGATATAACAAGCTAAATAAATGTAAAACATGTATATTTGAGTTTAGATATGTTAAAAACATGTATATTTGAGTTGAGATACGTTATAACATGCTAATTTAGATATAACATGCTAAATAAATGTTAAACATGTATATTTAAGTTTATATAAGTTATAACATGCTAATTTAGATATAACATGCTAAATAAATGTAAAGCATGTATATTTGAGTTTAGATACGTTATAACATGCTAATTTAGATATAACATGCTAAATAAATGTAAAACATGTATATTCGAGTTTAGATAAGTTATAACATGCTAATTTAGACATAAAATGTTAAATAAATGTAAAACATGTATATTTAAGTTTAGATAAGTTATAACTTGCTAATTTAGATATAACATGCCACATACATGTAAATCATGTATATTTGAGTTTAGATAAGTTATAACATGCAAATTTAGATATAACATGCTAAATATATTTAAAACATGTTATTTGAGTTTACATAAGTTATAACATGCTAATTTAGATATAACATTCTAAATAAATGTAAAGCATGTATATTTGAGTTTAGATACGTTATAACATGCTAATTTAGATATAACATGCAACATACATGTAAAACATGTATATTTGAGCTTAGATAAGCTATAACTTGCTAATTTAGATATAACATGCCACATAAATGTAAAACATGTGTATTTGAAATAAGATAAGTTATAACATATAACATTTTAAATAAATGTATATTTGAGTTTAGATAAGTTATAACATGCTAATTTAGATATAACAAGCTAAATAAATGTAAAACATGTATATTTGAGTTTAGATACGTTATAACATGCTAATTTAGATATAACATGCTAAATATATGTAAAACATGTATATTTGAGTTTAGATAAGTTATGACATGCTAATTTAGATATAACTTGCTAAATAAATGTAAAACATGTATATTCGAGTTTAGATAAGTTATAACATGCTAATTTAGATATAACATGCTAAATAATATGAAAAAACTTGTATATTTGAGTTTAGATAAGTTATAACATGCTAATTTAGATATAACAAGCTAAATGAATGTAAAACATGTATATTCGAGTTTAGATAAGTTATAACATGCTAATTTAGATATAACATGCTAAATAAATGAAAAAACTTGTATATTTGAGTTTAGATAAGTTATAACATGCTAATTTAGATATAACAAGCTAAATGAATGTAAAACATGTATATTTGAGTTTAGATACGTTATAACATGCTAAGTTAGATATAACATGCTAAATATATGTAAAACATGTATATTTGAGTTTAGATAAGTTATGACATGCTAATTTAGATATAACTTGCTAAATAAATGTAAAACATGTATATTCGAGTTTAGAAAGTTATAACATGCTAATTTAGATATAACATGCTAAATAAATGTGAAACATGTATATTCGAGTTTAGATAAGTTATAACATGAGCATGTTATAACTAATTTAGATATAACATGCTAAATAAATGTAAAACATGTTATTTGAGTTTAGATAAGTTATAACATGCTAATTTCGATATAACATGCAACATACATGTAAAACATGTATATTTGAGTTTAGATAAGTTATAACTTGCTAATTTAGATATAACATGCTACAGAAATGTAAAACATGTGTATTTGAAATTAGATAAGTTATAACATATAACATTTTAAATAAATGTATATTTGAGTTTAGATAAGTTATAACATGCTAATTTAGATATAACATACCACATAAATGTAAAACATGTATATTTGGGTTTAGATATGTTAAAAACATGTATATTTGAGTTGAGATAAGTTATAACATGCTAATTTAGATATAACATGCTAAATAAATGTAAAACATGTATATTTAAGTTTATATAAGTTATAACATGCTAATTTAGATATAACATGCTAAACAAATGTAAAGCATGTATATTTGAGTTTAGATACGTTATAACATGCTCATTTAGATATAACATGCTAAATAAATGTAAAACATGTATATTTGAGTTTAGATAAGTTATAACATGCTAATTTAGATATAACATGCTAAATAAATGTAAAACATGTATATTCGAGTTTAGATAAGTTATAACATGCTAATTTAGATATAACAAGCTAAATAAATGTAAAACATGTATATTCGAGTTTAGATAAGTTATAAAATGAGCATGTTATAACTAATTTAGATATAACATGCTACATACATGTAAATCATGTATATTTGAGTTAAGATATGTTAAAAACATGTATATTTGAGTTAAGACAAGTTATAACATGCTAATTTAGATATAACATGCTAAATAAATGTAAAACATATATATTTGAGTTTAAATAAGTTATAACATGCTAATTTCGATATAACATGCTTCATAAATGTAAAACATGTATATTTGTGTTTAGATAAGTTATAACATGCTAATTTAGATATAAAATGCTTCATAAATGTAAAACATGAATATTTAAGTTTAGATAAGTTATAAACATGCTAAATATATTTAAAACATGTTATTTGAGTTTACATAAGTTATAACATGCTAATTTAGATATAACATTCTAAATAAATGTAAAGCATGTTTATTTGAGTTTAGATACGTTATAACATGCTAATTTAGATATATCATGCAACATACATGTAAAACATGTATATTTGAGCTTAGATAAGTTATAACTTGCTAATTTAGATATAACATGCCACATAAATGTAAAAAATGTGTATTTGAAATAAGATAAGTTATAACATATAACATTTTAAATAAATGTATATTTGAGTTTAGATAAGTTATAACATGCTAATTTAGATATAACAAGCTAAATAAATGTAAAACATGTATATTTGAGTTTAGATATGTTAAAAACATGTATATTTCAGTTGAGATACGTTATAACATGCTAATTTAGATATAACATGCTAAATAAATGTTAAACATGTATATTTAAGTTTATATAAGTTATAACATGCTAATTTAGATATAACATGCTAAATAAATGTAAAGCATGTATATTTGAGTTTAGATACGTTATACCATGCTAATTTAGATATAACATGCTAAATAAATGTAAAACATGTATATTCGAGTTTAGATAAGTTATAACATGCTAATTTAGACATAAAATGTTAAATAAATGTAAAACATGTATATTTAAGTTTAGATAAGTTTTAACATGCTAATTTAGATACAACATGCTAAACAAATGTAAAGCATGTATATTTGAGTTTAGATACGTTATAACATGCTAATTTAGATATATCATGCAACATACATGTAAAACATATATATTTGAGCTTAGATAAGTTATAACTTGCTAATTTAGATATAACATGCCACATAAATGTAAAAAATGTGTATTTGAAATAAGATAAGTTATAACATATAACATTTTAAATAAATGTATATTCGAGTTTAGATAAGTTATAACATGCTAATTTAGACATAAAATGTTAAATAAATGTAAAACATGTATATTTAAGTTTAGATAAGTTATAACTTGCTAATTTAGATATAACATGCCACATACATGTAAATCATGTATATTTGAGTTTAGATAAGTTATAATATGCTAATTTAGATATAACATGCTAAATATATTTAAAACATGTTATTTGAGTTTACATAAGTTATAACATGCTAATTTAGATATAACATTCTAAATAAATGTAAAGCATGTATATTTGAGTTTAGATACGTTATAACATGCTAATTTAGATATAACATGCAACATACATGTAAAACATGTATATTTGAGCTTAGATAAGCTATAACTTGCTAATTTAGATATAACATGCCACATAAATGTAAAACATGTGTATTTGAAATAAGATAAGTTATAACATATAACATTTTAAATAAATGTATATTTGAGTTTAGATAAGTTATAACATGCTAATTTAGATATAACATACCACATAAATGTAAAACATGTATATTTGAGTTTAGATATGTTAAAAACATGTATATTTGAGTTGAGATACGTTATAACATGCTAAATAAATGTTAAACATGTATATTTAAGTTTATATAAGTTATAACATGCTAATTTAGATATAACATGCTAAATAAATGTAAGGCATGTATATTTGAGTTTAGATACGTTATAACATGCTAATTTAGATATAACATGCTAAATAAATGTAAAACATGTTATATTTGAGTTTAGATAAGTTATAACATGCTAATTTAGACATCAAATGCTAAATAAATGTAAAACATGTATATTTGAGCTTAGATAAGTTATAACTTGCTAATTTAGATATAACATGCCACATACATGCAAATCATGTATATTTGAGTTTAGATAAGTTATAACATGCTAATTTAGATATAACATGCTAAATATATTTAAAACATGTTATTTGAGTTTACATAAGTTATAACATGCTAATTTAGATATAACATTCTAAATAAATGTAAAGCATGTATATTTGAGTTTAGATACGTTATAACATGCTAATTTAGATATAACATGCAACATACATGTAAAACATGTATATTTGAGCTTAGATAAGCTATAACTTGCTAATTTATATATAACATGCTACATAAATGTAAAACATGTGTATTTGAAATAAGATAAGTTATAACATATAACATTTTAAATAAATGTATATTTGAGTTTAGATAAGTTATAACATGCTAATTTAGATATAACATACCACATAAATGTAAAACATGTATATTTGAGTTTAGATATGTTAAAAACATGTATATTTGAGTTGAGATACGTTATAAGATGCTAATTTAGATATAACATGCTAAATAAATGTTAAACATGTATATTTAAGTTTATATAAGTTATAACATGCTAATTTAGATATAACATTCTAAATAAATGTAAAGCATGTATATTTGAGTTTAGATACGTTATAACATGCTAATTTAGATATAACATGCTAAATAAATGTAAAACATGTATATTCGAGTTTAGATAAGTTATAACATGCTAATTTAGACATAAAATGTTAAATAAATGTAAAACATGTATATTTAAGTTCAGATAAGTTATAACTTGCTAATTTAGATATAACATGCCAAATACATGTAAATCATGTATATTTGAGTTTAGATAAGTTATAACATGCTAATTTAGATATAACATGCTAAATATATTTAAAACATGTTATTTGAGTTTACATAAGTTATAACATGCTAATTTAGATATAACATTCTAAATAAATGTAAAGCATGTATATTTGAGTTTAGATACGTTATAACATGCTAATTTAGATATAACATGCAACATACATGTAAAACATGTATATTTGAGCTTAGATAAGCTATAACTTGCTAATTTATATATAACATGCTACATAAATGTAAAACATGTGTATTTGAAATAAGATAAGTTATAACATATGACATTTTAAATAAATGTATATTTGAGTTTAGATAAGTTATAACATGCTAATTTAGATATAACATACCACATAAATGTAAAACATGTATATTTGAGTTTAGATATGTTAAAAACATGTATATTTGAGTTGAGATACGTTATAACATGCTAATTTAGATATAACATGCTAAATAAATGTTAAACATGTATATTTAAGTTTATATAAGTTATAACATGCTAATTTAGATATAACATGCTCAATAAATATATATGTAAAACATGTTATATTTGAGTTGAGATAAGTTATAACATGCTAATTTAGACATAAAATGCTAAATAAATGTAAAACATGTATATTTAAGTCTAGATAAGTTATAACTTGCTAATTTAGATATAACATGCCACATACATGTAAATCATGTGTATTTGAGTTTAGATAAGTTATAACATGCTAATTTAGATATAACATGCTAAATAAATGTAAAACATGTATATTCGAGTTTAGATAAGTTATAACATTCTAATTTAGATATAACAAGCTAAATAAATGTAAAACATGTATATTTGAGTTTAGATACGTTATAACATGCTAATTTAGATATAACATGCTAAATAAATGTAAAACATGTATATTTAAGTCTAGATAAGTTATAACTTGCTAATTTAGATATAACATGCCACATACATGTAAATCATGTATATTTGAGTTTAGATAAGTTATAACATGCTAATTTAGATATAACATGCTAAATAAATGTAAAACATGTATATTCGAGTTTAGATAAGTTATAACATTCTAATTTAGATATAACAAGCTAAATAAATGTAAAACATGTATATTTGAGTTTAGATAAGTTATAACATGCTAATTTAGACATAAAATGCTAAATAAATGTAAAACATGTATATTTAAGTCTAGATAAGTTATAACTTGCTAATTTAGATGTAACATGCCACATACATGTAAATCATGTATATTTGAGTTTAGATAAGTTATAACATGCTAATTTAGATATAACATGCTAAATAAATGTAAAACATGTATATTCGAGTTTAGATAAGTTATAACATTCTAATTTAGATATAACATGCTAAATAAATGTAAAACATGTTATATTTGAGTTTAGATAAGTTATAACATGCTAATTTAGACATAAAATGCTAAATAAATGTAAAACATGTATATTTAAGTCTAGATAAGTTATAACTTGCTAATTTAGATATAACATGCCACATACATGTAAATCATGTATATTTGAGTTTAGATAAGTTATAACATGCTAATTTAGATATAACATGCTAAATAAATGTTAAATATGTATATTTAAGTTTATATAAGTTATAACATGCTAATTTAGATATAACATACCACATAAATGTAAAACATGTATATTTGAGTTTAGATATGTTAAAAACATGTATATTTGAGTTGAGATACGTTATAACATGCTAATTTAGATATAACATGCTAAATAAATGTAAAACATGTTATATTTGAGTTTAGATAAGTTATAACATGCTAATTTAGACATAAAATGTTAAATAAATGTAAAACATGTATATTTAAGTCTAGATAAGTTATAACATGCTAATTTAGATATAACATGCAACATACATGTAAAACATGTATATTTGAGCTTAGATAAGTTATAACTTGCTAATTTAGATATCACATGCTACATAAATGTAAAACATGTGTATTTGCAATTAGATAAGTTATAACATATAACATTTTAAATAAATGTATATTTGAGTTTAGATAAGTTATAACATGCTAATTTAGATATAACATGCTAAATAAATGTAAAGCATGTATATTTGAGTTTAGATACGTTATAACATGCTAATTTAGATATAACAAGCTAAATAAATGTAAAGCATGTATATTTGAGTTTAGATACGTTATAACATGCTAATTTAGATATTACATGCTAAATAAATGTAAAACATGTATATTTGAGTTTAGATAAGTTATAACATGCTAATTTAGATATAACATGTTAAATAAATGTAAAACATGTATATTCGAGTTTAGATAAGTTATAACATTCTAATTTAGATATAACCAGCTAAATAAATGTAAAACATGTATATTTGAGTTTAGATACGTTATAACATGCTAATTTAGATACAACATTCTAAATAAATGTAAAACATGTATATTCGAGTTTAGATAAGTTATAACATTCTAATTTAGATATAACAAGCTAAATAAATGTAAAACATGTATATTTGAGTTTAGATACGTTATAACATGCTAATTTAGATATAACATGCTAAATAAATGTAAAACATGTATATTTGAGTTTAGATAAGTTATAACATGCTAATTTAGATATAACATGCAACATACATGTAAAACATATATATTTGAGCTTAGATAAGTTATAACTTGCTAATTTAGATATCACATGCTACATAAATGTAAAACAAGTGTATTTGAAATTAGATAAGTTATAACATATAACATTTTAAATAAATGTATATTTGAGTTTAGATAAGTTATAACATGCTAATTTAGATATAACATACCACATAAATGTAAAACATGTATATTTGAGTTTAGATATGTTAAAAACATGTATATTTGAGTTGAGATAAGTTATAATATGCTAATTTAGATATAACATGCTAAATACTCAAATATACATGTTTTACATTTATTTAGCATGTTATATCTAAATTAGTTATAACATGCTCATGTTATAACTTATCTAAACTCGAATATACATGTTTTACATTTATTTAGCTTGTTATATCTAAATTAGCATGTTATAACTTATCTAAACTCGAATATACATGCTTTACATTTATTTAGCATGTTCTATCTAAATTAGCATGTTATAACTTATCTAAACTCGAATATACATGTTTTACATTTATTTAGCATGTTATATTTAAATTAGCATGTTATAACGTATCTAAACTCAAATATACATGTTTTACATTTATTTAGCATGTTATATCTAAATTAGCAAGTTATAACTTATCTAAACTCAAATATACATTTATTTAAAATGTTATATGTTATAACTTATCTAATTTCAAATACACTTGTTTTACATTTATGTAGCATGTGATATCTAAATTAGCAAGTTATAACTTATCTAAGCTCAAATATATATGTTTTACATGTATGTTGCATGTTATATCTAAATTAGCATGTTATAACTTATCTAAACTTAAATATACATGTATGAATAATATCTGACCAATATATTTGATTTTATAAATTGAAAAGGTTTTTTCTTTGTTGAAAAACAGGCTGTTAGGTCAATTTAGATTTTATGAATAAAACAATGTTAAATTCATTTGTTCACCCGACGATTCGCTTATGGGTTTTAATAATAGGATAACATAAGCCGATGTAAACCATAACAGACATACGACAGCACTAGCTAAACATATGGATGAAAATGAACACACAGCTGATTTTGACAACATTACAATACTGGACAGAGAAAAAAGAGAAAACATTAGATACACTCTAGAGAGCCTACGAATTAGACAACATTACAAAACAGCAATGAACATAAAAGAAGATTTTGACAAAATTAGTCTCAGTTACAGTGTGGTGCTATAAAGCTTATATTCAAATTACTAATTTTTGTTATTTTAATTTTTAATTTAATATTTTTGTAAATTCAAATAATGTTTTTCTTGCTGTAAGTTTTTGATATTAACCAAAAATTTGTACCTATATGAATGTTTTTTAATGTAAATTTTCGTTAACAGTGTGATGTAAATATTCAATAAAGAATTTTGACATACCCCTGAGGATGCTTAAAACCCATAAGCGAAACGTCGGGTGAACAAATGAATTTAACATTGTTTTATTCATAAAATCTAAATTGACCTAACAGCCTGTTTTTCAACAAAGAAAAAACCTTTTCAATTTATAAAATCAAATATATTGGTCAGATATTATTCATATATAAAATAAACGGCGGGCCTGCCGAGAAAACAAAATTCAACAATTGAAAATTAAAACTCACATCAACAAAAATGAAGAACTTCTTTGAACACATCAAATACAAATACAACATACACACATGTACCACACTGAAACATTTCTGCAGACAAATGAGAAAAAAAAGCTAAACTCACGGAGCGCCTTAAGTTTCTACTCTCTTGTAGAAAATTTGGGATCATTCCCCTACACATTAGTAACACAACAAAAAATAACAAAACCACCATTCCCGCGTCATCGCTAAAGCGAGACCTAGAAAAAACTTTATTCAACTATCACAAAAAACTTTTAAATTTAGAAATTGCACAAACTAACATAGACATCAAAAATACAAAACAATATATTTTTCATATAGAAATAGAGCTAAAGAAAACATTAAGCAAACCAGAATTTGAATCTTTTAAGAAGACACAACGATTAGCAACTGAGCGTGTGAGAGAAACAATACAACACATACAACAATCTAAATTGGAAAAATTGACAAACGCAAAATTTAAAGAGTTCAACATCATTTACAACAAAGACTGGCTTATAAACAAAACAAAAGTCGAATTTCCTGACACAAGCAAGTGGCTTCTCTCTCTGGGAAAAAAGTTTTGTCTACCGACACACAAAGCCAACGTTTCACCTATACATCTCATAGCAGACATGGAGCAGTATATTCAAAAAATGGAAGATGAAAACAAAAAAGAGGTGACCAGATTAAAATTTGCCCATAATATTTTGGATTTTAAAAGAAGGCGGGGAACAACACCAAAAGAAAAATTTATTTTACAAATATACAAGACGACAAAAAATCTAATCAACAAACACAAGGACACAATAATTGTAACCACATCAGACAAAGGCAACAAAACTGTAATCATGTACAAAGAAGAATACGACCTAAAAATGAGCAAACTTCTGGAAGACAAAACCATATACAAAACGATTCGCACGGATCCCTCACAGAAATTGCAAAAAACGAACAACCACATAGTAAACGCCTTATACAAGGACAAACACATAGATTTAAAAACAAAATTTATTCTATCATGCTCAGCCAGCAATGCACCCAGGCTCTATGGCCTCCCAAAAGTGCATAAACAAGAAATGCCACTCAGGCCTATATCCTCGTCTGTCAGTGTTTCCTGCTACAAACTAGCAAGATATGCAGGTGGCATATTAAAGCACATAATATCAACAGATTTGAACATCAAAAACACTCAAGAACTACAAAATAAAATGAAAAACATAACACTCAATACCAATGAAAGGCTATTTTCTTTTGATGCAATTTCACTTTTTTCAAATATTCCAACAACCCTGGCAATAAAACTAATAATGAAACAGTGGACGATAATTGAAGGACACACAACAATACAAAAGAATACTTTTTTAACAATATTGAAATTTTGCTTGCAAGAAAACAATTATTTTCAATACAAAAACAAATTGTACAAACAGACCTTTGGCATGCCGATGGGAAACCCTTTATCACCGACAATCGCAGACATCGTATTAGATGATCTTTTAAAATGTGCAATAGACGAACTACAAAATTTAGGAATCAAATTCAAATTTATAGTCAAATATGTTGATGACATTTTTGCAATAATAGACAAAGACCACCTGACCACGATTTTAACGACACTCAACGGATATCACAACAAATTACAATTCACACATGAGGAGGAACAAAACAACACGTTACCGTACTTAAACACTACAATTCATAGAAGAAATAGTCATATAATCTTTAACTGGTATACGAAGCCAGCAGCATCAGGAAGAATAATTAATTTTAATTCAACGCAGTCCTTTAAACAAAAACGCAATACTGCAAGCAATATGATAAAAACAGTACTAACAATCAGCGACAAAACTTTTCGGTCAGAAAACATTAGTAAAATCAGAAATATTTTATACTGCAATAACTATCCTAAAAAACTTACGGAACATTTAATAAAATATAATACAATCCATGATAACATAACACAACAGAATTCAACATTAAGCACCACAACATCTGGCCACCCTAAACACTTTTTTGCGATTCCATACATACCTACACTTACAGACGACATAACCCTTAAACATTTTAAAACATATGACACAGCTTTTGCCTTTAAATCAAACCAAACGATCTCAACGTTATTTACAAAAACAAAAGACAAAACAGAAAAATTTCAGCAACATAACGTAGTGTACAAAATAGAATGTAAAGGCAAAGAAGGAGAAACATGTAACAGAGTTTATATAGGAACAACAAAACGAACACTGGGAACACGAATAGGAGAACATAAAGCCGATGTAAACCATAACAGACATACGACAGCACTAGCTAAACATATGGATGAAAATGAACACACAGCTGATTTTGACAACATTACAATACTGGACAGAGAAAAAAGAGAAAACATTAGATACACTCTAGAGAGCCTACGAATTAGACAACATTACAAAACAGCAATGAACATAAAAGAAGATTTTGACAAAATTAGTCTCAGTTACAGTGTGGTGCTATAAAGCTTATATTCAAATTACTAATTTTTGTTATTTTAATTTTTAATTTAATATTTTTGTAAATTCAAATAATGTTTTTCTTGCTGTAAGTTTTTGATATTAACCAAAAATTTGTACCTATATGAATGTTTTTTAATGTAAATTTTCGTTAACAGTGTGATGTAAATATTCAATAAAGAATTTTGACATACCCCTGAGGATGCTTAAAACCCATAAGCGAAACGTCGGGTGAACAAATGAATTTAACATTGTTTTATTCATAAAATCTAAATTGACCTAACAGCCTGTTTTTCAACAAAGAAAAAACCTTTTCAATGTTTTACATTTATTTAGCATGTTATATCTAAATTAGCATGTTATAACTTATCTCAACTCAAATATACATGTTTTACATTTATTTAGCATGTTATATCTAAATTAGCATGTTATAACTTATCTCAACTCAAATATACATGTTTTACATTTATGTAGTAGTTATATCTAAATTAGCATGTTATAACTTATCTAAACTCAAAAATACATGTTTTACATTTGTTTAGCATGTTATAACTTATCTAAACTCAAATATGAAAAATTATAAAAATTGGAAAACTTTAACAACTTTCAAGTAGCTAAAGATTTCAAAATATGGAAAAATTTATAAATATTTAAAAAAAAATTCAAAAAGTATCGAAAAATTAGCAAAAACCTCTTCGAAATCGAAAAATATAAAAATTTCACAAATTTGAAAGAATTCCCAAAATTAGAAAAATTATAAAAATTTAAAAACTTTGAAAACTTTCAAGTAGCTATAGATTTCAAAATTTATAAGTATTTAAAAAAAATTCAAAAAGTATCGAAAAATTAGCAAAAACCTCTTAGAAATCAAAAAATATAAGAATTTCACAAATTTGAAAGATTTCCCAAGGGTAGAAAAATTATAAAAATTGAAAAACATTAACAACTTTCAAGTAGCTAAATATTTCAAAATTTAAAAAAATTTATAAGTATTTAAAAAAAAATCAAAAAGTATCGAAAAATAGGCAAAAACCTCTTAGAAATCAAAAAATAAAAAAAACTTTTAAATTTCATAGAATTGAAAAAATTCCCCAAAGTAGAAAAATTATAAAAATTGAAAAACTTTAACAATTTGCAAGTAGAAGAAGATTTCAAAATTTAGAAAAAATAATAAACCTTAAAAAAAAAGTTCAAAAAGTATCGAAAAATTACCAAAAACCTCTTAGAAATCAAAAAAATCAAAAATTTTTAAATTTAAAAAATTTGAAAGAATTTTAACAACTTTAACAACTAACAATTTGCTGAAAATCTCAAAATTTAGAAAAAATAAAAAAAGTTCAAAACAAAATCCAAAAAGTATCCAAAAATTAGCAAAAACCTCTTAGAAATCAAAAAAAAAATCAAAAATTTTTAAATTTCAAAAATTTAAAAAAATTCCCAAAAGTAGAAATATTATAAAAATTTAAAAACTTTAACGACTTATACAAGTAGCTGAAGATTAGAATTAAAAATTATAAAAATTTCAACGAAGAATTCAAAAAGTATCGAAAAATTGGCAAAAACCTCTTAGAAATCAAAACAATATCTAAAATTTTTAGATCTCAAAAATTTGAAAAAATTCTCAAAGTAGAAATATTATAAAAATTGAAAAACTTTAACAACTAATACAAATAGCTGAAGATTTACAAATTTAGAAAAAATAACAAAAGTTAAAAAAAAAATTTGTTGACAACCCCTTTATTAAGCAACAATTATGTAATTGGGTATGTAATTGAGAAATCGGTATTATATTATTACATGTAATCCGAAAACAAAACTATCGATTACAAATTATGAATAAAATATATTTCGAGCCACAAAGATGGATTTTTTTTTTGAACTTTTGTTGTTTTTTCTAAATTTTAAGATTTTCAGCAACTTGTTAGTTGTTAAAGTTTTGCAATTTTTATAATATTTCTACTTTTGGGAATTCTTTCAAATTTTTGAAATTTAAAAATTTTTAATTTTTTTTGATTTCTAAGAAGTTTTTGCAATTTTTCGATACTTTTTAAATTTTTTTTGGAAGGTTTATTATTTTGTCAAAATTTTGAAATCTTCATCTACTTGCAAGTTGTTAAAGTTTTTCAATTTTTATAATTTTTCTACTTTTGGGAATTCTTTTCAAAATTGTGTGAAATTTTTATGTTTTTTGATTTCTAAGATGTTTTTTGCTAATTTCTTGATACTTTTTTGAATATATTCCAAAATTTTTATAATTTTTTCTAATATTTGAAATCTTTAGCTACTTGCATAAGTTGTTAAAGTTTTTCAATTTTTATTATTTTTCTACTGTTGGGAATTTTTTTCAATTTTTTTATTTTTTTGATTTCTAAGAGGGTTTTTGGTAATTTTTCGATACTTTTTGAATTTTTGTTTTTTAATGTTTATTACTTTTTTTTAAATTTTGAAATCTTCAGCTACTTGTAAATTGATAAATTTTTATCAATTTTTTCTAATTTGGGGAATTTTTACAAATTTTTGAAATTTAAAAAATTTTTATTTTTTTTTTGATTTTCTAAGGGGGTTTTTGCCAATTTTTTCGATACTTTTTTGGATTTTTTTTTGAATTTTTATAAGTTTTTGCTAATTTTTGAAATCTTCAGCTACTTGTAAGTTGTTAAAGTTAAATTCCCACTCCGCCATCTTGTGAATTTTGGGGATATATCTGTAATGTTCCAAAGGAGTCTGTTTGATTCTCCAAGCCTGAAAAAATTATGTATTAACATAAAAAAGTATAAAAACAGAGCTGTATCATCCATCAAAATTGAGATCTTTATTCAGCTACTTGTTCATTAAATGAATCGTTAATTACCCAAAAGATATTATAACCTATGAAAAAAATCCCAATTTGACAGTTTATTTCAAAAACTACACAAATATTTTTTACAAGAATCAACAAAATATATAATTTGTTGACAACCCCTTTATTAAGCAACAATTATGTAATTGGGTATGTAATTGAGAAATCGGTATTATATTATTACATGTAATCCGAAAACAAAAACTATCGATTACAAATTATGAATAAAATATATTTCGAGCCACAAAGATGGACTTTTTTTTGAACTTTTCTTGTTTTTTCTAAATTTTAAGATTTTTCAGCAACTTGTTAGTTGTTAAAGTTTTGCAATTTTTATAATATTTCTACTTTTGGGAATTCTTTCAAATTTTTGAAATTTAAAAATTTTTAATTTTTTTTGATTTCTAATAGGTTTTTGCTAATTTTTCGATACTTTTTGAACTATTTTTAAATATTTATAAATTTTTCTAAATTTTGAAATCTTTAGCTACTTGAAAGTTGTTAAAGTTTTTATAATTTTTCTACTTTTGGGGAATTCTTTCAAATTTGTGAAATTTTTATATTTTTTTGATTTCTAATAGGTTTTTGCTAATTTCTCGATTTTGAAATCTTCATCTACTTGTATAAAGTTTCAAAAGTTTTTTAATTCTTTAGAATTGTTTTATTATTGGGAATTTTTGAAACTAAAATTTTTTTTAGATTTTTTTAATTTCTAAGAGGTTTTCGCTAATTTTTGGATTCTCTTTGGATTTTTTTTTTGGAATTTTTATAAGTTTTTCTAAATTTTGAAATCTTTAGCTAACTTGCGTAAGTTGGTTAAAGTTTTTCAATTTTTATTATTTTTTCTACAGTTGGGAATTTTTTAAAATTTTTTATTTTTTTGATTTCTAAGAGGGTTTTTGGTAATTTTTCGATACTTTTTGAATTTTTTGTTTTTTAATGTTTATTACTTTTTTTTAAATTTTGAAATCTTCAGCTACTTGTAAATTGATAAATTTTAATCAATTTTTATAATTTTTCTAATTTGGGGAATTTTTACAAATTTTTGAAATTTAAAAATTTTTAATTTTTATTGATTTTCTAAGGGGTTTTTGCCAATTTTTCGATACTGTTTTGGATTTTTTTTTGGAATTTTTTATAAGTTTTTTGCTAATTTTTTGAAATCTTCAGCTACTTTGTAAGTTCGTTAAAAGTTAAATTCCCACTCCGCCATCTTGTGAATTTTGGGATGATTATCTGTAATGTTCCAAAGGAGTCTGTTTGATTCTCCAAGCCTGAAAAAATTATGTATTAACATTAAAAAGTATAAAAACAGAGCTGTATCATCCATCAAAATTGAGATCTTTATTCAGCTACTTGTTCATTAAAATGAATCGTTAATTACCCAAAAAGATATTATAAACCTATGAAAAAAATCCAATTTGACAGTTTTATTTCAAAAACTACACAAATATTTTTTACAAGAATCAACAAAATATGTAATTTGTTGACAACCCCCTTTATTAAGCAACAATTATGTACATTGGGTATGTAATTGAGAAATCGGTATTATATTATTACATGTAATCCGAAAACAAAACTATCGATTACAAATTATGAATAAAATATATTTCGAGCCACAAAGAATGGATTTTTTTTTTGAACTTTTGTTGTTTTTTCTAAATTTTAAGATTCTTCAGCAACTTGTTAGTTGTTTAAAGTTTTGCAATTTTTATAAATATTTTCTACTTTTGGGGAATTCTTTCAAATTTTTGAAATTTAAAAATTTTTAATTTTTTTTGATTTCTAAGAAGTTTTTGCAATTTTTTCGATACTTTTTAAATTTTTTTTGGAAGGTTTATTATTTTGTCAAAATTTTGAAATCTTCATCTAACTTGCAAAGTTGTTAAAGTTTTTCAATTTTTTATAATTTTTCTCTACTTTTGGGAAATTCTTTCAAATTTGTGAAATTTTTATATATTTTTTGATTTCTAATAGGTTTTTTGCTAAATTTTTCGATACTTTTTGAACTTTTTTTAAATATTTATAAAATTTTTTCTAAATTTTGAAATCTTTAGCTACTTGAAAGTTGTTAAAGTTTTTTAAATTTTTTATAATTTTTCTACTTTTGGGAATTCTTTCAAATTTTCGTGAAATTTTTATATTTTCTGATTTCTAATAGGTTTTTTGCTAATTTCTCGATTTTTATCTAGATTTTGAAATCTTCATCTCTACTTGTATAGAGTTTCAAAAGTTTTTCAATTTTTAGAATTGTTTTATTATTGGGAATTTTTTGAAACTAAAATTTTTTTTAGATTTTTTTAATTTCTAAGAGGTTTTTCGCTAATTTTTTGGATACTCTTTGGATTTTTTTTGGAATTTTTATAAGTTTTTCTAAACATTTGAAATCTTTAGCTACTTGCATAAGTTGTTAAAGTTTTTCAATTTTTATTATTTTTCTACAGTTGGGAATTTTTTAAAATTTTTTTATTTTTTTGATTTCTAAGAGAGGTTTTTGGTAATTTTTCGATACGTTTTTGAATTTTTGTTTTTTTAATGTTTATTACTTTTTTTTAAATTTTGAAATCTTCAGCTACTTGTAAATTGATAAAATTTTATCAATTTTTATAATTTTTCTAATTTTGGGGAATTTTTACAAATTTTTGAAATTTAAAAATTTTTATTTTTTTTTTGATTTCTAAGGGGTTTTTTGCCAATTTTTCGATACTTTTTTTGGATTTTTTTTGGAATTTTTATAAGTTTTTTGCTAATTTTTGAAATCTTCAGCTACTTGTAAGTTGTTAAAGTTAAATTCCCCCCAACTCCGCCATCTTGTGAATTTTGGGATATATCTGTAATGTTCCAAAGGAGTCTGTTTGATTCTCCCAAGCCTGAAAAAAATTATGTCATTAACATAAAAAGTATAAAAAACAGAGCTGTATGATCCATCAAAATTGAGATCTTTATTCAGTTAATTACCCCAAAAGATATTAATAACCTATGAAAAAAATCCAATTTGACAGTTTATTTTCAAAAACTACACAAATATTTTTTACAAGAATCAACAAAATATGTAATTTGTTGACAACCCGAAATATATTTTATTCATAATTTGTAATCGATAGTTTTGTTTTTCGGATTACATGTAATAATATCAATACCGATTTCTCAATTACATACCCCAATTACATAATTGTTGCTTAATAAAGGGGGTTGTCAACAAATTACATATTTTTGTTGATTTCTTGTAAAAAATATTTGTGTAGTTTTTGAAATAAACTGTCAAATTGGATTTTTTTCATTGGTTATAATATCTTTTGGGGTAATTAACGATTCATTTAATGAACAAGTAGCTGAATAAAGATCTCAATTTTGATGGATGATACAGCTTCTGTTTTTATACTTTTTATGTTAATACATAATTTTTTCAGGCTTGGAGAATCAAAACAGACTCCTTTGGAACATTACAGATATATCCCCAAAATTCACAAGATGGCGGAGTGGGAATTTAACTTTAACAACTTACAAGTAGCTGAAGATTTCAAAAATTAGCAAAAAACTTATAAAAATTCAAAAAAAAATCCAAAAAAAGTATCGAAAAAATTGGCAAAAAACCCCCTTAGAAATCAAAAAGAAAAATAAAAATTTTTAAATTTCAAAAATTTGTAAAAATTCCCCAAATTAGAAAAAATTATAAAAAATTGATAAAATTTATCAATTTACAAGTAGCTGAAGATTTCAAAATTTAAAAAAAAGTAATAAACATTAAAAAACAAAAATTCAAAAAGTATCGAAAAAATTACCAAAAAACCCTCTTAGAAAATCAAAAAAAATAAAAAAATTGAAAAAATTCCCAACAGTAGAAAAATAATAAAAATTGAAAAACTTTAACAACTTATGCAAGTAGCTAAAGATTTCAAATATTAGAAAAAATTATAAAAAATTTAGAATATATTCAAAAAGTATCAAGAAATTAGCAAAAACATCTTAGAAATCAAAAAACATAAAAATTTCACAAATTTGAAAGAATTCCCAAAAGTAGAAAAATTATAAAAATTGAAAAACTTTAACAACTTGCAAGTAGATGAAGATTTCTAAATTTTGACAAAATAATAAACCTTTCCAAAAAAAATTTTAAAAAGTAATTAGAAAAACTTATAAAAATTCCAAAAAAAATCCAAAGTGTGTCCAAAAATTAGCGAAAACCTCTTAGAAATTAAAAAAATCTAAAAAAAATTTTAGTTTCAAAAATTCCCAATA